>CAMAPF010001176.1:112500-613601 GCA_945859915.1 Cuscuta epithymum | reverse complement strand
AGGGCCATATAGACCCACGAATTTTAAGAGTTAAAATTCACTTCTTAAACCTAGAGTTGGAGAGGAAGAAAGAAAAGAACGCTAGCACGTTCCCTGCGGCCGATCCAGTCACGTGCGTGTGGATACCGGTAGAGCTCGGGATCGTTCTCTCGGACTGTCTGACATCCTTGATTAAGATTGCTATGTAAGTCCCTCTTAAATTCTTGTAATTTCGTTTATAATAAGAACCTCAGATCCGTTCATTTACTTTTGGGTAGAAAATTTTTTGTTTATTCCGCTGCGTTTTTCTGCCCGAAACCCAACACATTGATCATGGATACCCTCCGCCGCCATCATTAACCCATCTAATACAGCAAACTTTTGTTGTTCTTGGATTCTTTACCTATCTAGTCTGTGACTTCAACATTCTGTCATTGTACCTATCACATCGATGATCGAAACCTTCTGTCACCCTTGTGAACACATTGGTGACCGAAACATGAGTAACAAAGCATTGTCATACAACTTTTGAAAGATCAATCTAGTGGTTAATTTGTGCTTTCTGCTTTCGAACACTAGACGCTCTCACATAAGCCATGTGTAGGGATGGAAACAGGCCAAGCCAAGCTAATATCTAAACAGGAGGGGGCTATTTTAGTATGTATAGACCTGAGCTTAGCTTGTTAGCTGTAAAAGACATGTTTTCCGGCCTCGGCCTGGCATGAGGCATGTTTAATATGCATGCTAAGAAGAAAATGCAAAACCCAGAATGTTAAATAAAGTGTCAAACTCTTTTAACTCGATAGAAAATTTATCCTCTAAATTATAAAATTTATCCTCTAAATTAGTCACTAAAAACTAATAATACATTAGTGTTTTTTAAATGTCTAATAATTTGTGTGAATTAGAGGTTGGCTCTCTCTAGGGTTTCCACCGCTAGAGCTTCCCGTCCGCTATCGATCTCGGTCGAGGAGCCGTGCCGTTTTTATTTGGCAAGTCCGTCTGTGCTTGAAGGAGTCGGATGTGGGATCTGCGGAGGGCCCTTCAGTTGGAGGAAGGCTGCCACGTCGGTCGTTTCGCAGTAAGGAGTGTGAATTAGTGTTGAATCCGGCTGCAAAGGTTTCGGGCAAGGACAAAGGTGGAGTCGTTTCATGCAGGGGAGGGCGTTTGCATGGAACAGGTCATTGATCAGTATAAGAAGATGAATAATGAAGAGGAAAGCAAGGAGTTGGATCTGGATGATGTCGAGCTCGATGAAGTTCTAGCTGAGGAGACTCGGTTGACCTATCCGGTGGTGGGGGTGTTGCTAACAGACAGGAAAATCAAATTTCCGGTGCTCAAAGAGCTTATGGCATCGCTGTGGAGGTCGGGGAAAGGTGTCTCGATCAAAGAAGTTAGTGATAAGAGGTATCTATTTACTTTTTATCATTTTGTTAATATGAAACTTGTTCTCGATGGTAGTCCGTGGCAATTTGAGAGGAATTTGTTGATTTTGAAAGAAATTAAGCCTAATGATATCCCACATAAGATCTGTCCAAATGAAGCTGAGTTTTGGGTACAAGTTCACAATGTTCTGTATATTGTGATGAATTTAGGTATAGCCAGGCGGGTTGGTAATTTTACTCAGAACTTTGTTATTTATGATGATAAACAATTTGGAGAAAAGTGAGAATCTTACCTACGAGTTAAGGTTTGTATGAATGTGGAAAAGCCTCTGAAAAAGGACAATATACTTAAGAAAGGAGGTATCAGGCATTGGGTGGACTTCAAGTATGAGAAGTTGCCCAATTTTGTTTGATTTGCGGCATTATATATAGGGCATTCTTAAATATTTGGTGCATTGGCGTATGAAGAAGATTTGGTGCTAGAAAAAAAGCTTTGGAGTACACCTTAGAGCATGTAGTGGGGGTGAAGACCAGTCCTACAGGCAGGGGCGGACCCAGGAAATTCATCTTGGGAGGGCGGTAGTTCAAACAAAAACATTCTTTAGGGGGCGAAAATTATTTTTCATATATATATACACTATTTTTTTTTTTGTTGGAGGGGCGGTAGCCCCTCTGGGTCTGTACTACGGTCCGCCCCTGCCTACAGGAGACAGTAAGTGGCTAGTGGATGGATCTTCAAGCTCGATTCGGGATCACCAACACAAGGAGGATAACAAGTCTGATGGAAGGACAAGAGGGGAAAGCAAGGAGTCCACAACAGGATCGGTTTATAGCTTAACAAAAGGGGTGGTTCGGAAACAATGAGGAGGTTTCGAGAGAGCAAACACGCAAGCGTATCTGGGAGGCCGATGATAAAGAGAACCATGTGGGGGATAGTATAGCATTGGATGGGACAAAAAACGGGGAGGAGGCGAGCTTCGAGGTGTAAGTTCGCCAAAGTTACCCACTCAGAGGTCAGTGCCAGGAACATGGAAGATGGTGGTGTTCGGAAGGCTGGTTGAAGACATTTATTTTGTTGCATTTATTTACTTTAATAGTCTGGATTTGTTTGTTTATGTTCGTTTTTGTATTGTTTTTTTGTGCTGTAAGATTGGATTTGGATGTCGGTGATGGAGGGATTGCAGTGACCGTCTTTGGCTCATTTGCGCCTTTAAATGGATCAACGTGTTATATTGCTTCTGTCGAGGTGATAAACTCTGAGTTTTGAGGGTCGGCGGCTGTCAGGAGTCTTTTTGTCGATTTACCTACTATCTAAATGATGTGTTATCAATTTAAGTCTATTTCTTCCACACACACACAAATGTCTACTACGTAATAATTTGTTGGATCAGATATAGCCCCCCCAACCTCTGCTTTATTCTGTTGATTTTTTTTGGGAAACTATCAAATAGGTCCATGTATTTTTTTTTCAAGTCAATCAAGGCTCTGAACTATAAAAAAAAACGACCAAATCAACTATTTATAGTCAACCGGTTACCCGGTTAACCACCTACGTCAACGTCCGGTTGGCTTTTTTCCCATTATTTTCTATTTTTTATTGTTTCTTTTTTACTCTCCTTTTTCTTTTTCTACGTACTTCTTCTACAGTTCCACATCTGCAAGTCGATCTAACTCCTTCGTTCCCTCCCAACTTCATCTGCTTAAATCTTCTCCCTAGCTAGTAGATACACCGATCTATGAAGGTTGGAAGCAGATTTCTCTCGACTAGTTGAGGCAGAGTTAAACACCACAGAGGTTAGAGGTGGTAGGCAGTGGCGGAACTAGGGGGCGAGCCGGTGCTGCCGCCCCCCGTTCGCCGGAAGTTGTAGTGTATATATATGTATGTGTATATGCTAACCCTTATTTAGACTTATAGTTGGAGTAGTACGGCTGGTTGTGGAGTAGCACATCTTCGGGGTAGACGCGGGTACAATTCCCGCTGTGCTTCTTTTTTAATTACTATGTACGAAGTAATACACTTCCTCTACTTGTCTTTCTTATTTTGAAAGGTTCCTCTTTTAATATTAGTTTTAATAATTTTCCTACTACTCCAGATTTCTTTTACTTTTATGTTACATTTTTTATTTTTCCAATTCAAAATATTTATTTTTTACTTTTTCGAATATTAAAATATTCTGTTTAGTACAATAATAGCAAAAAATGACATTTAACTATTTATGTCTTCTTCAAACATTGACATATATCATTTTATAAAGATTTTATCAAGGACTTTTTCAAAACGACTTGAATTTTAACATAACTATTTATTCCTTGGTTTAGTACAAACATGCCAAAAATTCTTGTGATATTTGAAATATTTGACTTTATATGAGTATAATTAAATTTATGTAATACATTTGCATAAACAAAAAAAATATCGTTTTAAAATATAATTAACCTACAAGTCATATTATAGATCTTTCCAACCAACAGTTTAAATTTTTTTCCGTCCCCCTCAAATTCTGTTCTGGTTCCGCCACTGGTGGTAGGGGAGGCGGAGTGGTAGCTATGGAGATAAGGGAGGCGGAGGGGAGTCCGCAATGGTGGTTGCTGTGGTGGCCGGGGAGGTTGGAGGTCGCTCCAAAGGAAGAGGCGGAGGTGGAAGCCGGAGGCGCACGGTGAAATCCGGAGGCTGTGCTATGGTGGTAAGGACGGCGGAAGTGGTGGCTATGGAAGCCGGGACGGTGGCTATGGAAGCTGGGCGGCGGAGGTGGTGGCTAGAGAGGCCAAGGCGGCGGAATTTGTTATAGGGGAGTGGAAGAGGCAGCAAAGTGGAATAAAGAGGTTGGAGGCAGCAAAAATGGCAGCAAGAAAAGAAATAAACGAATTGGGAAAGGAGGAGAGGACCGGTTCCTGGCCGGTTCAAACCGGGCTTTTTATTGTCTGGTGAGGGTCCGGAACCGGCTCGGGATTCCACCCGGTCCGGGCCAGTTTTTTTTTTTGTTTTTCTCTCTAATTAATCCCCCCACCCCTCAACCCCCCCCCCCCCCCCCCAAAAAAAAACACCTAGCCCAACCCGCCTACTACAAAAAAAAATGAAAGAAAAGAATTATAGGCCCCGGTCGGTTCCAAAGGGAAAGCCCGAAACTGCCCCGCCCTAACACCCCGGGCCGGTTCGACCGGAACCGGTCCATGCCTAACCATAGGAAGAAGGATGAGAAAAAAGTAGGGCTGAGCATATCGGTTTTCGGTTCGATTTCTTTCGGTTTCGGTTCGGTTAGGAACGGGTTGGAAGAATTATTACCAAACAAAAACCATGATATTTTTCGGTTTGGTTCTGTTAGGTCCCTGTTTTCTAGTCTATAAAATGTATGTATGGAAGATAGATCTGGGAATGAAGCTTTCCATTGATGTGAAGGTTTTACAGAATGATATGAGAGTTTTTAGGCGTAAAAACCTTACACAAGAATAGGCACTGCGGCACAGAATGTTTCGAAAAGCTTAACCTAGCCTTTCCCTTAAGGCATATATATAGCCTGACGGGAAAGGTAGGTTTTACAATCATTTGGGCTCCTTTTCCTAGGAGGCCCATACCTAAAAAGGTATAAAACCTTTATTACAAAATTGCCTTAAAAGGCCTATTCATTATTCTAGCTAACTATAAACTAGCAAACTAACATTGATCACAATTACAATAAAAATATCTCTAACAATCTCCCCCTTTGTGATCAAATGTTCTTGCTTCTTCTTTTCTTCACTTCTGAGCTTTAAAATAATGCTTTCTGAGATTTAGAGCGTGCTCGTAATTTCTGAGTGACCTTCTTCTGTCTAGTTGTTTCTCGATGGCTTTCAAGATTTTGTTGACTCTTTCCAATTCTTTGATTTCTTCTTTCGAGGCTTCATTCTGTCTTTTATCTAGATCTTCTTTCCTTGGCTGGAGCTGTTCTCGGATGATTTGCAGGGTCCCATCACAGTATTTTTGAATGTCTTCAACAATCATCAGACGCTTCTCTTCTTTGTGATTCAGATAAATGACTGAGATGGGCTTGTCAAATGTACCATATGCTGCAAAGGTTTCAAGCCCAGGTCTATCCAAGTCCGGTCGTGTAAGATTCGCCTTTGAATAATTGTGTTCAAGAGTCATCTGGAGATCATGGGAGGCGTAGAACCGAACTTGTCTTGTCATGAATCTCTTAATGGCCTCAAAACCTTCTCTAGCAAGTCTGTCTTTGTGCACTGGGAGCTCCCTGCATCTCATGAACATTTGATAAATATCATCCATGTGCAGTAGGAAGAAGTCATTCTCTTGACAGGTGAACTCCGAGCCATCTGTACGTCGTAGACGAAAGATCAGGAACTTAATCGTTTCCAAGTAGTCTTCTGTGATATCCAGGATTTTTGATATAGGACATCCACTTGTTGCGAGATTGTGATTTAGAACTTGTCTTCGTTCCCCTGTGGATCTGTGTCCTAGCATATACAGGTTACCTCCTCGGTATTTTCCTTTCAAGTGATTGATTCCTCGCATTTTTAATTCACTGAACTTCTTGATTTTTTCAGGTTGTCGCCAGATTTTCTCTCGGATTTCTTCTAGGAAGGGGGCTTTGATTCTAACAATTTCCCATTTTTCTTTGGCTGGTTCAGGTGCCTTGGGATTTTCTTTATGATTCTCCCCTTCCTTGAGTTCATCTTCATCGAGTCCAATCATTTGTGCATGATATTTGTTGAGGAATTCTCTGAGTTGCCAGCTTCGACACATTTCGTACTGCTCCGCTTCCACTCTAAGATCATCCCACTCTGTCCACTCGCGAGGCCACTGATCATGAACTAGAAGGTCTTCCAGTTCATCTTGTATTTGATTACCAGAGGGCTTAGAGTGAGCTTGTTGTTGTGTCGAAGGCGACCTGTCATGTGAAACACCGGGATCCTCAGGATTGCCCGTTATCATCAGATTAGAACTAGGTTCTTTCTGATGGCCTGAATAGAAAGGTGTACTCGAAGTAGCAACCTCAGGACTTCCACTCCATCCTTGGTCTACATCTATGAAAGATGAGCCTAGGAGTGTTGTTTCTAGCTCGACCGGGCTAGATGTGGGTGAGTTGGCTGTTTGGCTTTTATGTTGAGTGGATGGTGGGGGCTGATTGTTCGAGGATTCAGGTTGGTTGGATTGCGTAGAAGGTTGGCTTGTTGACGCATCACGCTCAAGTGTCCTTTGTCTCTTGTTCTCCCCCTCATGAGGATCCGAGTCATCGGGGTCCTCATGCGAACGTTTGTGACCGAGGAGACTATCACGGCATGAGCTGTCAGGCTTAAGGATCCGAAGAAGGTCTTTTTGTTTCTGGGTTAGGTTGCCTTCTTCGGTAGCTAGTAGTTGATCTAGCATTAGGGTTTCGAGTACCTCGAACGGTAAAGTTTTAGGGTCAGGGAAAGGTGTGGTCGAAGTAGGGGAGGACACTAGTTCTGTATCCTGGGTTCCCCTTGAAGCAGTAGGTGAGTGGGATAGGGTTGTGGATGGTTCAGAGGTTTGTTGGGTAGGTATGATAGGAAGTGGTTGGGTTTGTTGGGTATGTGAGGATGATGGTTGGGGTTGGGTGATGTCATTTAGCAACGCCGGGGTGTTCCTGAATTCCTGTGCCCGAGCGGTTATTGCTTCGTGCACCCATGGTTTAATGGTGGAATCTAAGAAACGTTGCAAAATGACAGAAAGGTCGGTAGGGTCAGGATGTCCGGTTACAGGGGTAGTAACCGTTGTCACAGCATCAGTAAAGATTACCGATGTGTGGCCTGCAGATAATGATGGAGATATCTGTTGAGCAGCAGGACTTCCGATCATCATCGACGTATCTCCGATCGTTGAGGACAGGTAAAGTGCACCTGTTGTGTGCAGTGGTGTGAGCAGTGTATTTGTCCTAGAAAATGTTGAAAAAGTTGGGATGGTGGAAACTAGACTCAATGTGTTAGAAGGAGGGGTAGTGGTCTGGGGCGGAAGACCACAAAGTAAATCCTCAGCTGCTTCGTAAGGAGACAGCGAGGTGGGTATAATATCCCCTATATGTGAAACTACTACCTGTTGGGAGGCAGCAGAGTGGCTGGGTGAGGCTTGTGCATGCGCAGTTGGGCTAGATGCTGCGTCTTCTACTCGGAGACTGAAAATATCAGCCTCTGCACCTATGGGGTTAGCCCGGTTTATTGTGTCAAGGTCAGAGCAGCTGTCATATAAAGCTAACTCTTCTGCCAGGTTGTTCGCGGTTTGCACTCTTTGCACAGGAGTAGATGATGAGGCAAGATCATGACGCACCTTGGAGCGAGTCTCACTGATGATATTTCCTTGAGTGTCCTTGATTTGGTGAGACTGCTCTTGTGTTGTAGCCCGAGAAAGCCTGATAACGAGTCGTCCTTTCTTAGCGCGGGCTTTCTCGACTTTCTTGCCCTTTGCATTGGCATTGTCGTCGTCCTCATCATCATCATCGTTGTCGTTCTTAGCCTTGCTCCCAGAGCCCTCATCGTCAGCGTCTTGTGTTGTGGCTACGCTTGGCGAATCACGGGTAGTCTCTTCAGCACGGGTGTGGCCCTCAGCAGACATAGTCTGATCATCATGGGGCCGGCTTGCCACTGGTCTCTGTGGCTGGGTTGAACTCTCAGGACCCTCACATACTCTCGGCTGACTCCCCGGGGTAGGCTCAGGGGGGTTTATCTGAGCCATAGGGAGTATGATGTTGTTCTCCTCGCTGTAGCGTATAACGTGTGGATCATTCCGACCAGCTAACAGGAGGAGAGGGACAGGAATAGGAAGAGGCACCAGTGTGCGTACCTCTGGCATTTTCTTCAAATATTGTAGGGCTGGAGTGCTGACATTCTCAGATGATTTGCGCCGTTGAATCGTTGGAATTGTTCTGCAGAAGTGTCGCACCAGCAGTGAGAACCATCTCATATATGGTAGATGCTTGATCAGATCAGTGTCAAACTTCCTTCTCCGCATTTCCAGAATGTCACCCCAAATAAGAGCAGCGTAGTCATATTTCTTCATGAAGGCGATCCCATGGAAGATATACACAAGGTAAGCACTGCACTTGTCGAATCCAGTGTGCTTGGAGGTGCAGCACTTATTCAGAGTAGCCATCAGTGTCCTCCATGGGCGCGGAAATCGTGCTGTCTTGATCGCGGACATCAACCGGAGGGGCTCAGCGTGGCCTAGAGTGATCATGTCCTCAAAGATTTGCGCTTCTGAGGCCAACGCGTCATAATGTTCCTCCTCCGGGATCTGTAGCACTTGTTGGACTAGCTCCTTCGTGATTGTGACTCTGGTGTTGCAGATCGTGGCAGCTAGTACATCATCGAGTTGCCTGCCATTTGCATCAACGTCCTTGTCAAGTGTACCCCAGAATTGTTGGAGATACACCTGAGGGACTTCAGCGTTCTCGCTCAGTGCTTTCCACAGTTTGTGGCCTTTCAGAATGGAGACGACCACGTCATCTTGGCATGAGAACACTTCGGGGTCTAACTGTGAGTTGTTCTCCTTGATCGGGATCCATTGTTCCCTAGCATAGATCATGTTGATTGGAGTGTTGGCAGCCATTTCAGTCTGAAAATGATAAACAGATTAGAGCATATGATCTAAAATGGCTAAGTCCACAATTTCTGTTCAGTTGGGCACTTTATTGTCTTTGTTTTTTTTTTTGAATTGGGGCCCAATTTGAAAAGTTATAGCACTTGGTCTGATTCGGGCCTGGACTTAATTATGTTTTGGCCCAAAAGAAAGATTTCCGCTAAGTGTTGGTTCTGGGCTGGGTCTCACTTAATCGCGCAGCCCAAGTGGATCACGCAAGCAGGACTGATCGCGCAAGTCAGTCCAAGTCGCGCAAAGGGGAAAACGCGCAGGGCTGTAGATCGCGCAAAAGATCTGTTCGCGCAAGCCCTTGGAGATCGCGCAAGGCTGGCAGATCGCGCAGCCTATATGGATCGCGCAAGTGTGTCAGATCGCGCAAGGGGGCAAATCGCGCATGAGTAAGATCGCTCAGCCCCTCAGATCGCGCAAAGCCTCAGATCTCGCAGCCCTTCTGAGATCGCGCAAGGTCTGGCGAATCGCGCAAGAAGATGGTTCGCGCAGGTCCTGATTCGCACACCCCTCCAATAGCGCAACTAGGCAGATCGCGCAAGGGTCACAAACACGCATCTGGTCTGAAATCGCGCAACCAGACCAGATCGCGCAAGAACTGAATCTCGCAAAAGCCCAAAATCGCGCTTGGGGATTTCTCGCAAGCCTATCGCGCATCTCTCAGATCGCGCAAGGCTTTGGTTTCGCGCAAGATACCTGTTTATCGTCTTTGATTCACCTGTTCGTCAAGCCTGTGAAATATTCAATAAAAAATAGAGGAATGGATGAAGATTTTACCCTTGGTAGTTTCGAAGAGGAGGAGATGAAGGAAGCAAATGAGAGATTTGAGCTCTGGGAGTTCTAACGTTTCGCGCAACAAGAGTGAAGAATGGGGGAGAGTTGCGCGTTTCAATAGATTAAATAGGCCCGGGAGAATTTTCAAGGTTCAACGGGCCCATTTCTGCCTGATTTCAATTTTAAAGTGCTCCCCCTCAACACTTGCTCCCTTTTTGAAAATGAATATTTTAGCAAACTCCCCCTTAATTTATACATAATTTTGAAATACTCCCCCTCAATTAATGCATTGAAAAAAAATGATGCGAACAGAATAATAAAAACAATGAGATGCATGCAAAGATAAAAAGGAAAAATGATGCATGAGAGGGAGAGAAGAAAAAAATGTGATGCAAAGATAACTAAAATGCAAAAACATGAAAGCACACGCACACACACAGTTCAGATGTTACTCAGTCGTTTAGGTTCAGCATCCCCAACTTAGAGATCAGGAAATTGAATCTCTTTTCATCCAGGGCCTTTGTGAAAATATCAGCCAGTTGCAATTCCGTAGACACAAAGTACATGTCCACGGTGCCTTTCTCAACGTGATCCTTTATGAAATGATATCTGAGGTCAATATGCTTCGTCCTTGAATGATGGACCGGATTGCACGTGATGGCAATTGCACTTTGAGAGTCGCTGTAGATCGGGATGTGTGAGAATGTGAACCCGTAGTCTTTCAGCTGGGTCCTCATCCATAATATCTGTGAGCAACAGCTAGCAGCCGCGACATATTCTGCCTCAGCTGTAGAAGTGGACACACAATTCTGCTTTTTGGAGGACCAGCACACCAACTTATCACCAAGAAATTGAGCACCGCCAGATGTACTCTTTCTGTCCAGTTTGCAACCCGCGAAATCAGCATCTGAGTATCCAACAAGGTCAAAGCCTGATTCCTTAGGATACCAAAGACCCAGATTGACTGTTCCTTTGAGATATCTCAGTATTCTTCTAACAGCATTCAGATGTGATTCCTTCGGATTTGCTTGAAAGCGGGCGCACAGGCAGGTTGCAAAGACAATGTCTGGTCTGCTAGATGTAAGGTACAGCAAGGAACCGATGATAGCCCGATAATTGGTAGCATCGACTGCTTTCCCGGAAGGGTCAGAGTCGAGCTTCTGTGAGGGAGACATGGGGGTTTTCATTGTCGACTTGCTGTCCATTTTGAAGCGTTTGAGCATATCGTGGATGTACTTGGACTGATTTATGAAGATTCCGTCTGGCATTTGCTTGATCTGAAGCCCTAGAAAGAAGTTCAACTCTCCCATCATACTCATTTCAAATTTGGTGCGCATCAGGTTGCTGAACTTTTTACAGAAGTTTGGATTTGACGAGGCAAAGATGATGTCGTCAACATAAATTTGTATCAGCATGATGTCACCTTTGTGTCTTTTGATGAAGAGAGTTGGATCTATCTTTCCCTTCGAGAAGCCTGATTCCACAAGAAAATCTGATAGTGCTTCGTACCAGGCTCTCGGTGCTTGTTTCAAACCATACAGGGCTTTCCTCAGCTTATATACATGATTGGGGCGTTCAGGATCAACAAAGCCGTCAGGTTGTGCAACGTAGACTTCTTCTTTCAAATCTCCATTAAGAAATGCCGTCTTTACATCCATTTGATACACTGTGAAGCTCTTGTGTGCAGCATAAGCGAGGAATAGTCTTATCGCTTCAATTCTTGCCACTGGTGCAAAGGTTTCATCGTAGTCGATTCCTTCTTGTTGATTGTAACCTTTTGCAACCAGGCGGGCCTTGTTTCTCACGATCACACCGTCTTCGTCTTTCTTGTTTTTGAATACCCATTTGGTGCCGATAATGGTTTTCTTGTAAGGTCTTGGCACCAGGGTCCACACTTTCAATCTTTCAAACTGGTTCATTTCTTCCTGCATCGCAATCACCCAGTCCGGATCAGCCAATGCGTCAGTCATCTTTGTTGGTTCTTTCTGACTCAGAAAACATGAGTATAAACATTCATTGACTGATGCCGTTCTGGTTCTGACTCCTTGAGATGGATCTCCAATTATCAGCTCTGGCGGATGTGCCCTTGTCCACTTTCTTTCATGTTGTAGAGGTTGTGGAGTTATGATTGGATGATCAGGGTCAGAATATTCTTGCTCTGGTTGTGCTTCTGGGGTTTCTTGCGTTGCAGCTTCTTCGGTTTGATCATTACCAGGAGAGGTTGGTTCATGTTCAGCTTCATTATCTGTATGCTCATCATCATCCTGAGTAGGAGTGTTGGTTTCTTCAGTGGTTGGAGCAGGTAACAGGGGGTTCTGAGTGATTGTAGCATTTGTAGTTGGTGGTGCACGTGGTTGACTGTAGAAGTGTTCAAATAGAGAATCCAGAACCACATGCTCATCTGATCTAATCTCACCTCCCTGCCCTCCTACTCCAGAAGATGATGGAGTTTCATTGTTTGCAGAGGTTGATGGTTCAGAATGAAAATGTTCAGAAGCCAAGTCCGCCATTTCATAGAAGCTCACATTGATGCTCTCCATGACGGTTCTTCTGTCTTTCAAGTATACTCTGTATGCCTTGGAATTGGTAGAATACCCAATGAATATCCCTTCATTTGCTTTTGGATCAAGCTTCCCCCTAGCATCCCTGTCGTTCATAATGTAGCATTTACAGCCGAAGACGCGGAAGAAGGCAATGTTAGGGATCCGCTTGAACACAATCTCATAGGGCGTCTTGTCAAATCTTTTGTGGATCACTGTCCTGTTCTGTGTGAAGCAAGCCGTGTTGATAGCTTCCGCCCACATGAAGTGAGGAAGCTTTGACTGTATCAGCATGGTTCTGGCTGCTTCCACCAAGGTTCTGTTCCGTCGTTCTACAACACCGTTCTGCTGTGGTGTCTTAGCTGCAGAGAACTGTTGAGTGATTCCCTGAGCTTCATAGAATTCGGTCAGTTCCTTGTTCTTGAACTCCGTCCCGTTGTCAGTTCTGATAATCTTCACATTCTGCTGTAGATAGTTCTGTATGGTCCTGATGAACGTCATGATTAAGTTTGCAGTTTCGTCCTTGGAGCGCAAAAACTTGGTCCATGTGTAGCGTGAGTAGTCATCCACAATTACCAAAGTATATTTGCGTCCACTGATGCTATGCACGCGCATCGGACCACACAGATCCATATGTAATAGCTCCAGGGGACGAGATGAGGAGGGAAATTGTTTTGACTTGTGTGATGCTCTCCTCATCTTTCCCAAATGACATGCAGAACAGTGATGGTTGGGGGAGTTCTTCAGAACAGGCAGTCCTTTCACCAACTTCTTCGAGGAGAGGGAACTGATGGCTGGCAGATTCAAGTGTGAGAGACGTCTGTGCCATAGATTACTTTGTTCTTCAGATGCTTTGGACAGGAGACAGATGGATATGGGGGATCGTACCGATTTCAGATCAATGGTGTAGAGATTGGTTTTCCTCTGACACCTTAATAATGGTGTCCCACCCATATCCATCACACAACATTGCCTAGCATGGAATCTCACTTCCATTCCATTATCACAAAATTGTCCGATGCTAAGCAAGTTGTGTTTCAGTCCCTGCACATATGACACGTTTCTGATAGTGACGCTCTCACAAATGACATCTCCTATCCCGAGTATGGGCGATGAAGCATTGTTCCCAAACCTCACATTTCCTCCAAACCTTTCAGAATAGTTGCTCAGTAGTTCAATCTGTCCAGTCATGTGTGACGAGCAACCCGAATCAAGATGCCACACATGACTGACCTGCAAAACAGATTAGTTTCGCTTAGGTACCCATCGCCAGATGGGTCCTTCCTTATCAACAGTGAGCAATTGTTTCAACTTCTTTTTGATTTGGGATCCTAGGCTGGCTGATTGAGAAGAGTTTTTCATTTTTAATTGTTCTGCCTCAGCCTTAGGAACCCATTTTTGTTTGATTTGTTTTATTTTTGGAGCGAGGGAACTTGCATTCGTCCTAAGTGATTGTTCAGATAAGTGGTCTTTCAAGATTGGTTCACATGATAGCCTTTTCAGATGTTTGATTGAGTGAATCTTGAGAGGATACCTTAAAAATGGTAATTTGACCTCACTCTCAACATTCACCCTATCAATCTTGGGCTTGTTCACAATATTATCAACAATCATAGGATCATTTGGTTTGCGAGAAGAAACAGACTCAAAACAACAACATTTCATTAATTTAACACAATCCAGAGAAACACATTTAGTACAGCGATTCGAGACAGAAATCTTAGAACTAGAAGACTTAGGAGCCACTCTCTTAGCATAACTAGTAGATGGCTCACTAATGCTAGAACTAGACTTATTCTTAACATAAAATATGGCGCTCGACCGCTGACTCTTATTGTTTAATCTCGACTCTTCTTCTCTCTTCTTCCTTCTTATTTTGTCTTCAATCCACTCTCCTTTCTTCTCGACTCTCTTCTTCACATCTTTCCCTGTCGGAGAATGAGACTTGGGGTGAGAAGGAGAAGTCTTAAAACTATCGCTTGAATTTTCAGAAGTGTTTTCAGAAGTAGAAGGGGAAGAGGATTGAGAAGCTGTGTTAGACTGAGAGGCGGTTTTCAAAGAGGTTATTTCTTTTAAAAGTTCATCCTTTTCTTTTTCTAAAATCTGCTTTTCCTTTTCAAAAGAATCTTTTAACTCAGCAAACTTTCTCACCAATGGTGGAATGTAAGCTGGTTTCTCAATCGGTTCAGATGTGGAAGCCTCCTCTCCGTCTTTCTCAGCTTCCTTTTCAGGAGGATAGGTCAAGATTTCTTCAGCTGGGGTCAAAGGGAGTGCTTTGGTTTTGTAGCTCTTGTTTAATTCTGTGTAGTCAAAAGGAACCTCTACACCAGCCTTTGTCTTTCTCTTTTCATCCTCAAGGGCATTCGTTTCTTCATTACCAGTGAAGGCCATGAGTTTGGTCAATCCTATTTTCATGTATCTAACATCATAGAGTTGTTTACAGTTGACCTTTTTCAGGTTCTGAGGATTGGTCAAACCCAAGCCTTCTTTGGCATTATAGAAACGAGTGTCCTTAGGCTGGTTAAGGAAAATAGTCTGATCTGTTTGGTCCCTTTTGGCTAACAGATCCTCAAGTTCTTTGATTTTAGTATACAGTGCACCCCTTCTTTCCATTAGCAAATTATTGACGCCAAAAAGTCTAATTCTCTCTTTCTCAGTTGTTCTAAGTTTCTCTGTCAACTCTTTCTCACTCGCACTAAGTCGCTTATTCTCAGTTGTGAGCTTTGTGATTGTTTTCTCTGAATTGATTATCTTAATGTTTGAGCATGTCTGTTTTTCGCGCAGTTGATTATATACCTCATACAACCTTTTGTAATTCACCTCTAGCTCCTTAAATTTATCATGCATATCTGTTCTAGAGCAGTTATGAATAGATGAATTAGAGGTACTTACTTCGTTGTCAGCATTTCTGTTCTCAGCAGTCAGGACAGTCATTTCATCAGCATTGGTTGCAGTAGGCAGGTTCTTCTTCTCCTCAGCTTTGTCTTTCTCCTTCTTTTCCTCAGCAGCAGGGGTTGACTTCATCTTTCCTTCCTTCTCAGCATCCTTCTCTTTCTCTTCTTCTTCAACAGTTGCCATCAAGGCCAGATTCTCTTCCTCATCAGAATCATCCATCCAGTGGTCCTTTTCAGCCATGAGGGCACTCTTCTCAGTACTTTCTTCCATTGCCAGCAACATCTTCTTCTTGTTCAGATTCATCTTCTGCTTATAATATTCAGCATCCTTCCTCCTCTTTGGCATCCTGCAATCCTTCATCAGATGTCCAGTCTTCCCACAATTGAAGCACTTTGGAGCATCCTCAGCATTTCCATTCTCAGAAGATTCAAAAGATCGCTCTTTTCTTTTGTTATTGCTGGAAGAGGACTTACGGAGCCTGTTGTTTGAGGAGTTCTTCTTCTTCTGCATTTGGTTGTTGAACCTTGAGGTAAGAAGGGCTATCTGCTTCTGGAAGTCACGAAGTTCATCATCATCAGAATCATCCCAAAATCCGATGTCACTGTCAGCACTTTCACTTTCATCAGCTATCATCTTATCTTTCTTGGAACCAGACTTCGATGGCTTGTCAAGCATCAGGGCAAGGGTGTCAGCTAGCTTGTCCACAGCTCCCTTCCCTCTTTCAGCTGTCACAGTAGCTACCGCAAAGTCTTCAAAATCTTCTGTGTATTGGCTCAGCGTGTTGTACACAGCATGAATATCCATCTCATCCAGATCCTTTGTGTGCCTGATCTGCGAGGTCAGCTTTCTCCAGTCAGCTCCAAGTGCAGAAAGGAATCTCACATTCAACTCCATGTTTGACTTATGCACATTTATCTTCCTCATTTCGTTTATAAGCTGCAGAAACCTCAAGTAAGTGTCTTCCAGTGACTCTCCGAGCTTTGCCTTAAATGAGTCGTATGCTGTAAATGTGCTGGCTTTCTTTGCTTTTACACCTATCTCTGTGCCTTGCATAATCTTAAAAATCTCATCCCACATCTCTTTTGCAGTTGACATGCTGTCAATCTGCATGTAGATGTCGTTCGGGATGGCTTGCAACAGATAGGTCTTGGCAATGAGATCTGCCCGGAGTCTTGCTCTGTCCTCGTCATCATATTCATCAACAGTCTTGGGTCTCCACTCAATTTCAACAGGTGGGTTGTTTCCGTTATCTCTCTCAACTGCTATCATCAATTGTGCAGGTCCATTTGTGATAGAGTTAAGAAGACCTGAGGATTGGTCCTTGCTTTCAAGAAAATTCAAGAATCTGTTCTTCCATACGTTGTACTCACCCCTTCGCAGGATTGGGGGTCTTGTATCATTTCCGATTGATAATGCGTCCATTTTGAAATTGATCGGGCTGATCAGTTGATTAAAGGGGTCCTGTTCAGTTGTTTGATAATTCAGGCAGAAGGTTCTTGTACAGTACAGGTCAAAATCGCGCAAGGTATTGAAAGATTGCTCCAAGTTGTGGAAGGATAGCTCAACTTTTGAAAGATCGCTCAACTTTTTACAAAAGATCGCTCAACTCTCAAAAAGATCGCTCAACTTTTTCAAAAGATCGCTCAACTCTAAAAACAATCTCTCAACTTTACAAAAAGATCTCTCAACTTGCTTAAAAGATCGCTCAACTACAAGAAAATGCTAAGTCCAAATCACTCAGCTTCCAAATCGCGCAAGACAAAATGGGGCAAGGTGTTGTTGCGTGAAATGAGGATCGCGCAGGGCAGTTGTTGCGCGAAGTATGAGATCGCGCAGGAGGAGTTGCAGATGGCGCAAGTCCCAGATCGGGCAGGTCGTATTGCGCGATGCTTGAGATTGCGCAGAAGCCTGATTGCGCGAACCTGTTCTTCTTTTCAAGCGAGTTGCGCGAAACAGCAGAATCGCTCAACTTCAGCCTGACCTGTACACCAACTTTCAGATCGAGATTTTTCACAGAAGTGATCCTAGCAACATTAGAAGCCCTTTCCTTCAAGCCATTTCCTGCAAAAATAACAACAAAAATAGAACCAGAAATCGCTCAAGTGCAAAATCTTCGCCGATGAAGAATCGCGCAGAAGCTTTTTCAGCCTTCAATCGATCGATCAGCTCCTGCTCTGATACCAGATGTTAGGTCCCTGTTTTCTAGTCTATAAAATGTATGTATGGAAGATAGATCTGGGAATGAAGCTTTCCATTGATGTGAAGGTTTTACAGAATGATATGAGAGTTTTTAGGCGTAAAAACCTTACACAAGAATAGGCACTGCGGCACAGAATGTTTCGAAAAGCTTAACCTAGCCTTTCCCTTAAGGCATATATATAGCCTGACGGGAAAGGTAGGTTTTACAATCATTTGGGCTCCTTTTCCTAGGAGGCCCATACCTAAAAAGGTATAAAACCTTTATTACAAAATTGCCTTAAAAGGCCTATTCATTATTCTAGCTAACTATAAACTAGCAAACTAACATTGATCACAATTACAATAAAAATATCTCTAACAGGTTCGGTTCGGTTTAGTTCGCTTTGGTTCGGTTTAAATTTTTTAATTTTTAATAATATATGAAGGTTTTTTTTTGAAATTCTTTTGTTCAGTTTGTTTTGTTCGTTTTTATCGATTTCAGTTCGATAAAGTTGAAATACAGGACCATCATTTTGGGACGGAGGGAGTATTTTATTAATAAAATAAAGATAAATCATAATAAAATAGCTAAGTTTTTTTTTACAAAAATATTAATAAAATAAAACTTATTTACACAAGTATGATTGTTAGTTATTACAATATAGTGTCATACTACTTAGTAACTTAAATTTGAAAATTGAACATAAGTTACTATGATTTCATTACTACTATACTCTAGTCACTAATCATATTTTTGTAAATAGACTTTATTTTAGTCATAAATATGTAATTACCAAAATCAGTTGGTGAATCAAAAGTTATGTGTTTGATAAAAAGTTGTCTCATGGCCACCAAACGTGTTAACATAAAATGAATTCGTTGTTATTGTATCTTTTTAAAAATGAATTGTGTTTTTATACTCCTCCCGTCTTACTCGACTTTGTCAAGTTTCCTTTTTTATTGTCCTAAAAATTTTGCTAGTTTTTTTTATCAATGTTAATGTGGCTCTATTCATTTCCCTTTCTTTTGCACCAACCTTAACTCTACAATTTTTATTTTTCTAATTCTACATCTAGAGGCCGTTTGACAACACTCTTTTTCGGCTTATCAGCTTATAAGCCAACTTTATCACCAAACACGTAACGTTTGCTTTCGCGCACTGAATTGTGTAATAAGCAGAAAAAGTAAGGTTGAAGTTTCTTCTCTGGTTGTATTGGTTGAAATTATTGTAGATGACCATTTTAGCAATTTTACATATAATTTTATCTTTATTTTATTAATATAATATAGTTTAAAAATATTATTTTCTTAAATCAGTAGAATCAGCCAATGCAGCCACTTCGGCCAAAACTTCATAAATTTCAGCAGAATCAGCCAAATTAGCCGATATTCGTGGTACTAATTAAACGGGCTCCTAGCATGAAGTTAACAAAGTTGAATGGATGGGACTATGGGAGATTGGGAGGTAATATATGCTGAACAAAGCGTAGCAATTGTTAGTCTTTGCGGTAACAGAAAATAGATGCTTATACATAAAATAAAAGTGGGAAACCACGAATATTGGGTTTTGATACCCAGTCTAATCAAAATTCACTCCCCGACATA
Organism: Cuscuta epithymum; assembly: GCA_945859915.1. NCBI lineage: Eukaryota > Viridiplantae > Streptophyta > Magnoliopsida > Solanales > Convolvulaceae > Cuscuta > Cuscuta epithymum. Next base: position 594,651 of record CAMAPF010001176.1, on the reverse strand, counting down.
GAGATTTAAAATGGAGTCCAATATGATTTTGAGTTTTAAGCTTGTCTACCCATCCCTCTTCCATTCAATGTGTACGAATGAATCTCAGAGTGAGTTCCCTCCACAATTAATGGGGTCAGTTAGGTGTTGGAGGGAACATATCACAGCAGGATGCCAACTTCATTTAGGACCTTCTATTATGCATCCATCGTGTACTCATTTTCCAAAACCCAAACCAACCATGCGTAGACTAGTTTCAACAGAGGGTTAAAAATCTCAGAAATTGCGTGTTTGACTTGTATGTATAAAGATTATCAAAAAATTCACTTGGTTGTTAACTTTATAAGAAATTGTTTAAATTAGAGTAAAACACGCTCAAAGTTTTTTTTTTTTGAAAGACACGCTCAAAGTTCATAAATGATATTGTACCAAAAGGGAGATTTGCTGACACTTACAAATTTGGTCATTTAACTAATACGGAGTATATCTTTGAGATTTAAGGATTTTCCCTCAGAAAAGTATTCTTTCTCGCAAAAATATATCAGAAAAGATGATGCCGGTGGAAAAGTCTTTAAGTTGCCAAGATTTTCTACTTTCGTCTCAAATTGTTTTCCAAATTCAACACTTTTTTTGTCAAACAATGTTAAAGTTAAATCATTCCAATTGATAATTAAATCAATTTAAATTATTAATATTTACATATTCAAAACTACATTAAAATCTCTATAAATTTGCAAAATCGAAATTGAAGTTTAATTAAGAATTAATATTCTAATTAAGTGAACAAAATGAATTTGTTTGACCCAACAATATCAATTTTGCAACTCAATTTCAGACGGAGGGAATATTATTTATGGGACCAAATTTACAAGCGAGTAAAATTACAGGACTAGTCATAACGATAACATTCGAATGTTACACAACCCCCCTCTCCTTGTTATTTAAGAGTGAAATGAATGTTTGTAACATAAAATGGGGGTGGGTGGGTGGCATTTGTTGTATATCTGATGACTTGCTTGCAATTTTAAGTCAAATAGTTTACCATTAGAACATTACTTTTCTCGTTGCTGGAGAAAGTCAATTAAACAAATTGAGCTACTAGTTTGGGGAAAGAGAATTCTTAAATATAATATTATTTAATAATAAACGAAGAGCAAGAAGTTGTATCTAACCATTTGAGTCCATGTTACTTTGAAAATAATTTCGCTATAAATGGTGATGTGGCAAACCAAAGACAATTAGGTAATCATTAAAGATGATTAAAGATGCTCTAAGCATATCTTAAACTTGTGTCAGTGTGTGCCAATGATACTTCTTTGTGACAATATGGCTCGGGATAGTTGGAAATCAGTGGTTTGTCTAGTTCACATTGTTACATTAATGGATTAATTGATGCTCTTCTTTGATCAGTTAATCACTAAACTTGATATTCTTACTATGCGCATGAGTGGTCATATATTTTATCTTCATTATTATGCAATTGAAAAATGAAACTCACGGCCTCATTACAATGTTTCCATGGGCAGTTTGTCTTGAATGATTGTTGAGATGATTGTTTTATTGATTGAGAGAATGCAGAGTTTAGGTGTGAAGAAGTCCGAACTAATAGTATTCCTTCTTAGGTGAAATTGGATTAGGATATCATGCAAGTCATTTGAAATTAAAGTAATATTAGGCTCAACAAGAAAAACTAACATCACTTTTTAAGAACAAACATTCATTAATCATCATCATTTTGTCTCTTATTCTTTTAAAAATCAATCTATCTAAACAAATTTGTTTTGGATTGGGTTATAAAAGTAAAAAAATATCGAAAAGTTTTGTGGTTATTATTATTATTCACTATAGTTTCAGCTACTACAAACAAGTCTTAGTGCCCAACGTGTATGGTGAGTCATTTACCCATTTAGTTATCGCCCCTACTTTAGACCAATTAAATCGAGGATATATATTCATTTTTCCCATCAACAATCGGCTGAAATTTCAATCCAAGTTGATGATTCATATAGGGGTGTTTGAAACTCATTCTCCCAGCGTCTAAAAAATTGTTCCTAGGAGCAATTTGGAGCACCCAGGTCCTAGAAGTACTTCTACAATTTCACTCAAATACTCCAATTGTTAAAGTATTTGTCTCACACCAGAAAACTATAAAACAATTAAAAAAACTATATAAAATTTTGAGCTACTTCTTCTATCAGGTTGACCTTTTAGGATGGAACGTTGGGTCTTAACATTATATCAGAGCCAAGTTCGGTTGTGATTTGACTGCTTGTTTAGTACCTGTGATTAAGAGTAGCTTGTTAAGAGTCTATTTGGTTTATTTATACACTCAGATATTGTTCAACCCGGTTCAACCGTTCAGATTGAGGGAGCATGTTAAAGTATTTGTGTCACATCGGAAAACTATAAAACAATGAATCATTATATAAGACTTCGAGATAGTGTTCCTGTCAAGTTGACCGTCACGGGTTAACTATGCTCCAATTAAGGTTTTCCAATTTGGGGATCGAAATTGACAAGTCTAGGATCATACGAAACTGTATGTCCACCCCAATCAATGTGCACATTTCTAAAGAATTCTCGGTCAGTCAAAATATGTACCCTCTACCCCATCCGTATGTCCCATTTGAATGTTTTACAATGATTAAATAATGATAAAGTTAACTTTTGTATGATAATACACACATATATCGGGGAAATTGCATTTCCAATCTCAAATAGGGCCTAGATTGAAATATACTCATCATATTTTCAAGCGTATAGATGTTACTCTTCAATTATCCTAATAATGTGATTTATACCCACCATGTAAATGTCACCCTTCAAATGTCACTACTTGGAAACAATACTCTCTAATGAAATGTGTGATTATTGTTGTGAATTTTTCATTACTCTTATACCAATATAGGAGATTTCAATTGAAAAATCATTTCTATGAAAGTTTAATCATGTCAGCTACACATTTCTTTTTGCAAAAAATAGTGAGGATTTTTATCAATGTTTTACTCAGTATTAGAGAATTATCAATAATAAAATGCCGGACTAGACTGGGATTTATTTTATTTAGTTGGGCCTTACTTCTCGGCCCTATTCGGTTCTATTCATTCTAGCTGTAGATAATACATATGTAAACGGTTCCCTTCTATTTTTGGTAACCTAGATATTACTCTTCATTCATTCCATTCAAACGATCTGATTTTCTGCAATTCATTCTGTTCATCTTCTTCAATTTGTTCAGAATTCTTCATTCAATTGTTAACATGGTATCAGATTAGGATTCGATCCTTCATCCTCTTCCTGATATTGCTCATCTTCTTCGATTTCTATAATCGAATCTTTCCTTTCCCTAATTGGTTCTGAAACCCTAAATCGCATCAACTCTTTCCGATGAATCAGATGAATATCCCTATGAATCCTACTGAGGATCCCTCATCCCCTTACTATTTGCATCCTAGTGATCACGCTAGCCTTCGTATCATCTCTGAGACGCTCACTGGAGGGAATTTCAATGCTTGGAAGAAGACTGTCACCATGGCTTTCAGCGTGAAGAACAAAATGGCATTTCTCGGTGGCTCAATCACTCAACCAAGTCAATATGAATCCGTTGCTTACTCTGTCATGTATCGTATAAATGCTCTTCTCCTTTCTTGGTTGATTTACTCAATTTCGCCTGAGATTCGTTCAACTTTTCTATATTTCACCTCTGCTAAAGATCTCTGGGATGAAATTCAACTTAGATATGGCAAAAGTGATGGTCCTAGGCTTTTCTATCTTGAGAAAACTCTAGGTAACATTTCTCAGGGTACTCAGACAATTACTGCTTACTATAAATTTTTCAAAGGTCTCTAAAATGAATACGTTGATTTCAAAACTCTTCCTCCTTGCTCTTGTGGTCTTTGTACCTGCAAAATTCAGGAAAATATCAACAATTACTTCAGAAAGAGACTGTCCAGAAATTTCTTGTTGGTCTCAATGAGTCTTATTCCAATTTGAGAAGCCAAATTCTTCTTCAAAAGCCTTGTTCTGATCTCTCATCTGTCTATTCATTTTTTCTTGAAGAAGAATCTCCAAGAACCCTTCAGCATACTGCCAACTCTATTTCTTTCATTCTTGAGTCTTCTAAAACTTTTGATAACTGTTAATGATGTTACTGCTTTCCTGGCTAAGAATCACAACTATAAGAAAAAATCTTCTGTCACTTGTAACAACTGTGGTTATTAAGGACATTTTGTAAACAAATGCTTCCAAATCATTGGTTATCCACCTAATTGGAAAGGACCTAAATGACAGAGGACTGCACCTGGTTTCCATCCTTCTCAGAATTCTAATAAGACCACTCATGCTCACCTTGCTAATACTTCATCTGATTCTCCTTCTAAAGATATATGGACCTCTGTGATCCATCTCTTTACAATAAATTTCTTGAGTTCATGAAGAGCCAGAATGACAAAGCTGTTGCACATGTTGCTATATATGGCTGTTCCTAGCAATGAAAGATCCTCTCCTAATGACTTCACATTCTTAGGCAAACATTCTGCCTTTCTCTCTACTATCAAGTCCACTGTTTGGATACTTGATACTGAGGCTTCTGATCATATGATACATGATTAAGCTTTATATACTTCAACACCTAAAGATGTTTCTATTAAGGTCCAACTTCCTATTGGAAATTTTATTACTGCTACCAATATTGGACATGTTAAAATTAATAATAATCTTACTCTTCATAATATTCTTTATGTTCCTCAATTTAATTTCAATCTAATTTCTATATCTAGTCTTGTTTTGCATGAAAATATTTATGTTCATTTTTCTTCTAATCATGTTATCACTAGTAGAAAATAGGGATTTAATAACGGTTAAAACGGACATTTAATAGCGGTTCGGAACCGTTATTGTAGCAGCACCTATTAAAAGTACAGTACCTTTGGTATGGGTTCGCTTAACCGTTATCAAATGTTTTAGTATCAGTTAATTGTGAACCGTTGCCAAAAGTATTTGATGTCCGGTGATATTTAACCTTTATTAAAGACCTTCTATATGCGGTTGAACTAACCTATATTAAATATATATGATAACACCATATTTTATCCAAATATTAATATTGTTCTTTTCTTCATCAGTATTTTTTTATATTACAATTCCTTATCAATAAAAAACAACAATCAAGATAATATCAACCACATTATTAAGCATAATCATAATTAGCAAAAAACGAAGTCCAAAAAAATACCACACTAAACCAAATTACTCACATAATGACGCTCAACAAAACTATGTTCGACTTTACAGTATTCTTTTAACAATGCTATCTATCTAATCAATTTAAGATCAAATGCTTGCAGATTCAAATGACCACCGCTCCTCTGTCACATTGATTCTTGTTCCCTGATTCCTGAATGCAACTTGATCTTTACTGGCAAATGCCTATAAATTAAGAATAATGGAAGTAAACTACTCATATAAATTATAAGCAAAACTATAAATTCCAAGCATGTGTAGAAACATTATCAAACATAAGGTAAAATCATTACCTTCATCCACGGGTCCAATCATGTACATGCCTCGTTATGTACTTCCCCTATTCAAAAAAAAATATACAAGGTAAAATAAAGTATAGTATGTATGTCTTACAAGTGAATTATAAGCTACAATCAAAGATCTCATTATTTCTCTAGCAATCAATATTAATCTTTAATGAAAGACCAATTACATTCTGCCTGGCGCCAATGGTTACTGAAATGAAAAACAAATCTTAGATGCTAATTGAGTTAATCATAAAATATAATCTCAAAGAGTCATCTTCACCTCCACTTGAATAGATATGCTTAAACACAAGATTGGATTAAAGGTTGTCTAACTTAATGGCTTATTGATTAAATTTTTAATTCTTTACAACTAAACAAATTTATACTAAAACGTGAGACTTTTATCAAAATGAATATCCTCTTGAAACTTATTGACAAGGTTTTGTAGTTCAAACCAATAGGACACATTTAGCTAAGAGAGATGCTTCGTGCAATGTCACCTTTTTTCATCATGATTGACAGCCAAAACAATGAGGGATCCAAAGTGCCCTTTGAAATCACTAATATCGTCTTGAAAAATCTAAGAAACACAAGAAAGATAAAGTCAACACTGATCATGTAATGTAGCAAAACCTGAGCATACTTGCTTAGCTGAGCATATTCATTTCGGACAAACAACAACAATAATTTATGTAATGTAACAAAACCTGAGCATATTTGCTTACCATATCAAACAGTTTAGACTCAAACTCCCAGCACGATGATCAGTAGTGGAATAGTGGTTGTCACACTTACTGCATCTTAACTGCTCTCCCAATAAGCATAACGTCCATAGCAAAAAAAAACATCACAGAAAGAAATAGAAAAATCTAGTATACCAAAGTAACTGATTAAGTTGCAACACTCAAAATCTTACAAAATGGATTTTGGTATATGACTAATGACCCCTAATCTGGTTATCAGTCTCCTAGACTCCAACTAAATCACAGAATAGGCAAACACCAACTTAAAGCCTACTACGTATTTCGTAAGAGGTTAAATTACTTGGCTCAAATTGCTAATAGCTGAAATAGCTGAAATTTATGAAGAAAAAACACTCGATAAATTCTCATACCTGATTAAGACACTTAATCCGCTAAATTTGTGATACTAAATAGAAGGGGATAGAAACATTTTTCTAGACATCACTCTTGTATAAGCACACTCATTTGAAAATTTTATTGAGACTTTTTTACAAACACTTTATAAACATTAGAAAACTTAAAATATAAAAATAAAACTCTTGATGCTTAATCACAAATAAATGGAATAGCACTAATGAGCAAGAGATATACATAAATCGAACATCAGTAGTAGCAATAAATGAATATTGAGTTTGTAAAAAAGAATTTTTACTTAGATAGGGTCTACCAAATGTCTCGGAGGATAGAGATTGAGCAAACAAGCTACGAAAAACAATAGAGGAGCAGCGTTTGGTAGGAGCAGCGGAATGTATGCGTCGTCTAGGAGCGCCGAAGAGGTGCTTCGTCTAGGAGCGGTGGAGTGGTGAGTCATCTAGGAGAGGCAAAGTGGCGGATGGGTGGGTCATCTTGGAGCGGCGGAGAGTTACATCGTCTTTAATCGGCAGAGAAGTCCGTCGTCTTAAATCGCCAAAGAAGTTCGTCGTCTTGAATCGGTAGAGAAGTCTGTCGTCTTGAATCGGCAGAGAAGTCCGTCCTCTTGAATCCGCAGAGAAGTCTGCCGTCGTGAATCAGCGAAGAGGTACGTCGTCTGGAAGCGGCGGGTCATCTCGGAGCGCCGAAACGGTGCCATCTATGATGGGCAGAGCGGCAGATCCACAAAGTTCTTTCAGTTTTTTCGGAAAGTGCACGAAGGCTTTGGTTTTAAAACTTTATCTATCATTCGATAAGGGTTAATACGGAACGGACGTAGAAAACATTTTTAAAATTTTTAAAAATGACCCCATGCGCAATCAAAATTTACAGTAATTATGAATATTACCCCGTTTCTCCTTTCCATAACGGCTTAGCATAAAACTGTTATGTATAAGTTTTTACATTTTATAATTTTAACCCCATCATCAACTTCAAGCTTTTATTATTTATAAATTTGACCCTGTTTTCATATACCATAGCGGTTGAAAATTAACCCATATTAAAAGATAGTTATGGAATGCATATTTTGCACTAGTGCATTTTGCAGGATTTTCTCACCAACAAAATGATTGGTTGTGCTGATCTTCAAAATGGCCTTTACCTCTACAATTCTAGTGCATGCTCTTTACCTATTAATGATTCTTGTACTGCTACTAATGCTGTTTGCCAATATTCTGATTCTAAAAATGATGTTTGGCACTATAGGCTTGGACATTTACCTTTTCATAAACTCAAAACTCTTGTTGATTGTACTATTTCACTTCATATGAATAATAATTTTGTTTGTGATATCTATCATTTTGCAAAACAGAAAAGATTAATTACCTTTTTCTGATAGTACTTCTTATGCTTCTAAACCTTTTGATCTTATTCATATGGATGTTTGGGGGCCTTTTAGAGTTCAATCCTATTCTGGTTTTAAATATTTTTAACTATAGTTGATGTCCATACTAGATGCACTTGGGTTTTCATGATGAAAAACAAATCTGAAGTTAAATTTCATATGCTAAACTTCCAAAATTTAATTTTTACTCACTTTAATACTAAAATCAAAACTATTAGAACTGATAATGGAACTGAATTTATTTTCCCATCTTTTTATTCTAATAATGGTATCATCCATGAATTATCTTGTGTTGAAACTCCTCAACAAAATGCAAGAGTTGAAAGAAAACATCAACATATTCTTCAAGTTGCTAGAGCTCTTTTATTTCAATCATGTTTACCTCTTATATTCTGGTCTGATTGTGTTCAAACTGTTTTTCATTTTATCAATAGGCTTCCTACTACTATTTTAAATAACAAATCTCTTTATGAACTTTTATATGAAAAAGTTCCTGATTATTCTCATTTACGAGTTTTTGGTTCTCTTGCTTATGCTTCTACCCTTAATGCTGATAGGTCAAAATTTGATTCTAGAGCTGTTAAATGTGTTTTTGTTGGGTATCCTTTAGGATCAAAAGGATACAAACTTTATGATATTATTAATCATAAATTCTTTATTTCAAGAAATGTTAAGTTTTATGAAATGGTTTTTCCTTATAGAAAAGACTTTGTTTCTTCTCACAATAATGATACCGAAGATGACTCAAATCCTTTTAATCTTTCTGATCAAGATCACTTTTATGAACATCATAACACTTTACATAATACTTTTTTAGAAACTCACATCAATAATGATGCTAATATGGACAATTTTACTCATACTACTGATTCTAGTATACTTCAGACTTCTAATATTCCTACAGTTTCAGAAGATCATTCATTAAGAAAATCAACAAGGGTAAGATCTCTACCTACTCACTTACAAGATTATAGTTATGAACTGCCCCATTCAATTACTACAGGTATCTCTGGAACTTCATCTTCTTGTAATTCTGTAAGATATCATATTCAAAATTATGTTACTAGTAAAAGACTTAGTATCTCACATTCCTGTTTTACTGCTGCTCTTTCTAATATGAGTGAACCTAAAAACTTTAAACAGGCTGCCAAGCTCCCTGAATGGCAAGAAGCTATGTCTTGTGAAATTAAAGCTCTTGAGAAAAATAATACTTGGATTTTAGTTGATCTTCCTCCAAATAAAAAAGTAATAGGTTGTAAATGGGTTTTAAAACTAAATTGAAATATGATGGCTCATTAGATAGATATAAAGCAAGATTAGTGACTAAAGGTCATACTCAAGAAGAGATTATTTGGATACTTTTTCACCTGTTGTAAAATTAACAACTGTCAGGATTATTCTAGCTATTGCAAGTGCTAAAAACTGGTTTCTACATCAACTTGATGTAAATAATGCTTTCTTACATGGAGATTTAAATGAAGTTATTTACATGCAACCACCTCCAGGTGACTTATCTGCCAATGATACTAGGGTCTACAAGCTTGCCAAAAGTCTATATGGTATTAAACAAGCCTCCAGACAATGGTTTTGTAAGCTTTCTGATTCTCTTAAACTGTTTGGCTATACTCAGTCACAAGCAGATTCTTCTTTATTCACAAAATTGATAAATCTTCTTTCACAATACTTTTAGTTTATGTTGATGATCTTATTCTTACTGGAAATAATTTAGATGAAATCATTGCAGTAAAAGTGTTTTTGAATAATAAGTTCACTACAAAAGATCTTGGAGAATTGAAATATATATTAGGTATAGAAATTGCTAGATCTGATAAAAGTATTAATCTTTGTCAAAGGAAATATACTCTTGACATATTAAATGAATATGGTTATCAAAACTGTAAACCTTACACTACTCCTATGGATTCTAAAATCAAATTATCAAAAAATGATGGTATTGCTCTTGATAATCCTAAGACTTATAGAACTTTAATTGGTAAGCTTCTTTATCTAACAGTCACCAGACCTGATATTTCATATAGTGTTCAAGTTTTAAGTCAATTTCTTGCTCCCCCACTGATATTCACATGAGTGCTGCTCACAGGATACTTAGAGACCTTAAAAGCTCTCTAGGTAAAGGTTTATTTTATCCTTTTGTTTTTGATTTTTCTATAAAAGGTTATACTGATTCAGATTGGGCATCTTGTGTTGATACTAGAAAGAGTGTTTCTAGATATGCTTTTTACCTTGGTGATTCTTTAGTTTCCTGAAAATCTAATAAACAACAGGTAGTTAACAGATCCTCCACTGAGGCAGAATACAGGGCATGTGCAAATGATGTTTGTGAGGCTCAGTGGCTGTACTATATTCTTAATGATTTGCATATGCAGTTTAAATTACCCATGATTATATATACTGATAACAAGTTTACTTAATATCTTGCTCACAATCCTATTCAACATCAAAGAACTAAACATATTGAATTGGATCGTCATTTATTTAGAGATAAAATTTCATCTTGATTAATTCAACTGATTCATATTAAAAATTATTTTCAACTTGCAGATATATATACCAAGGCTCTTGAAAATCCTTTGTTCAAACATTTTGCAGTCAAGATGAACATGCAAAAAACATACATGCTCATCTTGAGGGGGCGTATCAAGAATAAAATGATGGATTGAACTGGGATTTATTTTATTTAGTTGGGCCTTACTTCTCGGCCCTATTCGGTTCTATTCATTCTAGCTGTAGATAGTATATATGTAAACGGTTCCCTTCTATTTTTGGTAACCTAGATAACTCTTCATTCATTCCATTCAAACGATCTGATTATCCGCAATTCATTATGTTCATCTTCTTCAATTTGTTCAGAATTCTTCATTCAATTGTAAGAAGAATGAATAGTTCATTACTTATATATGGTCAATAATTTGTGTGTATGGTAATATCATACCGCTAACTCGCTACGTATGATGGATGATTGCGGATATATTTTGTTAAGCAAGGGGAGCTCTTTGGCAATGTTGTCTTTGGATCCTTTTGACAAATCGAATTGAAACAAGGGAATCGGATTTCACACTAAAACTAGAGAGTAGCCTTTATTAATAGTCGATGCCTTTGTGTTTCTCCTGCGATAGATTTATTTTCCGCTTAAAGCATGTTTGGTGATATTTATTTTCCGCTTTTTAATTTCACCAGTCAACTATTTTCGCCACACACGTAAATATTGATATGGTATCATGAATGGTGCAATTATCAAAACAAGTAAGATTGAAGCTTTTTTTGAATTGGTTGAAATTACTATAGAGAATCATTTTAGCTATTTTCTTAATAAAATATATTTTAAATATTTTTTTTCATAATTTAGCAGAATCAATAAATTCAGCCATTTAGCCTAGAACGTAATGAATTTCAGCACAATCAACCGATTTAGTCAATTTTAATGTTAAAGAATGGTTTTTAACTTTTATTTAAGGAAATACATGCTGGTATAACTTATAAGAGTTTCCATGAATGGTCCTAGTGCGAGATGATAAGCCTTGTGTGATGCATCTGAATCCAGAAACACGCCTGGTCCAAGTTATCAGTTTTTCTTGATCTTCTGAGCTTCTATATATATTTGTCATCATTGGCTTCAACCACTAAAAACCAATATTGGAATGTGGGAGCAATTTACATCACTTTATTAGGGAATAACAATGAAGCATGCATTGTTGTCCCTGTGGTTCGGTGCTTGTCGATTCGGTTTTAGTTTTATTTATCTGGTTCTTAATTAATCGGTCGGTTTTGGAAAAGATGAGATCGAAAATCGAACCGCACTGCCTAAGTCAGTTTTTGTTAGGATGATTTTGTTCGATTTGTGTAGGTTTCGGTCTGTTTTGCATTTGATCGGGTTTTAAAATCAAAAGCATAAAGTCTAAGCTGGATCACCTATAGTTTTATTAAATATTACTACGTATTTGGCATAAAAGCTACATGGGTATATTTATCAAAATACGCATGATTAGTCCTATTTAGAGAATGTAAAACATGATATTCTTATCTGCGTTTTTTAGGCATGTTTTAGTCCTATTTAGATATTTAACTCTGAGTTTAATGCTCCTAAAAGAATACCTAATACACAATTACTGAAAGAGGGCAGGTTTTGAATGAAAGAGGCAAGTCGTACGAAGAGTGTAGTCTTTTGTTTTATTTTAGAAAAGAAAATATATTGATAGTCTGTTCTGTACATCTTATCCCGGGTGTGCAATAGTAGTTACATTTGCATGTCATATTCGGTCCGTTTTCTAAATCTCTAACTATAAATCTGTATTGCCATAAAATCATTTGAGAAAATTAAAGTTCACTTTTATGTGACAAAAGGTTTTTCTTTTTGTAGCAAGGGAACCTATGCACATGCGCTAATCCAGGGAAGTCGGGAACGAACGCACCGAATATACCCAAGAAGCTGCGATTAAGATGAGAAATTATATTGCATTTCTAGAACAATTAAGTCAAGTAATAATGATTAAATCATAATAAAAGAATCTATCCTAATCCTTGCTAGAATCATAAAAACGCGCACAATAAAAAGCTAGGATAGATATACATCTATTGTCTTTTGAATAATTCACAACAAAAAACACGGAATTGGCACAGATATTTGGCACGGACTACTGATTTTTCGTGTCAAATAGCTCGTACCAAAGTTTTTTGGCTCGGATTTGGCACAACCCCTGCCAAAATCCTTGTCAATCCCGTGTTTTTTTTGTAGTGATGGTGCCAAAGCAAGTTACGTAAGTTCTCACCAATCAATGTAACAAAAAGTATATTAAAAAAATCATCAACGAGTGAACTTGAAGTTTAAATTCCCAAGGGATTTTCCCACACCGGGGAAAACTAGGAAAATGATGAGTTTCTAGTGTGACTTATCCCACACCGGAAAACCCAAGGGATTTTCCCTCCCTTGTAAAGGTGACCCTCTTTGAGGACTTAAAATTCCTAGATGGAAAGACTCTCTTCTCGCGCAGGGGATACGAATCAAATTCCGAAACTATTGTGCAACGTAACCCTTCTAACACAGTGGGAGGCAACGAATGTGTTTTAAGGAAATTATTCATTACACAACCTTTGGCTTTCTGCCCCATCTTGGAGAGTTGTATAAAGGAGAGAGGAATGCGTAAAATTGTGTAAGAAATGATGTCAACCACAAATTATTTGCCATAATTGAAAATGAGAAATTTAATTTTTTTTAACAAACGAAAAGGGGAAATTCGAAAATAATTCAGAGGCAGATGAAATACTACCTACTACGTAAAATATTATGAAACAATGTATATTGGTATACAAAATGTGTACACATTTAACATACTCTCTTGTGTATACAAACATCTCATTTAGGAAAATTTAAAACAACAATTGTTTAATTTGTTTTTGTATGTGTGGACATGTAGCTCGTTTAAAAAATTGCAATAATTATCTGTGAATGTACAAGAGAGTGAGCCAAATATATACACCTTTTGTTTAAGCCAAATATATTACTGTACCTTATAATTTTAGTCTCAAACTCTAAGGTCATAAGGCTTCAACTAATCATTATTTGAAGAGTTTTGGTAGGGGTACACAAAATGTGTACACAAAATGTGTTTTGTGTACACGTTTTGTGTACCTCAAGCATTTTTGCGTTGGACCGACGCCACGGTTGTAGGGCTGTAGGTACGTGGGGGAGAGGGACCGTGTTAAGCCCCATCTCAACCCAATTTTAATTTGAAAATATGTGATGAAAACGGTGATGTATTAAAACATGAGTGGCGACGGTTTAGACATTTATTGAAATACATTATAAAACTCAAATTTTAGATTTACTAATAAAACTACCTTCGAAAATCGAAATCAGTAGTTATATTGTTTTGACAATTGCAAGCTTAGATTTTTTTAAAAAGGAATGTGAGGTGCTTAAAAAAGTCATAGCCATTTAATAACTCCTTCATCCCAATATTTTAATAGATTTTTCATCTCTGTCATTGACAGTTAATAAGAGCTTCTCTTTCAAACTTCAGACTTTTCGAATACTTTTTTGTCACTAGTGTAAATTGTTGAAGTCAAACTTTCAAAAAATCCAACAACTTTACCATAATCCAAAGTTATAAGTCAAGTCAAAGAGACAATATGCACCCTAATGACAAAGCATACCATAGCGAAATGTTTTTCTAGATCTTTATATTTCAATGCTCAATTCAGGATATACAATGGCAAGACTAGGGAAATATATACTCGGGAGTATTGTAGAGTGTCATCACAATCTTTATATGTCAATACAAATTAAATCGTTGATTGAGTGTCCTAAACTAATTTTTAACTTCAGTATATTATAATGTAAAGAAAATAGTCTTAAATAGGAGTACATAATTTTGGGAATTCCAAAATAGGATCACTGTGTTTTTCTTCTCGAAATATGAGTCGTTACTGTCATGATTGAAAAATATTGCCTTGATTGGAAAATACTGTCATAAATTATACTCTGTAATAAATAATGTCATGTTGAATGCATAGTACTGCAACTATTTGACAATTATAACTAAAAGATGACAATAAATATTGTCATCTTAATCCTATTTCGGGGAAACATATATAGCAGTCCTATTTTGTAAAGAAATCTCGAATTTACTTTCATTACATTTTTAAGAAAATTGTACTAACGTAACAAATTAATTAAGCATTTAGTTATACAATATAAGTAGGTTTACATGTTTTACTATACTTTTTGTTACATTGATGGAATGATGGGTGAGAACTTAGGTAACTTGGCAACATTATTCAAAAGACAATGATGTATATTTATCCTTGCTACTTTGCTAGGATTAGGATAGATTCTTTTAATATGATTTAATTGTGCGCCTTTTTTATGATTCTAGCTAGGATTAGGATAGTCTTTTAATATGATTTAATCATTATTACTTGACTTAATTGTTCTAGAAACATAATAATTTCTCATCTTAATGGGATCTTCTTGGGTATATCCGATGCGTTCGTTCCGGACTTCCCTGGAATAACGCATGTCAGGCGTGAGCACAGGTTCCCTAGCTACAAAAAGAAAAACCTTTTGTCACATAAAAGTGAACTTTAATTTTCTCAAATGATTTTATGGCAATACAGATTTATAGTTAGAGATTTAGAAAACGGACCGAATACGACACTCCACTGCATACGTATAGTAGTACTTGTATATAATAAAGCAGATGGTTATGATTTATGAAAATTATCACCATAATATACTAGATCGCATTTAGCTTTTCAATTATAGAGTTTTGAAGATTAAACAACTGAAGCTTATAAAAGTGAGACCGCATTTTGAATTCATAAGGAGTAGCTATTATGGTATTGGTGGAAAAGGATGGGTTATAATGTAAGCAACTTAATTAGAGGCCAAGTCATGACATGCACTCCAATATTATAACTACATATAGAGAGAAGAAGTAGCTCAAAATAATATGCGTGAGGGTTGTTCAAGTGGATCACATCTCACACTTAAGGTTCTGCCTTAGACGTGGCGGGTTCATGTCATGTATGTGAATTTGGAAGGTTTTTCTCAAAGAGGTAAATATATTCTAAGATTATTTTAAACATTTTTCATGCATGTGAGGATAATTTAAAATTCAATGTACTCATAAACATATTCTTTGTCTCCCGCAAATTTTTGTCAGCTTTCATCATTAAATTATCCTAAAAAGAACTATTAGTTCCATTTCAAGTAATAAATACGGAGTACAAAATATGTGATTAAAGTGGTTTATCTCTCACCTGCATACATGTAAACCAAACAGTTCTACTTTATTATTTAATGTGTGAGTCAATTTTGGTTACTGAGTTTCATTATTCTAATTTTAATCTTTACTAGTTTTGAAAGTTTAACTTTTTTTAGTACTAGTGTAGTACCCGTGCGATGCACGGGATATAAAAAATTTGAATATACTTATTTTACATGGAGTAAAATTCACAGAAAATTGAAAATTGCTTCACTAAATATAAATCAAAAATTATAAATGCATTTTCTCAAGTAAAACAAAAACATGTTTCTAGCATTTTTTTTAACACAACAGATTAAAATGATATCTATGAATATATATATATATATTTAATGACTTTTTTTATCATTATATATATTTGATGACTTAATCACACTTTATTTTGTTATGCTTGCTTCTTATTTTTTTAAACAATACCACATATTATTGATTCCCAAGAACTTTTGCTTGTTTTGCAAAAGGCACTTCTTCCATTTTTTTAGAAGTGAAACAACATACTCCTTCGTTCCACTGAGATTGTTCTATTTTATCTTTTCAGTCCGTCCTACTAAAATTGTGTCATGCCAAATTTGATATAGTTCGTATGACTTTATATCATTTTTACTTTATTTTTATTTATCAATTCAATATCAACCACATGAATCATTTTTTATTGATTTGTGTGGCACTCCCCCTGTCTCATTATTAGTAGGACGGAGTATTATAAGAAGTATATAAACTCACTCATGTGAACTATTGTATTTACATGTACTCCCTCAGTCCCAAATTGTAAGATACATTTACTATTCACTTGGTCAACATAAATCACTCTTAATCTTTTACTTTATATATCAAAAGTTTATGAAATTTGAATTATTTTTTTCAGGTTTTGTAGCGGTTTTAATGTAGTTTCTGAATATGTAAATTTTATTTTCTAAAACTAATTTGAGTGTTGACAGGAATCAATTTGCTTTATCGTCGGTCAAACATCGTAAACCGTAAAGTATCATACAAATTGGGACGGAGGGAGTAATATTCTTTCCAGCAAATTTTCTTGAAGCTCCATTTATTACACACACACACACATCTCAATGTAATTAAGTAGCATATAAACAAATAAAAAATACAATTGGGCTATTATTGCATCTCAAAATCCAAATCCCAACAAATATAAATAAACAACGCCCAAGTGATTAAGATAATTCAACTTTCACCAATTCACCCCTCCAAATTGACATTGTTGATCGAAATGTTCGTCACTTTCCAAAATCCCATTTGTTACTCAAGCATCCACCGCCGTCCCAAATCACAATCGTCACCAAAACATTCAGCTGCCCTTCCTAACCCAGTTGACCGAAATTGGCCGTAGCCCTTCATAACCATCACCGAAAAGAGCTTTTTACATAATTCATAAACAATTAGCTTTTAATCCCTACTAATACTAATAGTAAATAGGCATGGGCCGAGATATGGGTGGGCCAACCTTGGCCCAGCCCAAATTTTAAAAATGCCTTTATTTTTAGTATAAAAATTTTTGGACAAAAATATTTCCGAAAATATTCTTTGTATCGGTCCAGTCCGGCCCACTGTCCTGACTCCGCCCCTGTAAATAGGTGTTAAACGCATCCAATAAATGCATAAGGTAAAGTGATATCGAAGACATACTTATACAAATACGTACAACTTTTAGAAAACTGGTTCATAAAATCAGTTAAATCACACATACATTAACACCTCATGCGACATATGTACTGTCATTGAGATTTGTTGATTGCAATATTTATCTGCACTTCATCTTTAATTTGGCCTTAGTAGAGTAGATTCCCATCCTTCTTCCGGATCATGAACGTGTCGGAAGGGGCAATTCTATAAACGAAGTATGTAAATTTATAGAGCAATGGTACCGGTTGAAACTGCGGGTACGTGGAGTTTAAAAAGGCACCGGCCGGATCCAAGGGCCGCATATTTGCCCACTCTTAACTTTGAGGCGGGAACCGTTATGTCTTGGTTTCCCTTTTTATTAATATAGATGCCTAACCATTATGAAATGGAGCAAAGTAATTATACATTTTCTAGGACCAAATTGTAATTGATTTTATATGCCTCTTCGAAAATGATCAAAGCAACTATATAGTGCTTTATCTTTGGAACCTCTTGAACAATATCTATGAAGTTCATTCCTATCCACAAAAAAGTTCATTCTATTCGTAAAATAATTACCACGATTTTTTTTAAAGTAGAACATATTATGGTAGATAAATTTTACATTAAATATATAATGTCTTGACTATTCTCAAATAGGAACTTTTAATTTTCAAAGCCATATATTATGCACCTGCATGAACAAAAATAGTAGAAGAGGTTAACACTTCCCTAAAATATCACATAAAAATAGAGTATTATAGATATATAAAAATTCTGCTCCAAGTTAAAGTGTTTACAAAAAAAAATAACAACGTCTTGAAGGCACAACAGAGAACCTAGATTTAAAACGGAATTCAATAGTTAAACATAAATTTCTTCGAAAATGATTTTCTTCAAACCGAAGTTTAAAAACCATACACAGAATCCTTTAATGACGTAATAAGTTTCAAAACAACATTGGTCTCAAAAAGTCAAAATCACATTCGTCAAACAATATTCAAATTAAAATATTCAATAAGTTTCTCTTTAATCCTGAAATACCATCTAGTTTCTCTTCTTAAATCATGGTCCGATTTTCCTTTTGTAAGGCATCAAACAAAAATAAAAATCAATATTGTCCTTCATCTTTACTGGTGTTGTAAATTCATCATCAAAAGAGTTGACCTTTTGAGAAAATTATTGAAGAATCTATGTAAAATGTACAACTTACACCAAAAAATTGAATGCAAGTACATACGTTTTTCACACAATGAAGCAACACTATATAGCTGGAAAAGAAGTCACCTGCCTAGAGTATAAGAAATATCCAATACCAACACTTTTAAATCTTTATAGCTACAAAATCGAACAGATATGAGTAAACAAACATAACACTTGAATATGATCTGGTAAGTTGTTTTATACGTAGGCGAGCATCTACATTTTGCACAACAATATGTGAATTGTATACATTTAATTACTTGATTGGAGAAATTAATGTGAAATCTCAAAGCTCTTTGAAAGAAAGAAATTGAAAGTAATGTAACATCTAAAAGAAAAATTTACGGCGAATTGCCTCTTTGAAAGAACCAACTTATATGAAGTCTCAAAGCTCCAAATTCCACTAAAATTGTTTATGGAAGGTCTTGTAATGCCATTCAAGAGAGTTTGTATATTATTTATAATTGTATATGCAGTGACACGTAGTACCTATGGAGTATTTATTAGTAGCTCCTCTCTATTCAAGAGCATTGCAACTATCAAGGTTGGCTTTTCAGTTCCCCATAATATCTTTCCACAACCTTCTCCCAATGCATGGAGCCATTAAAATTTGCCTCGTAAGTCTCCTAAAATGCTCCATTTCAGTTTCCTATGTTAATTAATACGGAGTATGCGGCAATTAAGATTAGAAATCAATTCTCTGCTACTTCAATTTCTGAGATATGTGGCCGAAACGTTTTACAGCAATAAGGAGCAGTTTTGAGGCCGCTTTTTCTAATAATTAAACTCATTCCAAAGGCTTGCTACAGTGTTCCCGCCTAAAATTTCACCTCACTATTTTGTTGTTATATACTAGCTCCATCCCAAAAATAGTTGCAAATTTGACTTTTCTTAGTCAAACAGTCTCGTTTTGTTCACTTAATTAGGATGTCAATTTTTAATTATATTCTAATTTGGAGTTTACAACTTTGAAGAAATTTTAATGTAGTTTTTGAATATGTAAATTTTAATTATTAAAAATTGAATTAATTATCCATACGGAGGGTTGACTTTTATTATTGGTTGACCAAAAATTGTTGACTTCGCAAAACAAATTGGGACGGAGGGAGTATATATATATGGACTATTCATTTAAAAAAACACTATTCAATTCGCACATCTTATACGAAGTATTTGGATGACCATTTTAGCTCAAAATGAGTTGAAGTTGATAAATCTCGACAATTAATTCACATGTAGCCTTGTTTGGATGACTACCCAATCTTGACTGAACCTAAAATTATTCAATTGGTTTGAAAAGTTATTAATTGTTACATTTCAGTTCAACAAATTAATCGTGTATGGTAAACTGTAAAGAGCCCAAGGGTTCTTCCATTGTATGAGAATAGTTTGGCATGTTTGACAATTAGCAATTGACGGGCTATATTAGTACATTGTTAATAGCGGGTTCATTAACGAATTTGCAAAAAGATGTTTGAGAATTTAGTTGTTGGTCATAGTGCGCGGCAGGTAATACAGTGTTTCGAAATGCTAAATTCAAACACTTCAATTTGTAGCGTCTTCATTTAACTATTCCGACCAAAAAGTCAAAAACACTACAGCCAGGCAACCATTTGCCAAACAACATGAATTATCCTTTTCACTTGATTAAAAACATTAAAAGACTAAATCATCTTATTTTACTGGGACATCATATTCCAAACACCATGTTTGAAATGGGAAATTTGATTTGACTAAAACTCAACGAGTTTCTTAATCTATAACCTAATTAGTTTTTAGACTTTGGTATGACCAAAATTCCAAAAAAAAAATAAGATATCTCGTTTATTTTTAAAGGTTGAATGACAAGAATACCCTTATTTCAAATATGTGCATATTGCACTGATTTCGTCCAATAAAAATTAATGCACTTTATATGGTCGTTACTACACGACTTCACTGCACATCCAGTAATTATCACTGCACTTCCACCTAGATGAATTCTCTTCATTCACTTGAGGAATTTATTATTAGTGTTTTTAGATTTGATAATTTTATAATTTTATGTCTAATTAAGTATATTGCATTTCATGATGATATTAGTTCTCTTTGTTATTGCAATATTGGTCATAATCAACCAAATTTCATAATGCATTGATTCACTGTCATATATAACATATATATTGCCATATTCACTGCTAATGTACAATGCACATATTTAATGTCTACAAACCCTAAATTCACTCACCATACTCAACCGTATCTACTATGATGTTCACTACCCATATTAACAGCCTATATTTAATGTTCACATACCCTAATTTTAGAAACTCCTAATTTTGAAAATAGAAAAGCAAAAATGAGAATGGAGGGCCAAAATTAGTAACTAATCCATATATAGCAGTAGACTTAGATGGAGAAGGTAAAAGGCCCAACATCACTTCATGACATACGACTCGCTCATTCGTTTTGGCAGCACGGCTCCAGACGTTAGAAGAATCGTTTTTTCCTTCTGACCTTTTTCTTCTTTCTTTTCACAATAGAATCGTTGCTTTTTCCCATTGTTGATGCGCTGCCACCAGGAGAAGGCGGTAGATAAACTTTCTGGTTGTGTAGACTGCGGGTGGTATGTGGAATGGTTGAAGCCGGATTAAGCAAGGTGTCCTGGACGGCGGCGGATGGTGGGCCATGGTGCGGCGGCAGATGGCATGCCATGGGGCGGCGGCGGCAGATGGCATGCCATGGGGCGGTGGCGGCAGGGGGTGCGGCTGCAGGCGGGTGGATCTATGGAGGTGGAAGAATGGAGGTCAGGGTTGGAGCAAAGAGTAGAAACTTAGGGTTTTATAGAAATGACCTAAAGGGTATATTTGTTCATCTAATTTATTTATTTATTTATTACGAATTTTAAATAAATATTATGAATTTTAATACTCCCTCCGTATTTAAAAGTTCCATACACTTTTCTTTTTGGGATGTATTTAAAAGTTTCCTACATTTTCCCTATTTGGTAAGTTTTTCCTTTAAATATACTCAATTACCCTTATTTTTTCTACTTTTTATCCTCGTGTTCCTACTTTTTCACCTTCTCTCCTACTTTTTCACCTTCTCTCCTACTTTTTCTATACTATTTTTTTTCATTACTCTTACTATTTTTTCTTAAATCTTGTGTCATAATCAAACTTAGCCATCTTTTAAATACGGAGGGAGTATTATTTTGGTAAAACAAAAACTAGTTAGGTCATGATAAATTATACCGTGTACCATACAATCGGGTATTTTTGCAATTAGTTAGAACTGCGATGAAAAGGCGCCGATGTGGGAGTTCCGATCTTCCAAAGAGTCACTGGTCTTTTTTTTCGTTCGTTTCTTTTCCTTTCATGCTGCAGCCAAATCTCTACGAAAAGCTTCTTCACCAACGTTTTTCTTTTCTTGATCAACGTTTTCTTTTCACTGTCCCCGCAATCGCGCTAACTATCATTTTTGTTGCTTTTCATCAAAATTTATGATAATTTAATATTATATTTTATATTGTGTTAACATTTTCAACTTATGAATTACTAATATAAGTTTTATGTTATGTTCAAAATGAGTATAGTGTTTATAATGAATGTGCATAACGGTTAAAATAAGAATTGAATATTCATAAATGAATATATGAGCACGTTAAAAAAAAAATTAAAATGAGCATACACAAATGAAAATTTGAGCATATTACAGAATTCAAATGAAATACACAATGAAAACTTGAGCGTATTGTAGATTTTAAATGAGGTTTTTGAATTTTTTCGTTGCTCATTTCATAAGTTATGTATGCTCATTTGATATTGATACAACACTCATTTTAAAATGTCATATCCATGCATATTTCAAAAGCATATTATTACATTAGATTTACATATTGGACTCATACAGATTAATTGTAGATATTTTAAAAAACAAGAAAAAGAAAGTGAATTACAAGATATGAAACATCAACTACAATGCTCATTATTAGACTCTAATTACTCAAAAAAATAGATCGGATTGTATGCTCATTAAAAATGTATTAATGCTCATTTAATAGAACACGAGATTTTTTTACATAATTTACAAAAATGTCACCAGTTGTACGGTGCAAGTCGTGCAGCCGGCTGTACAGTATAAGGACTCTTAGGTCATAGACCGGAAAAGTGAAGAAGTTTTAGTATAACTAGGCTAATTATCTCTGTTTGAAATAGGGGGTGCAAATGAGCCGGGCCGAGCCCGAGTTTATGTAGGCTCGAGCTCGAATTATATTGTATTGGCTCGAGCTCGAATTATATTGTATTGGCTCGAGCTCGAGCTCGGCTCGAACGAGCTTAAAAAATCCGGGCTCGAGCTCGGCTCGCAAATATTGATTCGGCTCAATTTGGCTCGACTCGGCTCGGTTCGGCTAGATAATTTTGGTTCGTTCAAAAGTTACAAGTTCAATTAGCTCGAAAGTTCGTGTTCGAACTCGAGCTCAAGTATGAAACAATCTTTAAACATTTGTGCTTAACATTTGCAAATTGCAATTTACATGCCCAATAACTAAACCTTACGGGAAAATAAACAAAATACAATTCTAACTTCAAGTCTCCACCCAATTGTACTTCTAATATAAATCAAAAGTGGTCAACCCATTAAGAAATAGTGGATGAAGCTTTGATTATTTTTGTTAAATTACTTTATAATTAATAATATCTCCCCGGTCCTTATATACATTTATGAATCAGTATTATATATATATAGGGATGAGATCGGATACAAAGTATGCTTCCCATACAAAATACAAATTCATCTCATCCGTCCAAAATTACAAAATCAACGGCACTAATTGTTTGGGTGATTATTTTCACCCGTTAGCACAAATTGTGGGAAATCAAGGAAAGCTTTCCTATTTTGTAGCAACTACATATGGTTAGTGAGGGAGGTTTTCCCATTAATACACGGTCATCTCACTCATATGAGTGGCTAGGATTAATTTGCATTTTGTAAATTAGGTTGAGTTTGTATTTGATCCTAAGTCTATATATATATATACATATACATATATATATATATATATATTAATTTACAAAAAAAACTAATTTATATTATATATTACATATACTAATATATACTCCGTATTGTATATTAATTTGTATTGTATAACAATATATTACATATATTAATTAAATACACACACACACAATTAGGCTCGCAAGCCAGCTCGAGAGCTAGCGAGCCTAAAATCAGTAGGCTCGCGAGCTAGCGAGCCTAAAATCAGTAGGCTCGCTTATGGCTCGACTGCTTAACGAGCCGGCCCGAGCTCGAGTTTGACTGATCTCGATCCGAGCTTTGATCGAGCGGCTCACGATCGGTTCGGCTCATTTGCACCCCTAGTTTGAAATATTATTGAGGGAGTTGGAGATTTTGGTGCCGTTTGGATCAATAGCGGATGGGGCAAACCGCTGATTAATTATAACAGCAAAACGCTGCAAAATGCAGCGGTTAGCTGCCCACCCGCTGAAAAACAAACGAGGCCTTTGTATGGGCTCATGTCTCATGATCGAAAGTAAATACTCCTTACAAAGTACATTAAAATACTCTTAGGACCCGTTTGGTACGGTGTAAAGTAAACACTTTGCACGCAAAGTGTGGGGATGTAAACATTTTACACTGTTTGTTTTACTTATTTGATGTAAACTTTAGGACACTTTTTTTTTAAACATTTTACACTGTACCGTGTAAAATATTTTACGTGGAGGAACGCTAGTAAACTACTTTACATCCGACGTTACCTATTACAAAATATATCGTGCTTCCCGTTTTACATCCGACGTTACCTATTACAAAATATATCGTGCTTCCCGTTTTACGATCCAGCCCTATTTTATTCGCTTGGAGTGTGTAGACCTGTCAATGGGTCGGGTCCGGGTCGGAACGTAGTGTTCCAGACCCGGACCCGCTAAGTAAATAAAGGACCCGGACCCGACCCGTTTACCCGACGGGTCTAAAAATTTGGACCCGGACCCGGACCCAACGGGTCTCGGAACCGGGTCGGGTAGACCCGCCAAGAATCATATGCACAAGTGCACCAACATTATATAATTTTTTTGACACAACATTATATAATTTTTTAAAAATAGCAAAACATGTATATGAAATGTAAATCAAAGTGCACAAATTTAAGAGCAAAATATATCTTCACTTTTAAAAAAAAATCAAGGTTTATCATAGAAAATTAATACTTTTATTGAATAAAATATCGTTTGTTGTAGATGCGTACAATTCCGTACTTTGTGTCTCTTTCTCTCCCATAGAAAACTCGTATATTAGACTAGAAATTAGGTCACAAAAAGTTCTTTTGGACAAAAAGGATATTATATACTATTATATTATCACTTATACATTAGGTATGTATTAATTTGTATATATTTAATCAAAGAATTAAAACTAATCACTTTATATATATATATATATATTAGTTTGTATTTTTATTTGAAGTATTATAACTAATCTCTTTATATATTAGTGTGTATATATACTAATAAGAAATTTTAAACGGGTCCGGGTCCTTAACGGGTCGGAATCATATGTACCATACCCGACCCGTTTATTAAAAGTACTAACGGGTCCGGGTTCGGGTCCGGGTAAACGGAATAAAATAAGGACCCATACCCGTTAAAAACAACCGGGTCCGGGTCGGGTCCGGGTCTAGACCCGACCCATTGACAGGCCTAGGAGTGTGGCAGCAAACAAGTTCTTTTCTGCTTGGACTGTGGCGGCAAAACCAAAAAGAGTTGCCGGCAATTGCCTTCAATCAATTCATCTCCTATATAAGAACAACAAATCGTTAAGAGAACACCTCTCATCATCATAGGCGCTGGTGGAATTTCTTTTGGAAAGAGATAAGGAAACGATTGATATGTGATATTTCTGATGAATAGTGCTTTGCCTTCGATCATCCATCTGACTCCCTTAAATACAAGCAGAGCACGTGATTTTCCCTGCCTTTGAAAGAAGTCAATTTTTGACTTATATGTTTTGAACTAGGGGTGGGCAAACGGGTCTTGAAATCGCGGTCCGGTCCGGGTAATGGCGGTTCGGGTCCAAAACGGGCCGGTTCCAATTTTTGTTGCTAAAAAACGGTCCGGGTAGGGTCGGGTAATTTGTTTTTAAGACCCGGGCCGGTTCCAATATCGAAAAATACCGGGTACCCGCAACGGCCCGTTATATATAGTGTATAGTAATTTACAACTAATTTATGCCTTGTGGTGAAGTTAAATTATTTGTGAAGTTCAATTTTATGCGTGGTGATGAAGTTAATTTTTTGCTAGTTTCACTAGTTTAACTAGTTTCCTATGATCCTATCTCTCTAGGAAAAGAAAATCTCTTGGGAGTACGAAACAATAAGACTACAACTATTACAAATTGATAATTATATTCTAGTAAAATTACAACTATAATCTTTACTAAAATTATTATTCTAGTAAAATTTTGATAATTATATTACTAATATAACAAACTTGAAGGTAAACTATGTTGTTGTTTCATGTTGTCATTTAAGACTTTTTGAAGGTTTACTATGTTGTTATTTTGGACCTTTGAAGTTGTGATTTGCGAACTTAACACTGATTATGTTGTTGATTTTTGGAACTTCTTTGAATGTTTGGAACTTAAATATATGAAGCTATCGACTAGGACATGTCACTTGTGTAGTTGTGTTAAATGTGCACGTTGTTAAGTATGTTTTTATTTTGAGATTTTCCAATGCCTTATATTATTGATTTTTGGAACTTCGTAAATTGTTGCTATTTGTAAGACATACAAACAGGAACCGAAAAACCCGAACCGGATCGACCCGTTTCAAACGGCCCGGGTAAGGTCCGGTTCCTATATCTAAAATTGTAATACCCGGACTGGACCGGACCGTACAATGGAACCGGCGGTTCCTGTTTTTTTGGCATTACCCGCCCCGACCCGGCCCGCGCCCAGCCCTGTTTTGAACAGTTTGATCTATTGGGCAATTTGGAGTGTAAGATTGGATTGGATAAATCCTTTAGGTGGATTCAATTATTTATATTCTTTTATTTTTATGATGATTCTGAGAACCTAACATGTATTAGCTGGTTTATTATCCTATAGTACATAGTAATTATAGCTGTAATTAATATATATATATGTATATATATAAATATTGGTGGCTGAAACCAGGTTATGCGTTTGTTCATATGTAGTTTCATGACTTAGTTAAGCAATTCAGCATGTTGTTAAGCTTTTTTATATTTCTTCTATTAAAGTGGTGCTTTTTTTAAGCTTTTTCCTATTAATATAGAGTGATGCTTTTTTCTATTTTTTCATTCTGGTTGATTTATGTTCGAGCTGTCTTGAATGGAGAAATCTAATTAGGTTCATTTAAGTGATTTTAAAGAACTTTTTATGATTTTTGAATAAGCAGAATATTGAATTTATTAGTATTTTTTTTATTGCATGGAATAAAGTGGTGAGTAATTTTTTTGCACACCACTCACTTTTCTAGGTAGTAGTAGCTAGTAGTTGTACACGTCCATCTTTTTATTATGGTGAATGGTCATGTAGTCGTTTTTAAATACTCATATTTACATGGAAGGTAATTTTCTAAACAAACGATGTAAAATGTTTGCATGTAATTTAAAAAGTGATTACACACATAACCAAACGATGTGATTTTATTTTGCATGCAAATTATTTTGCAGCCCTAAACTTTACATGCAATCATTTTACATGTAAAACTTTAATATGCAAACTACCAAACGAGCTCTTACTTCATATGGAAAGCACCTCGTGCTTTCTTTGGGCAAGTTATGAGAGTGCACATTTACTGTGTTTCATGAGTTTGGTAAGATGGAATGAAATGTTTCAGAATTGACGGTCCAACGCCGTGGATTTATGTTAAAATAGGAAAATCATATGACTAAATAAGTGCTCCATCGGTCCCCAATTAAGTCCCTTATTTCCTTTTTGGGTAGTCTCTGAATTAAGTTCCCCTTTTTATTTGGCAAATTAACTACATCAAAACAGTGTCAAACTGTGACAAACAGTGCAAAACAGTGTCAAAAAAGTAAAGTTTATCTCCCAATAATTTTTTTTCCTTAATATGTGTGAACTGTGAAAAGCAATGAAGAACTTAATTGGGGGACGAAAGGAGTATATTTGTATGCAATTGTTTGGGGAAGATGAGAGTTTAAAGAAGGGAAAGTACACTAAAGCTAATGTGGTTTGGAGCGATTTCAAATTGGAGCATACGGGTTATTTTATCACAAATTGGGGCATGCGTTTTTAGTTTAAGGGCCCGTTTGGTAACATCGAAATTGATTAAATTGATTGATTCTGCCGAAATTTATGAAGTTCTGGTTGAAGTGGCTCTATTGGCTGAATCTGCTGATTTATGAAGAAGAAAAATTAATTTTTTTTTATTAAAAAATAAAAATAAAAAATTATATGAAAAATAGCTTAAATGATCATCTACAGTAACTTCAGCCAATATAGTCAGAAAAGTAACTCCAACCTTAAATTTTCTTATTATTACGCAATTCAGCGCGTGGAATCAAAAGTTATGTGTTTGATGAAAAAGTTGTTTGATAACCATGATATGCCGAAAAAGGGGTCACCAAACGAGCTCTAAGAGTTTCCGTCTAAACTCCATCAGAAAGAATGTGATTATGTGATAAAAATGATTTGGATCAATCAAATGAATGATAGGTATAATACCTTATTTTTTAATTTGGTACTGCAATTCTCACCATTTTAAATGGTAATTCTCACCATGTACACTTTTCTCCAAGTCTTCTTTCTATATGAGGGTGTTTGGATCTGGTTTTTAAAACTGTTTTTGCTTCTTCAGAGAGCAAAAGCAGAAGTTGGAGTCTTTGGGTGAAAGTGTAGAAGTGATTCTGATGCTATAATTTACTCCTAAAAACGGTTTTTTTAGAAGCTGAGCGAGATCAGCATCTGAAAACTGATTCTGATTATACTTCTGATTTAAAAAAGAAGCGGAATCAGCTCCAAACACCTCTTATATATCGTTATCCTTGAAAATGGAAGGAAGTTACCTTCCATCATTTTCTCGGCAATCTACGCGACTACACCCGAGAAATGTAGGAAATAATGAAATATTAGTGATCCCTACCATTTTTATACTAAAATAGTACTCCGTAGTAGTTTCATTATCTGTTTTCTATAATTCAAGGGTGGATTTGTGTTCTTGTAATGGTCAAGCTAGACAATTAAGAGTGTTTTCTTTTGACTGTTTTCAGTCCCAGACCAGATTAGACCAGACCAGATCAGACTTGATTTTCGTAGTTATAAAATACACAGAGACCAGACGTTTATCAGACCAGACCAGTTCAGACCAGATCAGACCAGACCAGCAAATTTCAGTCCAAAAAAAACATTCTAATTATCCCCCAAAGCTCATAAATTAAACTAGGATTTAGTGACAATCAATTTTTGTTGATAGAGGCAGCGGTAGAAGATGACCAACTAAACCCCGATCCACCCAAATTTGAAAATGGTTGAATTTATTATGTATAAGGGGCGTAACTCTTCAAATGGTATGAAGAGAGTGCTACAAGGAAGAAGTCACGGATTCAGTTCCAAGCAATGATATAGGATGAAGGCTCACTCTTTAGCCTTTGCATCATAGTGTGATCGAAGCTTAAATTACATCTTTCCAAATAATTGTCTTTATGGATAAAGTGTATCAATTTTAAAATAATCAAATGTTATTATAATTTTATGGTTTTAAGTACACAATTTAAAATGAGTCTTGTAGATTACCCTAGCGAGAGCTGAGGGTTTTGTTTTGCCGGCTTTTGCGCGGCGTGAAGGACCACGAAGAGTGTGATGATGCCAAGGCGGGATTCGACCGCTGGTGGCGGCGGCCAGAGGGATGATGAGGGAGATGGTCACCGTAGGGAAGAAGGCGGTCGGAAGGAAGGAGGGATTCAGGCGGACGAACAGGTTGGACGGCTCATCGATAAATATGGCAACCTGGAGCTCGGCGGGATGGATGAGGTGCTGCTGATTGAGGACGAGGAGGAGGGGGAAGTAGCGGCAGGGGCTGGGAAGAAGGAGTACCCAGTGGTCGGGGTAGTTCTTACGGATAAAGCTGTCCCTTTCACCTTTTTCCGGAAGTTTATGGCCGATTTGTGGCACCCGGGCAGGGGAATCACTATACAAGAACTTGGCGAAAGGAGGTATCTGTTTAAGTTCTTTCATATTGTTGACATGAATAGGGTCCTGGATAATGGACCATGGTTATTTGATCAAAATTTGATTGTGCTGAAAGCGATTGAGCCGGGGGATATCCCGATTAGGATGATACTAGATAAATTTGAGATCTGGGTACAGGTTCATAATGTGCCATATGATTTTGAGAATTTGGGAACTGCTAGGAGGATAGAAAATTACTTGGGGGAATTTATCTCTTGGGATGAACAATAGTTTAGCAGCAAGAAGGAGGCCTATATGCGGGTAAGGGTGCGTATGGATACGGGCAAACCTTTACGCATCGGGACCACATTGAAGAAAAGCAAGGGGGATGGTTATTGGGTAGATTTTAAGTATGAAAAACTGCCGAATTTCTGTTTTTGCTGTGGTATGATTGGGCATGCCGAAAAGTTTTGTCCTCTACTGTACGAGGAGGGAGGGGAAACCAAGACCAAACCATTTGGGCCATGGCTTAGGGCGAGCGGAAGGAAGGCGAAACAAGAGCTGAATAGCAAATGGCTGATAATGGAAGAGAGCTCATCTGGTGGGAACAAACACCTGTCAAGCATGATGAATTCAAGTCAGGAAGTGGACTCGAACGAGAGGAAGGAGAGTTCTAAGGGTGGAGTGGGAAATGTTTCATCTCCAGGAGAGCTTGAAGAGGCAGGCCTGGCAGGAGAGCTGAAGAGGAGACGTACGTGGGAAGATCAGGCACGTGAGGATGCTGACAAGGAGGATATGGCTCTGGATCTTCCAAAAAACGGGGCGGGGGCGGGGGCAGGCCTACAGCCCCGCCAGAAGATCTGATGTTGATTTCAACCTACCTGGTTGCTGCTTTTTCTTGCTATAGTTTTGTGTTTTTATTTATTTTACACGCGTTGGATATTGCTTTTGTTTTGACTATGTTGTGTTTCTCCCGCAAGAATAACTTGGAAACTAAATTAGGTACTGAGGTGGCATGTCTACAAGTCATAGGCTTAGGTAAGCCCAAAGCGGGATCAGCGAATTATATGGCTTCTGCGGAGGTGATTAATTCAGAGTCTGGTCCTTGGGCAGACGGTAGACAGGAGACTTGTTGTCACTCGGTTATCTCGTTTAGTTTGGTCTGGTTGGTCCGTTTTGATATAATATACTAAGCCGGTTTCGTTCAAAAAAAATAATCAAATGTTATTGGAAACAATTCTAAATTTGAATGCTCCGGTTTGACTTTTTCAATCGTTCGATCATTGTAGACTTGTAGACGTGTAGTACTCTCTCATACCTAGGAATCTTAATACTTTAATTCAATATCCAAATATACTCCGTACAATAAAACAATTTAGTTGAGCATTATATATAGATAGAGGGTAATCTTCTTGTTCCCTGAAGCTGGACAGGAGCGGCGCCCGGTCGGATTGAGATCCTCTACCGTGCGGCTAAGGTGCCTTGCAACATCGGACGGACGGAAGACAAAGCAGGCGCCTCGAGATGCGGTGCTCTGAAATCTGCGGCCATTGGTTTGTTGATCGGACAGCTCTCTAAAGCCGGGCACCTACCTTGCGGCAAAGCAAGGCAGAGGTTCCGGATCCCGTCCGGCCACCTCGCTTTGAGGTGGTTCCCAGTGATATTAATTTGCCAAGTTTTTGTGAGCATGTTCTGAGTTTTTTCTCGAAATAATGCTAATTAAATAAATAATTCCCAAAATATTGTTGGGTTAAAAATAATTATCAAAATACTGATGGAGTTAATCGTGATTAAGGAAAGCTGCCACTTGAAGTCAGGGCGGGTCCTGGGGCATGGGCAGGAAGGGCATGCGCCCGGGGCCCTTTGCTCCATTAGGGCCCATAAATTTCTCAAATATATATACATGTTTGTGTACATCGATATTTTAATTATATATACATCCTAAGTCTATAAAAATTAAAAATTAAAATCAAACTAATATTTTTTTAGATATTCCCAATTCGTTATTCAGTATCTACACGGTACAAGTCTAATTTTGAAACATCCACATTAGAATTCATTGGGAACATATTTCACCATTTTTTCTTGGGTCATTACGGGTTATTACATTAATTTTTATCTTTTAATTTGGTGTACTTCTCTTATGTACATCCTGAATTCATTGATATATTTCACAAAGTTTCTCTGATTCTCTCATTTAATGAAAGATTGAACTACAATGTCCATAATTTAGAAACTTAGAATTTGTTTTTGTCTAGTGAAAATGTGACTTAAAATTTGAAAAACATAGAAATAATTATATATATGTGACTAAAATTAAGATTATTTACAAAAATGTAACTAGTGACTAAAGTAGTAATGAAATCATAGCAGCTTATGTTCAATTTTTAAACCTGGGTTACTGTAAGAATACATTGTAGTAACAATTTGTCATATTTGTGTAAGTGAGTTTTATTTTAGTAATTTTTTTGTTGAAAAAAACCCAAAACTTTCACAACTTTTCTTAATTCAATTTTTTTAATTGCACGTAATAGTTGCACTACTTGTTTCATTCGGCTGCTTTGGGTACATTGTATCCTGGAATGTGACTTATCAAATACCCTCTATGTAATTTGTCTAACCATCTGCTTTGTTAGTTTTTTTATGATGCTTTGTTAGTATTTGGACGGTAAAATTGTATAATTTTAAATTAGATTTTTATAGCAAAAAGAACATTGTAAACATTCTCGCGCTATCCCTGAGGCCTAATCTACTTGAACTGCCCCGGGCCCATAAAATGTCAGGACCGGCCCTGCTTGAAGTGGCGGCGGCTCTTCTCTTACAGTTAGGCCTGTCAACGGGTCGGATACGGGTCGGAACTATAAATTCCATATCCATGTCCGTTGAAATTTTTTTGGTCCAGATCCGGACCCATTTACCCTTCGGGTCCTAAACATGTGTTCCACATTTGGATCCGGCGGGTCTCAGATCCGGGCCGGGTATACCCTCAAACAAAACTAAATGACATATGCAAACAAATATAATACTGAGTATATAACAAAAAAATGTTCATGTTGGAAGAGGTCATATAGAAATAAGCAAAATGTTGTTCTATTCATTACTTTGTATGGTATGAACTATACAATATATACGGAGTATGTTATATGTATATTAGTGAACTCATAGAGAACCTAAAGCACTAACTCATTAGCGAAAATCTAGATCATTATAGTGGGCCAACCACTAATATTAAAACATTTTTTATATTTGATTATTTTCCTTATTTTATGTTTACATATTTTTATGTATATTGTGTGTGTGTGTGTAAAAATTATAACTATAAAAATATCATCACGGGTCGTCGGGTCCAAAACGGGCCGGAACTTAAAAATCCATATCTGACCCATTTTCTTTATCATGTAACGGGTTCAGATACGGATCCGGAAAACGGTTCTAAATTTGGACTCATACCCTCAAATAAAGTGTCGGATTCGGATCGGATCCGGGTCTAGACCCAACCCATTGACAGGCCTACTTACAATAGTACAAAAGCAGTTACTTCAAGTGGCGACTCTTCTCTTACAGTACAAAAGCCGACACTTCAAGTGGCAGCTCTTCTCCTACAGTACCACACCTGCTTATCCTACCAGAAAAAAACACAAAAATCTGCTCAGTACTGTACTATCAACTCAAAAACATCAAACAGCTGCTATTTATAGTCAATATAGAGCACTAAAAAACAAAACATATTCGAGACACAAAACGAGTCAATGGACTACATTAGAATACAATACTAGAAATATCACATAAAGTTGATAATTCAACCAGCTAGTTCATGTTTAACACAATAATGTAAAGTACAAATATCATAAGTCAGCGTGATCATCATCATAAAGCTCAAGTGGTTTTGCTTGATCCTGACGTGCGAGTGACGCCTGCAAAAAGTCATCTGCCATACAGTAATGTACAAGAATATAGGATGGATTCCAGTACGGCATACATAAAAAAATTAAACAAAATTCATAAACGTACCTACGATCCAAAGGGTCCTCGCAACGAACATGATGTGGTCCAAGTACATATCGATCGTGCAGATCCAAAGCATCATGAAGAGGACCGCCATCTATATCCCATGATATTGCAATATGACCTCAAGCACAAGAACAACCACATGAGCTTTATGACGATGATCACATTGACTTGTGATATTTTTACTTTACATTATTGTGTTAAACATGAACTAGCTGATCGAATTATCAACTTTATGTGATATTTCTAGTATTGTAATCCTATGTAGTTCATTGATTCATTTTGTGTCTCGGATATGTTTTGTTTTCTAGTGCTCTATATTGACTATAAATGGCAGTTGTTTGATGTTTCTGAGTTGATTGTACACTACTAAGCATATTTTTGTATTTTATCCACCGTAAGAGAAGAGCCGCCACTCCAAGTGGAGGCTTTTGTACCGTAAGAGAAGAGACGTCACTTGAAGTGACGGCTTTTGTACTATAAGAGAATAGCCGCCGTCACTTCAAGTGGCGGCTTTTCTTAGCCACGGTTAACTCCGGCGGTATTTTTGAAATTATTTTTAACCCAACAGTATTTTGAGAATTATTTATTTAATTAGCATGATTCCGGGAAAAAAACTCGCATGTTCTACCAAATTTCTGCTAAAGAATAAGGTTTAAATAATTGTGCCAAAATATACATATAAAAAGAATGTATTTTCAAAAATTTATTGACTTAATCTATATTTCATAATGAAATATAGATGAAATTTTTCATTATGAATTTTTAATTTTTGAATTTTTAAATGAAATTTAGTGGACATAATCTATATTTCATGAGGAACATGCTCACAAAATTACAGCAAAAACTACCACATGGAACCACCTCAAAACGAGGTGGCTGGACGGCACTCCTGGCCGGCCTGATCGAACAAGAATATTTGTGTGTGTGTGTGTGTGTGTCAGTGTGTGTGTGTGTGTGAGAGAGAGAAAAATAGAGAATGGTGAAAATTCATAATTAAATCCATTCGAGTAAAAAAATTTGTTTTAATAAAACATTCATTTACTACTCTATAGTTAAACATGTTTTTACTTGGACTGAAATTTGTTGGTTTGGTTTGGTCTGGTCTGTATTAGTTTGGTTTGCTCTGATATGAACTGTGCTGGTATATGTCAGATATCTGTGTATTTTATAACTACGGTAGTTTGGTCTGATCTGATCTGGTCTTAGACTGAAAACAGTCCAAATAAAAACATCCTAATTGCATTGAAGGATCAAGTACAAATCTAATTAGAAAAATTATATGTATATTACTAACAAAGTTTTCGCGAACAAAAATATGACTACTCATATTTTTTAACAAAAATATATATGGTTAGTCACTTTGTACGAGTAATTGGACAAGAGTCATTATAGTGTATTTCAGAGTGACAAGTCACCACTAGATGATGAGCCGGAACAAGTCATTAAATATGTCACTTTGGGGGGGGAATTAAAGTAAGTCATTTTTTTTTCTTTTGAACTTAATTTAGTAATATGTATGGAATATGTCATCTAATTAATAGCCATATACTAAATGAAAACATGATAATAGTATAAATAATTAATTTAATTATTCTTTAGAGAAATTGTCCTAAATAGGAGTAAATAACTTTGGGAATTTCAAATAGGACCACTATGTTTTTCATTCTGAAATAGGAGTCGTTACTGTCATGATCAAAAAATACTGTTATGATTGTAAAATATTGTCATTAATTATAATAAATACTTTGAGAATTAAATTTATAATGAATTATAATATGAAAATTAATCAAAAAACTATATATATATATTAAAACAGAAAAGTGTGGAGCAACTTTGGGCGGGAATAGCTCAATCCGTTTGAAATGATATACTTCGTATGTAGTATCGGTCGTCTATAAGATTAGAGCAACTAATGCAGTAATTATGATGGCTTCAGACTGTTTATCTTCTCCGTAAAAAGGTGTGTATGCAAAGAATGCGGTCCTCGTTGCTCAACACTTACGCATTGATTGTGCTATCACATTGTTCAACATGTGGTCGTTTAATAATCGCTACCAAAATGTGGCTTTTCATATTCTAGCATAAAACAAACTTTCTACTATAAATATACTACGGTGTACTAACTTCTCTGCTTCTCTGCCGTCATATAACGAAGCTGGCCAAAATGTTCTCCCACATCAAAGCCTGAGATCAAAGGTTCATACAACCATCATTCATCTACACCTTTGCTTATTATACAAATAGCTAGGGGGTCCACTTTTTTACAACTTCATCACTGCTTGCAGTCCAAGGAAATTACTACAAAGAAGCAAAAACATGATAAAACTTTCAGTTTCAACTACAACAAATACACAATTGAGTTTCGGTAAATAAATCAAGAGTTTGATGCAGCCATTTAAAACCATATATGAACTGTACGAGTCTTAACAGGTAATATTTTCATTTTCATATATTGTTGGTCATTGGTTGCAATGTTAATAAAACATGTTTTAGCAATAAAAACTTTAGGTTGGAAGTTTTTGGGTTTATGCAATAATACCTGTAATTTTATTTAAAAGTGATGAGAACCAGCACTACCTTGCTGGTGACTCCTATGCATGTGTCATGTCCTAAGAATCACTTTATTTGAATTGGATTTCAAAATTTTGGGCTTGACTTATTAACATAAAAAAACAAAAAATAGTTTAAGATTAAAATTAAAACATATTCAAAGTGATTAATGTGTTAGCATAATTTCTGAGTTAGAGTTAAGTTATAATAAAATTTTAGACAATATGTTAGGTTTAAGAAGGATTTGTCGCATTATTGCTGCTTTTGTATAGAAGAAAAATACTTTCAGCACAACTCACATAGCCACATAATACATTATGAAACTATATAATACATTACAATATTATGATTGCTAGCTAAACTTTTCTTATTTGGAAAAAGTCCATACCACTGTACCCTTCTCTTTAACTTTTCTGTATTTTTGTGTTTGTGTTCAAGCCACAAATGGCACCTACCCAAACTAATCTAAAGGTGCATAAATCTCGGCATAAATTTAACAATTTAAAAAAAGAATCTATTACTTGTGTTTAAACACTTCATTTAAATGGCTTGAATTTCAACATCAGTAGAAAGTACTCCGTATTATTTAGCATAAATAAAAAAAGAAAACTCTAATTACTCCAATAAAATAGATTTATGAAAACACTATTTCACATCTGTTAGTAGAGATAATACAAAAACATTGGTGTTTCAAATTAAATCAATGTTAAAAGTTAATTGGATACATTAAAACCAAACAATTTGAATTTCAAATTTCATTTATTCTCCTATAATATTGAATCATAATAGCATTACCTTAATCATGCTCTCATGTATGAAATTCACATGAAAATTATACGACTATTAAAATAATCAAATTAGGATAATCATGTAGATACTTAAAAACGATGAAACATATCATTTAAGACTGTGAAAATTCAAATAAAAACTACTAGATACACAACACTTACCTATACTGGAATTGATAGTCTCAAAGATCAATTAGTAGTAGAATCACACTCTTATCATCATTCTTCATCTTCGTTTGATTGGATTAAATTTATTCGAGGTGAAAGGCAGTGAAGAACACGATGAAGGTAGCAAACCGTCCCCATTTGGATGACAGGATCTCTAGAAAGAAGATGAAGCGATGAAGTTCTTATTCAATTAAATATAAATTTGAACGGAATGCTTTTCAAGCAAATGTATATGACGTGTACAAACTAAATACATACGGAGTATCTTTTTAAATTAAAAAGAAACTATATTAATGTACTTCAGAATTGTATGAAAAAGAAATTAATTAAAGTCATTAAATTGTAGCACTTCCCTATGAAAAAATTGTTGAAGATTGGTGGTAGTAAAGGTGCTAGCAGTCGTCGGAGTCGCTGAATGTACATGATGATCGGTTGTGGGTGAGGACGAAGACAGCGGCGATCAGTCTGTGAGCTTAATGGTTGCGGTCGGCAAACAAAGATGGTGCAAGTGATGACATATGAAAAACGATGATCGGTAATCGGTTAACGCAGAGTCGAGTGCCAATGGCTAGGGTTGTGGTCGGCGAAGTTGTTGAGGCGGGTGTTGGTGATACGAGTCCACCGTATAGGTGCGGAGGTGAGGCCGTAGCTTTTGGGATGGGAATGTTACGCAAGATTTGCGTAAAGGAGGTTTTGGGTTTTGGGTTGTGGACTTTTGGGCCGGATCTGCCAATTATTATAAATATTTTAAACAAAACATGAGTAGTATAGATATATGGAATAAATTCTCTAGATTGGAGTAAATTCAATTGGTGATGAATCAATTTTAATGGTATTAATTCTAGCCATATACGATTCTCCCTAGAGTGGTTATTACCGGATTAAGTAAACATGTTTTGGAAGCAAAAAAGCTATGTTTAAAAAATTGACCCGGTCCGACTGACCTGAAAAAAACAGGTCCACACCCAAACCAATAAAACCCCGGTTTTGATTGTCTTTTTCCAGAAAATAAACTTTTTTTAATTTTTTTTAAAGATTTTTAAACAAATAAAATTGCAAATTCAATACCATAAAAAGAAAAAATATGCAATATATTTGTATACTATTTATTCGTTTAAGAATGAAAATCATGTCAAATCTATATAATAAATGTACAATACAAATAACAAATACGTAGTATCATTATGTATTTTAGTAAGATCAAAATGGTATTTTGGAATATTGTGAGATTGTTTTAACTTTGAAATACTTAGTAAGAATTATCATTAGTTGATTATTATGAATAATAACTACCTTTTATTCTAATTTTGTGTACAATTATATGTCTATAATTATTATATGGTTGACCGGGTTGACCCGTGACCGGTAATGTGACTGGGTTCCTTCGGGGTCCATTTTTTAAACATAGGTGAAAAGAAGTTAATAACAAGAATGTCCTTTTACCAAACGATTTGAGCGAGGTTGCCTTTCAAGTTTCAAAGAGCACAAATTTTTCTCATTGTCTCATATCTCATTGACTTTCAACACGAGTCAAAGACAATCAATGCCTAACGTGGAATAAGTTTGGCGAAACCCGTTTCCAGCCATGGTCGGAAGTTGTATGTTCTTCTTTCGTGTGTTACTCATATCGATGGTTTGAAAATAGTTATATTTCACAAATGTCGCAAAATTATCAATGTCACAACAAATGTTGTATTTATGCAAGTATTTTGAAAATTTGTAAAACATTTATAACTTTCTCCTTCAATATGCTTTTATTATTGTGGAAATCCTTTGTTTCCTAGATTTTTTTCTGATCATTCATATTTACAATTCATGCTATTACATTATGACAATCTAATGTGTATGACGTGCACTTGTCGTGAGGTGCACTCAAAGTAATAATACAATACGACACTAATACGTAGTATAGTGTAGTAAGATTCGTATCCGCAGGGAAAGGAATACTTTTCTTCTTAAAGAAATAAATAAGCAACAATAGGGGGGGGGGGGGGTTATGTTTGGTTGATGAATTTTTAATTATATTTAAACACGAAGATGAACGAGTTATGTAGTTTAATTAATGAGAAGAAGACTTGGCTTTGCTTTTATCCACTTAATGAAATGTTCGTCGATCCCGGTTATATCTTTAACTATCTTCCTCTCGAATACTCAATCGAGGAGTATATCCAATTCATCGAGGGTAGTTATTAACAACGAGACGCGTTCATTAATAAAACTTACTACCGAGTTAATATAGAACACGCGCCGTATATTTACTCGATAGTAGCAATAAAATCAAGATGAAAACAATTAAGATTGATAACCTCAACACAAGCGGTTTATTGGTTTAATCAATATAATTAATTCCCCTTGGCTTATTAATCATGAGACGCATGCATTAACAACCCAAGTTTACTACCGTGAAAGGACCGAGTTAATAACAAGCGTATTAATCGACCGATTCTAGTATTAATTAATATATGAAACAAAACTAGTTGATCCTTTAAGTATTGCTCAAAATATTAATATGTAATAGGAATAGGAATTAATTAATATTCAAGGAAGAAGATTAAAGAAAGTAACTCACAACTTACAATTCATTAAGCTTCAAAGTAGCAAAACCAAGATGGAAGAGTTTAGCTCCTCATTTGGAGACTAAACATGTTAAAAATATAAAGAAAGAACTTGTCTAAACTGAGCTTAGAAGTATATAGGAATTGGTGTTTTCTTGTGGAGGAAATGGGGTGTATTTATAGGCTTTTTAGGCCTGCAGGATCGTGTACCCGATCGGGCTTTCAGCTCACTCGATCGGGTATAAAAGGTGGCTTCTTCGAAGCTGGAAAATGGGTCATACCCGATCGGGTCTGTCGGTCACCCGATGGGGTATGGACACCCGAACGTGTTAAAATCTTCCCGCATGATGCCTTGTTCCCGGATTTGATTTGATTCGATTTTTCAGAAGGGTACCCGACCGGGTATAGGTCATACCCGACCGGGTACAGACCAAAAACGAGATCTTCACTTTTTTTCTTGTATTCTTGCACCTTCTTTGCATTTGTGATGTTCACCAATGGTCTCCAAAGTGTACTTGGACCTGTTTGAGCTCAGAATAAACATAATCTAAACATATTACAAATATTTTACAAACTAAAATATTTACACCAAAAGTGTGTAATTTCCAAAGTAACAATCACTCGAAACTAATTAAAAACACAAATTGAAATATGGAAATTACATGAATGTCAGTGTACGTGAGAAATTATTAAATTACATGAGTTATTCACATGATTCAAAATCTTACATTTCCATAGAAATATATTTTCCCGTGCATCGCACGTGTAGAATACTATTATAATTTATAATGACATAGAGAATTAAATTCACAATGCAAACATAGTCACTTGAAAAAAACACAATTTGTGAATGTGTGCACAAATTTGATAATAATTCAAATTACTAATTTTTTTATATCCCAAATGAATGCACATTCATTAGAAAAATATACTTTATTTTAATTGGAGAATCGTACGACGTGTATGTGCTCACAACATACTTATTACGTAGTATATTGTATACTTATATTTGATAAGTACTACTCCTCTGTTTTAAAAAGATTGTTCAAATTGACTTTTTTTTTATAAATATTGAACAAGTTTAACCAATAATATTTTTAATAAAGAAGTATTTAAAATATGAAAATTACATTAGCTATGTCAATTATTCAAAATTAATCTTTCGTTGATATGTCAATAATCAATACTATGTATATTGCAATGATGTTTTACTAAAAGTCTTTTTTCATGAATATCACTAAATTAAGTTCGAAAGACAACAATATGATTTATTTCAAAAAAATCAAAAAGAGTGACAATTTCAGTGATTAGCTAGTTTTCAGTGACTCGTCGTCTACTAGTGATTTGTCACTATATTAACTTTTGTTTATGTACTTGTACACAATGACTAGTCATATTTTTATTCAAAAACATAAGTAATCCTATTTTTATATTGGGAAAGTTTATTAGTTATATAGATGTCATTTTTTCTAATAAATTAACGCTAGAATTATCAATTTTAACTTTTACGGAACGACAATACAGTTTGTGATGTTATCTCAAGCTAATTGCGTGTGTTTGAATACCAAACTTTGGAGATGTTGAATTGATCACTCATTTACTCTACCATTTTAGCTAGCCAAATTTAATTTTTGAAGTTAATGATGTCTAACTTTGATCGATTATATATTCA
Organism: Cuscuta epithymum; assembly: GCA_945859915.1. NCBI lineage: Eukaryota > Viridiplantae > Streptophyta > Magnoliopsida > Solanales > Convolvulaceae > Cuscuta > Cuscuta epithymum. The sequence continues at coordinate 553,140 of CAMAPF010001176.1, read as the reverse complement.
TATACAAAAATATTGCTAATATAAAAAATGACAAAAAATGTTTTTTTTAATTAAATAAAAAAAATGTTGAATTAAAAACAATGTTGTTTGTTAAAAGTACTATCATAAAAGTATAAAGGAAAAAGAGTCAAATAAGTCCGTCTACTATCGTGAAAAAGTCATCTAAGCCCCTCTACTAAAAAATAGATCACATGGGTGCTTTTAGTAGTGAAAAGCAATCAAATAGACCAAAGTGACCGGCAATCAACCTCTTCTAGCAAGTTAGTACGGTGTAACACTTTAGTTTATTTTTCTCTTTCCTTATTTCTTTAATCAACCACACTCCTTGTTTCTTTATTTACTTTGTCTCAATTATTTTTTTCTTTCTTAGATCTGGGACGATCTTCTAGCTACAATCCTTTTTCGTTTTCTTCATCATGTCATTCCAAACAATTTCTATTTTTATTTTCTCTAAAGTTAGACATAGACAAAAAAATGTTGGTTGTAAAATTCGAAATCAATAGAAAATAATAGCGTGGAACAAAAAAATGTTACATACTTCATACTAGATAAAAAAATGTATACTTTTTGCTCACGTTTAAAAAAAACTGTATCAATATCTTTGTAGGTAAAGTTAGGTCATAAACAGAAAATATGGATCGGAAAAGTCCGATTTTGAAGACAACAAATGTTTGGTACACTCGAAAAATATTTCGGACATGGTAAAATATATGTACACTTTTTGTGTCACATTTTTTTTTCTAGGGAAATGTACGGAAAATATACTTGTGGTTGAGCCCGTTTTCAGATAGGGTCATGTGTTTCATGTTTTATCAAAGTAGTTCATGTGTTTGAATTCCGTTATCACAAGAGGGTCACGCCGTTAAAAACATCAGAGAAAGATGGTTAATAGTAATTCCGGTTTTAAAAAATGCCCGGAATTAAAAGAAAAATACCTGGGAAGGTGCGGGCGCCTCGTCAAGATGACCTCCAAACCACCTCCGCCTTTGGATTTTTCGGATCTATTTGATTTATTTCCTAAACATGATTTCGCTAATGTCACTTTTCCGGTGGACTTTTTGGTGATAAGGGTGGTTGGAAACAAAAAAGAAAGATGGTCTAGCGATTGTCTTGTTGTGGCGCACCTTCCGGTATTTTTCTTTTAATTTTTCGGGCACTTCTGAAAATCAGAGTTACTATTAGCCGTCTTTCTCAGACGTGTTTAACAACATGACCCTCTTGTGATAACGAAATTCACACACATGAACCACTTTGATAAAAAATGAAACACGTGATCCTATCTGAAAACGGGCCCAACCACAAATACTTTTTCCATACTTTTCGTTCTATGACCTAAAAATATATGTGAAAAGATTTTTGAAAATGTATACAAAAAATATACATTTTCTTACCATGTCTGGAACATTTTTGTATCTATGTGCCTTTAGTTTTCCGAAATAATGATTCAATTTAGAGAATTAAAACATGACGATGTTATTTTGGAATTTCAAAATGTTTTTACTTTTTATTTTATTATAAATTTACTTATTTATAAATTCTCTAAGTTTGATCTGATCTAGCATGATATATATTTAAGTCTGATGTTGTCTGGTTTGAGACTGAAAAGAAATTTAATTAACGTATTCTAAGAAGGAAGGAAGAAGAAACGAGAAAAATAAAATAAATAGAAAAAGTAGAAGAAAATGCTAAAATAAAATTTAAAATAAAGAAAGAATAGGGAAATGGAAACATAATAGTGATAAAGAGCCCGTTTGGTAGCACGAAAATTGGCTGATTTGGCTGATTTTGCTAAAATTTTTGAAGTTCTGGCTGAAGTGGCTTCATTGGCTGATTTTGATGATTTAAGAAAAATTATTTTTAGAATATACTTTATTAATAAAATAAAGGGAAAATTATATGTAAAAATAGTTAAAATAATCATCTACAGTAACTTCAGCCAATACAACCAGAAAAGTTTCTCCAACCTTTCTTTTTCTGCTTATTACACAATTCAGCGCGTGAAAGCAAAAATTATGTGTTTGGTGAAGAAGTTGGTTGATAAGCCTGATAAGTAAAAAAAAGACATTGCCAAACGGCACCTAAATGTCCTAAACGTTGGATGGCTAGGATGAAAAAAAAAAAAGTAAAGACAACAAATTAGGGGTATAGTCATATAGTGGTGCGACAAAGAAGGAAAAAAAAAAGAGAAATAAAATACAGAATAAAATAACAACCATATGTGTGGGACGTGGAGTGTGCTACTGTGCTTCAGAGAAGAACAAAACCGAAAGAGGAAAAAAAACTAGAATCCGTACCACCAACTTGCTATAGGAGGTTGGTATCCGGTCACATGATCTATATGATTGTTATTTACTAGTAGATGTATCTATGTGATTGATTTTTTAGTACATGGACTTAGATGATCTTTTGTGGATAGTACATGGACTTAGATGATCTTTTGTGGATAAGTATAAATTATTAAATTTTACTACCTATATAAATATACTCCCTCCGTCACGAAAAGGTTGAATTCAGGCTTCAAATGACTATTTAGAGGTCGTTTGGTAACATTGTTTTTCAGCTTGTCGGGCTTATCAGCCAACTTTTTCACCAAACACGTAACTTTTACTTTCGCGTGTTGAATTGTGTAATAAGCGGAAAAAGTAAGGTTGGAATTACTTTTCTAGCTGTATTGGATGAAGTTACTGTAGATGACCATTTTAGCTATTTTTACATATAATTTTTTCTTTATTTTATTAACAAAATATATTTTAAAAATATTTTTTTCTTAAATCAGCAGAATCAGCCAATGCAGCCACTTCAGCCAGAACTTCAAAAATTTCAGCAGAATCAGCCAAAACAGCCGATTTTCATGCTACCAAATGGGCTCTTAGAACGTTTTCTTTTGGACCGTTTTCAGTCGCAGACCAGACTAGATCAAACCAGACCAGACTTCCGTAGTTATAAAATACACAGAGATCAGACATTTACCAGACCAGACCAATACAGACCAAACCAGACCAAACTAGATCAGACGAGACCAACAAATTTCATCCAAAAGAAAACATCCTTAATTACATTTTTTCATATTTCACACAGCAGTCACACCTATTATAATTACATTTTCTTACTATCCAAAACAAAAACTAGCAATGTGTTGATCTAAAATACCCATTAGTATCTCGGTCCCTCTAATATTGAGACAAAAACAGTGGTGCGGTTTAAAGAAAAATAGAATTATGTGGTTAATAATGAATTAATAAAGTGGAATGAAGTAAGAATAAATTAAACTCACAAAAATATTACGAAATATAGTATGAGAGAATTATATTGGCAACTGACACGAGCGAAAAAACAAAAATGAAACAATTATGGTGGAGCAGGGAGAGAGTAGTACTTTACTGGCACCAATAAACTACTCCTACGTATACTAGCTAGATATGAATAGAAAATAGATACATTTAAGTATTTAACTTTGAGTAATGGTGGAGGGTCCTTAGACTCCTTATAGATGAGATATACGGAGTACCATACATTTAACTTTGAGTAATGGTGGAGGGTCCTTATAGATGAGATATACCATCTCCTTTTTACTTTTTTTTTTTTTTTTTTTTGGATGAAATGTAAATATATATTAACACCCAGAAAAACTATACATCACATATTATAGATCTCCTAACGCCTCCCCCACCCTCACATAATGTGAGGGTGAAAGGGGATTTGTATTCGATCTATTCTATGCCAAAATAACCAAGTATAATACTTGGCCTATCAAGAGGTTCAAAGATACATCAATGCCTAAAGTCCAAGACCTGCGGCATCCATTATGTCCATGTCATGATGTCCCAAGTGCCCAAGCCTCAGCATCCAAGATAACTATGCCTCAGCGCACCAAGCAATCATGTAGCAATCTGTCCATATCGCGGCATCCGTAATATCCATGTCGCGGCCTTCTAGTCAAAAAACAATCAAATCCTGTGGGTAGAGACTAAAGAGTATCCGATATACTACAGTCTTGATTTTAGCAACAATGTCCTCCTCCATCTTCATTACTTCATCAAACCTTACCGCGTTCCTTGCGTGCCAGATGTAGTAGACTGCGGCACAGAATGCCAGTCTAGCCGCTTTGGCCTTCAGCTTCGAACCTCTGTGTGTCTTTATTATCCATTTGATCGAGCTGAGTAGCGTGGTCATTTGGTGACTAAATCCCATCCATTCCCTGATCCTTTTCCATACCCTACATGCAAAAGGACATTGGAAAAAGAGGTGTGGTATTGTTTCCAAACCACCCTTACATAAGTCACATCTATTTACTATATGCAGATAACCGAGGCTATCCTGGGTAGGAAGCCGGTTTCGTAAAGCCAACCACACATTGAATGAGAATTTAGGGGGGATGTAGGACTTCCAAATGAAGCTCATCGTAGTCCTAGTCTCACCTTTTACCCTTAGCAGCTCATACACCTTGCCCGAGATTAACTTTCCATTTATGGCCCTCGAATTGAGGCCCAAGATAGTGTCGTTCAAATTATTAAAACAACCTCTCAATTTGTCCCGGATAAGACTCATCCGCTTCATGAGCTGAGAGTCTCGGCTATGTGGGATAAAATCCCACACACTCCTACCTTTAAGATAGACACCGTTAACCCACTTTACCCATAAGGTATCCTTTTTATTATGTACGTCCCAAATAACACGTGAGAGGAGGGCGTGATTCCAAATTTTAGCATTATGGATCCCAAGCCCACCTTCCGCTTTTGGTAAGCATATATCATCCCACGCAACTTTCGCGAACTTTCCACCCCACAAAAAAATCCTACAAATGGACACAATCCTATCCAAAATCGTTTGGGGAACCGGAAAGACTTGGAGCCAAAACGATTGAACCCCTTGGATTACGGATCGAATTAGCTCAATCTTCCCGGCATAGGATATTGTCTTTGTGTTCCAAGCGTTAAGGAAGTCTTGAATCATGGAGATTAATGGTGCGTATTGTGCAACCGAGACTTTTAAAGGGGCAAGGGGAATTCCAAGGTATCGAACCGGGAACGTGCCTTGCCCATAGTCTACGAGGCCCAAGATATTTTGCAATTCCAAGTCCCTCACCCCACCAATGAAGATATTGGATTTGTCATGGTTAACTCTTAGCCCAGATACATCCCCAAACTCTTTGAGAGCATTGACTAATATTCGTATAGAATATGTGTCACCTCTCGAGAAGAGCATTAGATCATCTGCATAGGCTAGATGTGTAATACCAAGGGACGAGCATTGGGGATGGAAATTAAAACCCCCTCCTTTGGTTCTCACAGTGAGTAACCGGGAGAAATACTCAAGGCACAAAACGAAAAGCAAAGGGGACATTGGATCCCCTTGTCGTATGCCACGCTTGCCGTTAAAAAAACCATACAAGGAACCATTAAGGGAGACCGAATAGGATGAAGTGGATACACACTCCATGATCCATTCTATAAATCGAGTCGGAAAACCCAAACCCACCAAAACATTTCGAAGGAAATCCCAAGATATGGTGTCATAGGCCTTACGCAGATCCACCATAATCATACATCGTGGTGAGATCCGCTTCCTGTTGTATCCTCTAACAAGTTCCTGGGCAAGGAAAATGTTATCAAACATCAGGCGTCCATCCACAAACGCTCCCTGGGCTTGGTTAACCAACCTTGACAGGCAAGGGGTCAGTCTAGCCGCAATAATTTTTGTAATAACCTTGTATAAGACATTCGTGCAAGAAATGGGTCGATAGTCCGAGGCTTTTGGGGAGTGACTAGTCTTAGGGATAAGTGCTATCACAGTATGGTTGATCTGTTTAAGCATTTTCCCCGTTCGAAAAAACTCCTTAATAGCCCGCACCATGTCCTTCCCTACAATGCTCCAGTTGGCTTTAAAGAAAGCTGAGGAGAACCCATCAGGTCCTGGTGCCTTATCATCCCCGATATCGAACAAGGCATCTTTAATTTCCTTATCTGTTATCGGAGCAAGAAGGCCATCATGAGCACCTGGCTCAATCAGAGGACCAGTACCTAAAACCGAATGGTCCAGGTCAAGGGTATCCACATGAGATCCAAACAAATCAACAAAGAATAGGTCAAAATCAACCTAACACACATGTACATACTTTTGTGTCTTTGGTGAATGATGGACATGACAATTAAATTGACAATGCTTCTCATTCAGCTCTCAGCATCTTCATTATGCATTCCGGCAAAAAAAAAGAGAAAAAACATCTTCATTATGCATGAAAACATAGCATGTGATCTGTCGAAAGCGCTGGGATCCTTCACAATTAAAGAGGCCAGTTTGATGAGATGAGGGAAAATATGGCATGGTACATTATGCGTGTGAAAGAGAAATAGATATAAAAATGAGAAGGGGAAATGAAATGAGAGAATTGAATTTGGACCTAGCAACAACTACCTCTGTCCCTTAATTATAGTGGCGGTTTGACTTTTTGAGTCAAACTTGTTAAACTTTACCCGCTTATAGTACTCAAAAATAATACGTAGTAATATTTTATTCCAAAAAAATTATTTGATGTGCTTCATTGTAATACTCCCTCCGTATCTATTTATTTGGCCCGTTCACTTTTTTTACGTAGTTTAAGGTAAATATACGTAAAGTATGAGGTTTTTGGTACTGTAGCGGTATTGTAGCTGCTTTTTGAGTGAGTTTATTTCTAAAAGGGGAATGAAACATTTTTTTATACGTCCCAAAAGGGAAAATGAGACAAGTAAATAGATATAGAGGGAGTATGTATTATTGAAATGTCAATTTATTATAGATTTTATAGGTATATATTATTCCGTAATAGATAATTATGGTCAAGTGTCCGCTTAGGAGACTGCAAAAGTCAAAATGTGACTAATTGTGGGACGGAGGGAGTAATTTTTTTCAAAACATAACGATGAAAGGGATTACCGGAGAATTACCTAGTGCTTAGTGGTCAGACTTGTAAACAAAAACAAAAAACAAATCTTTTCGAAAGTTTGTACTAGTATAAAAATTACGATTATTACTGTGTTTAGGGATATGGTCAGATGTTGTATTATCTAGCTAGTAGCTTAGAGCTAGTCAATGCTGATGGAGTATATAGGTCTAAGCCCACATAACTACTTGGGCCTAAGAGAATACTCTCTTCATCCCAAAAATAACTTCTCACTTTCCTTAAATGGATGTCCCAAAATTAACTTCACACTTCAATACTTTCCTTATTTGGCAAATTATCTACATCAAAAAAGTGATAAACAGTGTCAAACAATATTTTAACAGTGTCAAACAGTGTTTGAACAGTGCTAAACAGTGCACTCTACAGTAAAGTCAAATTTATTTTCTAAAAGTGTGTGAAAGTCCAACCGTGAAGTTGTTTTCTGGACGGAGGGAGTATTTGATATGACCCACCGGTTGAATGAGGAACTAGATGAAAAGAAGTTTTTCTTAAAGGGGTTACTTTTTTATACAAGTATATGGTAGAAGTGTGATTAACAAGGTAATAAATTTAAAATATTATTGTTAGTTTTTTGTGTCACTTCGGGTGTCACTATGAATGTGAGTATGTCACTTAAAAATCTGAAGGGTGGAAATTTTTTCCTACAGCATTTTTAGTGAAAATTGAAAAACTGGAAAATTCTAGCGAAATTTTGCAGTGACTTTTTGGCGACTTTTCTGGCATTGACATTTCCAGCAGCAACCGCCGACAACGAGACGAGGTATTGAGGCAGGGTGTGTTTAAGCTAAAAATTACTACGCACTATTTAATTTAATTTCAAGAGAATATAAGTATACTAAATTGGGGTACGGGCAAGAACTTAAATAAAGGAGCAAAAAAGAATGTATTACAGAGTAATATATATTGCAGTAGTGTTGTAATGAGTAAAGGGTCAGATTGGTCCTCGAAGTTGCATAAAAAGGGTCAAATAAGTCCTTATATAGGAGACTCTGTCCGGTCGTCGCCATTTGGGGCGGTTCCCGATGAAATTTTTTGATGAATTTTTTTGAGCATCTTATTCATTATGTCTAGTTTACTCATACCAAATTTCAGCTAAAACTTCAATCGGGAAGGCATTCAAATGAAGTCTTGAAGATAACTGCGCTTTTAACTGCGCGGTTATCTTCAAGACTTCAATTGTATGCCTTCCCGATTGAAGTTTTAGCTGAAATTTGGTATGAGTAAAGTAGACTTAATGAATAAGATGTTCAAAAAATTCATCAAAAATTCCATCGGGAATCGCCCCAAATGGCGACGGCCGGACAATAAGGACTTATTTGACCTTTTTTATGCAATTTCGAGGACCAATCTGACCCTTTACTCGTATTGTAGTACAAGAATGATAGCTCGTAGGTCCTTATTAATATTTGCGAAAATAACTTTCAATATTACAAACTATCTTCCATGAACTAAGAATAATACGTACTTTGGAAATAATTTGTAATAATATCAACTATTTAAATGTAGACCAAAAGTGCTATAGAGCATTTTTACCAAAAACTTAGGGAAAACTAGATGAAACTCAACTTTGGAAATTCTAAGGTGTCCGCTCAGGTTTAAAGATTCTTTTAGGATGTTAAGTGATCGTTGTTCGGTGTATGCTAGCTTTCCTCTTTAAGAGGACTGGGAACAGGTTCAAAAAATTGGTTCGGTATTGGAGGTATTTTGGACAATGACACATATAGTTTCAGGCAGTGAGTATCCTACTTCCAATTTGTTCTTGAAAGAAGTCTAAAAAATTAAATCATCTTTGGATGCCAATTCAAATCACAATGATTCTTTCATTCGAGAGTTTTTTTTATACCCAAGGGGCGTCAGGGGGAGGGGGGTTTGGGGGGCCTGGGGTAAACTGGGATCAATCTCACTCCATTGAGAATTGAACTCGGGACCTCCCATATAGGAGAGTGAGTCGGCGACCAGCTGGGCTGGACCGCTTCCTTGATTCTTTCATTCGAGAGTTAGTTTGCAAAATGAAAGTGGAGTTTGATAAATATAAGGGCGAGTGCAACTTGTTGATGGCCATAGTTGTGATGTTAGACCTAACAAAGAAAATGCTTGCAATCAAGTTTTGTTTTCCTAAACTGTTTTTAAGGAGGAAGTTGGACAAAATATTTCAAAAGTGAAGCAAAACTCTGACTACTCTTTACAAAGAGTATGTTGTTGATTCAATAAACAAAGGGAATACTTCTTCAGTACATTCAGAAATATGTGGTTCTTCAAGCAATCAAGAGACTACTAAAAGTTTTGTCCATGTTTGAGATAAAGACTTTGAATCATTTTGGACAAAAATCGAGACAATAGAACTTAAAAGATCCGAACTTGTAGGTTACCTGGATGAGAGTCGCCTCAAGAAGAGTGAAATTAGTGAAGAGTTTTCTTGTTTGGACTTGTGGCGTATGAACCGAATGTAGTATCCAATACTCTCACAAATGGCTACAGATATTTTAACCATTCCAGTTACGAGTGTGGCTTCTGAAGCCACTTTTTGTGCAGGTACATGGTTTATTGATTCTTATCGTGCATCATTGTTACCTGAAATGATTCAACTCTCCTTTGTGGAGGAGATTGACTTTGGCATGTGTATGGAATAAATAAAAAGAAAGTAAGGAAATTTATCTTATTTTTATACTTGGTACATGATCATTTTACTTACTGGTTAATTCATCTGTTCACTTAATTTATATTAATGATTACTTTGTATTGCAGACAGACAAGTCATACCGAGAAATATTTCTTCCCAAGTCTACCATTAACTATATATGGTAGTCAACTAGTCACTATGTATATACGTTGGTAGTATTGTACGACTAATACTGTGAATCGCACTACAACAAAACAAACCTTTGGCAACGCTCTCAAAATGTTACATTAGTTCATTAAAATGTTACAAAAGGCTAATGCAACACTTTTTGGACGTTACATCAGGTCTCGTTGCATAAAGTAATATGTAAAACTTTTTCTCTTATTATGTAACACTGAATGAAAGTGTTGCATAAATATCTCAAATGCAACATTTTTTTTGCAACACTTGAACGAGCATTTTACGCAACACTTTTCAAATAAAATGCAACACTTAATATATGACTTTAGGCAACACTTTATAATATATATATATGTAACATATTTGCTATACTATTTTGCAACACTTATTATATTTGTAACACTTTCATGAATACTTAATGCAACATTTTATTCAAAATTGGCAACACTTTTCTATAATTATATGCTAGGTATAAAGCATGGTAGTAATATGAAATTTTATATATTACGTAGTATAATATTACAAGTATTAAAATATTCATACACTGTAATGAAGAAATATTCTACTTTTCATATGCTAGAAACATTATTTGAATACATCTCAAAGAATGTATCATAAACTAAAAAGTAACACCGCCCAGTTTGAAAAAAAATAAAAAATCGTAGATGACTTCTAATAGCAACTAAAAATCCTCGAACTGCCGGAAACTGAATAAACAGAAGACATGCAACTTCATTTTTTCAACTCTTTTGCCTTAGCAATGTATTCTTTCTCATTTCCGCATCAGGGTGCTCATAATTGCATCCATGTCTTTGGATGTCATTGAATACGAATGTGCAGCCTCTTTTGCCTTTTTTCCTCATAATCATGGATTTCAACCTAAAATATAAAACAATACACCATATGAAGAGGGCATTGTGGTAGCATCATAGAGTATTATAAGCCCTACGACTTCCATCCAATTCTTGTTGTTACACTTTTTTTCCTAATTAACTTGTATCTTATATGACCATTTTTTGTTCCAGTAAGTCATATTTCAAGGAGAATGACAATTTTGGTTCGATGATTTGCAACTGGGATAGAAATTGAAAAAGGAGTAATCGAGTTGTAGCCGAAGGATAGCCATTTTATACTGGTAGTTAGTTTCTTCTATAACGAGTATCTCCTGTAAATAGTCAGCCAACAAATCAAGTGATCACGATTATCTTTTATATTCTTTGCAGCATGTGCCTTTGTGATGGAAGTAGGTGTCTCATGATCTATTATGTAGATAATAAAGAGGATTCATTTTGTTATCTAGAATATGCACACGCAGAATGAATGATGAGAAAATAGAAACCTTGATGTCTGGGAAGCAAATTAGGCTTACTGGTGTGTCACTTCCAAGGTAGACAATGATAAAATTATTCCACCTCCACCGTTGCAGCAATACCAAACACCTCAAGCTGAAATTAAAATTGAATAAAAATAAAGGATGCTATGAGAGTACAGAATAAATTATACAACTTAAGGTGAAATTATACGTATATGTCAATGAAATTAGCAAGCTAAGCTACCTTGTAATCTATAACACGAAAAAAAAAGTAGCACTTTCTGAAGTCCCCCTTGAGTTAGTAACCAGAAAAATACAAGATAAACTATGGTAACTTTAAAAAGAGTGATATTTATTGAACCGCCAATGCGTTGGTAACTAAAAATGTGAAGTATAAGCCCATATTTTTTCTAGTTTGTCAAGTAATGATATATAAGCTTTAAAAATCAGTAAAAAGCATTTAGCTATAAACATAAACCATGATATATAATTATCTTTGCCCACCCTGTTTGAAATGGGTCGATTCCGTCTGGGTCTTCGGGTATTAGTCTTGAATTGTACCAAGATGTCGGGTATTAAAATAACAAAGGCAATGAGAATAACATAGGTGGATTGAGTTCTCATTGAAATTTGAACTCTTCATAATCAAGAAAACTAAAATATAAAAGAAGCTACTGCCCAATCCAATACAGAAAAGATGACTAAAATAGAAAAAGGAGATTAAGAGTCTAAGCTACTGCCCAATTTAAAATAGAATGAATCCAGCCTCCAAAAGTAATTTAACCTAACTTGAAGAAATCATAACTATCAAAGTATCAATTATCAAACCAGTGTGTAGCAACTTCATATGGCAACTTAAGCAATCTTTACTTATATTTTCCCTGTAGTAAATGCCAACTGGTAGTGGCGATTGAATTCTAAGCTAGGCTTCACAGATTCACAGTAACCCAAGTCATGCGAAGGATAAAACAAACTTCCACAATGAATCACCACCTCATTATCCACATTTATTCAAGCAGAAAGCGCTTAATCAAATCCTTTAGTGTTACAGTGAGTCATACTTCATAACTACGTATAATCAAAATCAAATAATCTAATTGAATGTACTGAGATAAAACAAAACAGATGTTCAAACAATTAGATTAATAATTTTAAAAATCTGGAATCAGGATATGGGAAGCTGGAGCCTGGAAGTCGTTCGTAGTTGGTACTTCAATTAGTATCTGCGTCGAAGCTTACATGCTTCAATTTGTATCTGCGTCGAAGCTTTAGGCTTCAATTCGTATATGCGTCGAAGCTTACAGGCTTCAATTCGTCTGCGTGTCGAAGCTTACAGGCAACGGTCAATGGCCACCTCTTCGTCGACGGAAGACGATCGACGCCCCTGGCCTCTTTGTCGATGGCGCGCCGTCTCTTCCTATCTGGCGGTCTGGCCTCTGAGCCGTCTCTTCGTACGTAGTGGTAGTAGTGGACGTAGTGGTAGTAGTGGACGTAGTGGTAGTAGTGGACGTAGTGGTAGTAGTGGTAGTAGTGGACGTAGTGGTAGTAGTGGTAGTAGTGGACGTAGTGGTAGTAGTGGACGTAGTGGTAGTAGTGGTAGTGGTGGTAGTAGTGGTAGTGGTGGTAGTGGTGGCAGTGGTGGCAGTGGTGGTAGTGGTAGTAGTGGTGGTGGTGATGGTGGTAGTGATGGTAGTGGTGGTGGTAGTAGTACTACTACTACTACTACTACTACTACTACTACTACTACTACTACTACTACTAGTAGTAGTAGTAGTAGTAGTAGTAGTAGAGAAGTAGAGAGACTTGTCCACTAAGAAGATAAACACATGTTGTCACCTCATTAATTCAAGAAGATAAACACATGTTGTCACCTCATTAATTTTGGGGCTTCCGAATTTAGGAAGGACGTCCATGAATGATGTAGAAGACCCAATAGTAGTAGTAGTAGTAGTAGTAGTAGTAGGCCACTAATGCCTTAGAGAAGTAGAGAGACTTGTCCACTAACAAGATAAACACATGTTGTCACCTCATTAATTCAAGAAGATAAACACATGTTGTCACCTCATTAAATCTGGGGCTTCCGAATTTAGGAAGGACGTCCATGAATGATGTAGAAGACCCACTCAGAGTCTTTATGAGTATGAAAATACCTCATCCATATATAAACAACGAATAAACCCCAAAAAATTAGCTTTACGGACCTAGGGGAATTAAGTATCTCGGATTAATGATCACCGGTCAAGAAATCAAAATGAACAAGAAGAGGGTAAATGAAATCCTAGATATGGAGTCATTAATTTTCAACCAAATAGGTACATGTGTTGACCAGTAGAGTAGCAACACTTGACCGAATCAAAGTTGGTTGAGAAAGCTCTACGCTTTTTCCATATTCTCAAGAAGCGGATTGATTTCATTTGGACGAAAGTGTGTAAAACGGATTTCAACGGATTGAAGAGGTGCCATCTATTCCACCCTCTCTTAAGCAAACATCATAAAAGAAAAGCTTTTATCCTTTACATCGAAGTCTCCCAAAGCAGACAAACCTATATGATGAGCCCCAATGATAGCAGAGCTTATCACTTCATCTACTATGTGAGTGAAATCATATTAGGTGTTGATATACTTCGAAAATATGTTGAGAACAATATAATCACCACATATATAACATCAAAAACATCATCCCTTTATTTCAATTCTCAACTAGTTGTAAACTCTGGCCCCAACCATTAATGAGGTCCAAAGGGGGTAAAAATACCAAAAAAAATTAAATAGGCTATGCTACCAAATCATAACCAAATAGAGTATTGGTTGATGTCTTTTATTAACAATCTAGTTTTGGCAAACTTCATAGTTGAGTGTGCGGTGTAGGAAAGAGAGAAGGACGCATCAGTGTAACAAGAAGTTATTTCAATGCCAAATGGTGTATGGGTAGACTAATGCAAATATTAGCGGAATGATTTTGGGATTACTAGGTTTTTACTACTTCAACTCTCTTACAACGAGGGTGAATGTGAGTTTTTATTATTTGACACCAACTCAGCAACATAGGTGCAAGCAAAGAGCTTATCAAAAAAGAAATTGATACTCATACATGAAGTTCTTAAATTTATAATGCCATCAAGTAGAAAACTGACAATAGACAACACTTCGAGCCACAAGTCTAAAATATATAAGCTTGAATAGAACTTGTTAAATATTCAAGTCAACATAACTCGAGTCAAGCTTTGACTAAGCAATTCACGAACAACTCGTGAATGGTTTGACTCATTTACAATTTTACACTCGTACCTAAAACACACACATATAGAAGCGTAGAAATAAAGAGTCATGATGAACCATTTCCATAATAATGTTCATTGAGGGATGGGGTGTGAAAGTTGTGGATATCATTTCACTAGATGGTTTATACGGAACAATAAATTTGAAATCAATCCCAATTTTAACAACGTAAGCTATTCAAACCAATTAGTGATTGTTTTAGGAAAACAACTAAATAGCGGTGATGACAAATGAACAATAAAACTAGAAGGGAAGTAGTGACATACAAGGGTAAGGGGTAAATGGGAAAACATGAGAATGATTCTTGCAAAAAGATGGATAGATGTAAATTCCCTTGTCACTCTCATAGTCAAGGGAGGACTAAGAGTTTCTAAAATGCTGCTCTCATGATCCATAGCTACCCAAAGTCATGCAATGAAGACAACCAAATGTAATTCCTCACATTCTCATGGACGGGAGTTCGTGTATGTGTGTGTGAATGTGTCAAAAGGAACCATACAAGTCTCCTTGAGAGTCCAAATCAATATCTAAAGGCAATGTGGCCATCAAAGCATTGGAATTTCAAGTAAGCATTTTCACAAACATATGGTGTGATAAGAATATTCTCAAAATCTCCCAAAATAAAATATAAACCTATTAGATCACATGGTTGGGTGATCCTTCATCACTCTCAATCCCAAATCCTACTACTCTCTCATGATAGAATCAACTCAATAAAAGAAATTGAAGGAATGATCATGAAGCAACACATAGAGGGTAAATGGGCAAAAATATGACAAAGATGCAATGTAATGGACTAAATGAAATAAGAGAAAGGGTTTGATGCAAATAATACTTAGAAATGTAATAAAAAGAGTTGGGGATGCTAACAGCCAGAAATAAAGGGTTTGTGGGAAGAAATCTCATCCAAAACTATGAAATTCTCGGAGAAAATTATATTTATACTAGTGGCATACAGATGAAGGCGAGATGAATCTCGTCGAAAACTTGATTTCTGAGGAAAAGATGAATGGTGTTAGTAACAGTAACTGGAATTTGTTCCCGGAGCAATGCGGGAGGAAGGCTGTTCCCTGGGGCTTTCCTTCACCTCGGACGCTGAAAGAAAAAATTTGGAAAAGGAAAGAGGGATGTCGTGGTGAAAGATGTTCCATTTGATGTTCATTTGGATGGTTATGTGCAAAACTCGACTGATGCCTTCAATTCTTACTTGTTACTATCTCGAATACATTGTGATTACAACGCGAGTTGGTCTTCTATTCCGTCGTTGTACCTCGACTCTGGTGACGAGCCGGTTTTCTATTTTGGCAATTGCACTGTCACTCCTCGATGAGGTTGTCTTCTTCTTTGCCGACTACACCATTTGTGACTAGCCGATCTTATACTCTAGCTATCACTTGCACTTGGAATCCAACTACGAGCCGATTTTGTTGTTGATTGTGCAACCACTCCGGCGACGATTCAATCTCTACTCTGTCGTCTACACCGTGACTCTGATGACGTGGCAGCCCCCCCCCCCCCCCCTTCTGTTTTCTCTAGTCATTTTCAATTTGAAAAGTGTCACTTTAAAAACTAATGTCATTTCAAGCTAGCAATATTTTTCTTTTGAAAATACAATAATTATAATGTTGTGTTTCTCAGTCTAGGTATATCATTTTGTCAAATAATATCATTTTTATGGCACTATCTCTACCAAGATGACAATATTACTAACGATTTTCTCATTTTATGTTTTCTTCTTATCCTCACATTTTGATTTTAAAAATAACATAATTTTTTAATATGAAATTCCTTTACAAGGATGGCAATAAACATTAACAAGTCATTGGTCAGCTAACCCGTGTGTTGTCAAATAAAGATTTTTTTTCCTTAAAAACAATTTATCTCATAAGATAATTCGAATTTACTTGGTGTATGAGCATTTATAATATGATAAAAGGTTGTATTAAAGTACATATATGGTAATTATTAGGGATTATTCCCTAAATATTACTCCATGCTAAATTGAAGTCAATTTCCATAAATGTGACCACTTTTATATATTGACAAAAAATGTTACTAATATGGTCATATATTTGGAAAATGTCACTGCAAGTTTGTCACTACCGAACCTTTATGTCACTATGATTTTTGAGAATAGTTGAATATCAGCCAACACTAGCAATTGAATGTGAGACAGACAAGGTTTCGCTAGATAATGTGGTTTCCAACAACTGTGTGTTGGATCTTCTGCCTCTCAATGGTATCAATCCACCATCATGTGAGAATGAGCCTTCCATTTCAGGAACTTTGCTTCAAGTTGATATTGAGCAGTCTTCATCTTGGAATAACTCACTTGAGTTGACTTCTATTGAGCCCAAAGCAGATGATTTTGTTAATCTTAAGGAATTCTTTCAAACTACTTTGACGGATGGAGTTGCGACACTCTCATTTTCTACTTCATGAATTTGAAAGAATCATTACCTCTGCTTTGAATAATCAGGATAATTTGATTGCGACACAATCTCATGAAAAAGAAGCCACGAGAAAGGAGATTCTTCTTCAGACAGATGCTCAGGAGAAGTTTGGAGATTCAGAATCTAGTGGTTTAATGTTTTATTCTGAAGCTTGTGCTGACGAGGGAATTTATGGAGATCCATACTCTACACCCGTGCGGGATGAATTTTTTGGTCATATTTCGGAGAACGAGAAAAGAATTCCTATTTCGACGGTGGGGGATCTATATGATTCAGATACAAATCAGGATATTTGCTACAAAACTATGTTTGTAACGCGAGATAACTGCTTGCCTACACCGAACTTGAACACTCAAAAGGGGATGTATAGCAAAAGGAATCAGCGATCACACCTTATGAGGACAAGATCTCAAACACGAATGGAGCTCTGATGATTTGGCAGAGGGCATAACATTATCTATTTACTAGGGAGGGGTCTTTTGTTACTCATTTGGGGTTGGGTGTTTATTTTCTTTATTTAGGTTTTTTCTTATTTTTGTTTTTCAGTTTTTTGTTTTTTTCCGTTCTTTTGTGTACTTTCTTCTCGTTTTTTAATAAAATTTCTTTCACAAAAAAAAACAGAGAAATAATGTTTGTGTTATGCATAATTTAATTTAGTTTATAAATTAATTTGCACATTCATTGTTTGTAATAATGTAGCTATATTGAATGATGATAATATGTGTTTACTAGTTATTAGTAGTAATTAACTTTTATTTTTAGATAACTTAAAGATTTTATATTGATAAAACAATAAATATTCATCTCAACTATATCACATAGAACGTATATATTCATGAACTATTTTCTAACTACTCACAGACAAATTAAATCAATAATATATACAGTTTTATCTATCTCGCATACTTATATAATTCAAAACATATTTTATCTCTTCTCATTTTTATTTTATTTGTTGTTGTATTGTGCTTGCATTCTTTATGTAATATGTTTGAACCCTCTAAATAATCAATTTTAAATCAAGTGAGATTTTTTTGGTAAAAAACCGAAACTCCAATCAAATCGTGGTTCCAAGTTTTGGAGTGTAAAACCGAACCGAAACCGAACCGAACTTTTTACTTTGATTCTATATTTGGTTTTAGGGCCCGTTTGGTATGATGTAAAGTAAACACTTTGCATGCGAAGTGTGGGGAAGTAAACATTTTACACCGTTTGTTTTAATTATTTGATGTAAACTGTAGGACACTTTTTTTAAAACATTTTACACTGTACTATGCAAAATACTTTACGTATGGGGAGGGTAGTAAACTACTTTACATTCATTAATATGATTATAAAATATAATACTCCGTATTTCCGTAACAATTAAATAAGGAGAAAACTCCTTCACGATTAAAGAATAGTGAGTGGCAGCAAAAGGAAAACTTGGAAGCAATAAACAGATTTCCATCCTATTTAGCATATCACCAAATTAATACGTCTGCCCTATTGAGATTATAACTACAAGATTGATTTCTGCACTTTCGGATTTCCATTTACTTCATGATAGTTTCAAGATTGATTACAACAATAATCTTGTAGCAAGCAGTCAAGCACGATAAAATTACTGTTATGTCTCAACAAGCAAGATGCAATGTGTCATACAGATAGAACGGTAGAAATTAATCTCTGATTATGCTTCGGAAATCCAAGTTGCTAGAATGCTCCCTTGCATTATTGCTGAAGTTAATTTCTTACTCGAATATGATGTGCTTCACACGTACGTATTTGCCAAATATTTTACTAAAATTATTTCTAAGCAAACATAGTAAAGACTTTGCGTGTAATTTAAAAATAGAATAAATATGTAGCCAAACGATGTATTTTTATTTTACACGTAAACTAATTACTGCCCCTACACTTTACATGCAATCATTTTGCATGTAAAGTTTTAATGTGCGAAGTACCAAACGAGCCCTTAGGTCAAAACCGCAAGAACCGAACCCACCCCTATTTCGTGGTGCACTAGTGTATACGAGATGAAATATGAACTTATTTCTAAGTATCTTGAAAATGTAAAATGCTTCAATGACATGAATGAGTAAACGTCAGAGGATAATATATGTCTATTTTTTCAAAAAAAATTGTATTTTAATATTTATAAATAGACCTCTGTAACTTTTAATATTTATAAATATATCCCCATAACTTTTAATATTTATAAATATGGTTCTGTATCCGTATCCTACATTTTTTGGTTTTGTCGTATCCCGTACGCGTTTCCGCGTACCCGCATGGGTGCTCAGTAGAGTATGAGTACAGAGTAATTTTCATTTTTTTTATTTTTCGGAGGTAATACAATTTTTTTTTAAATGAGATCTGGTAAATAGGTACACCAAAATCACTTCTCCCAAACGGCATCTAAAACCTTCCTTTTCCGATTGGCCCTCCATAGTCATCCCACATGGGCACCTAATCCTATTGTCTCATTTTTGTCCCCTGAAAGTGCGATGACAGAGCATTTCCTTTAAAGCTGCTCCTACTCCTGCCGACACACTGACTTGACTTTATCCCAAATTCATGCATTTCTACCCCCAAATAATTAAAGCTGCAATGCCATAAAATTTTTAATAAACAAACAAAAATAATTGAGCTACGTCCTTCTTTCCTCCTCCCCATATTTATTAGTCAGTACTCTTATTATTTAATTCCAACTTGCTCTGCCCAAAATTCTGCAATCAATCAAACACAACCTACCACCCACCTTTACCCAGAAGAAGAAGAAAAACTCCCAAGCTCATCAGAAAAAGCAAGGTTTTTTTTTGCTTGTTTCAATAATCAGCGGAGAAGAAGATGCCTTGTGATCTGAATCTCAAGGCAACCGAGCTCCGGCTCGGGCTGCCCGGCACAGAAGAAGAAGAGTGTGTGACAGAAATGGGGTCAAGCCTGAAGAACAAGAACAAAAGATCCCTTCTTGCTGAATCTGGGGATGAAGAAGACTGCGAATCCAAGGCCAACAATGAAGGTGCCAAGAACTCCCCTGCTTCAAAGTAAGCCCACTTTCAGATTCCTGATTTTATGGTGAAAAAACTTATTCTTCTTCTTTGGGTAGTTATATTTTACATAAATGTCATTTGGTCTTATTAATTCTCTTGTTTTTATAGATGAGGTAGTTATGAACATTAAGATAGGTTAATTAGAGGTATAAGCGGAAATTAAACACTAATTACATAGAAATTAGATTATCTTTGTGACTTGTGAGCGATTTGCCGATTTTGATACTTAAACAAAGGAATTAAATTAGCATGTTCATTAAGATCTTGGTCATATCTCCTCTAAACAAAGTAGTCTCATTCCCACACAGTTTTAACTTTTTTAAAAACCGTACAAACCCAAAAAAATAAACATCTTTTGAGTGCGTAGGGTTTTTAAGAAAGTTAGAAATGTGTGGGACTGATGCTACTTTGGTAAGAAGAGAATATGACAAAGAAACTATTGCAACCACAGAAAGAATTCGATTTCCATAATTTTGGGAGGGATGAAAAGTAAAAGAACAATTTGAGTTGATGAAAAAGATTCTTGATTTTCTGGGGAAATTATGTGAGTGTTCAGTTTGTCACATTAAAAAAATCATATTTGACCTCACATAGGCAGTGAATTTCTACAGTTGTTTTGTCAAGATTTTATGGCTGAAACTCAGAGGTCAACTGTTATTTTTTATTGTTAAGTTTATTGAAATTAAAATGATGTCAAAGAGTGATTTTGGTTTGCTATATGTCATGATTAGCCCTGTTGATATGAGAGTACATCTTAAAGTATTGAAGATTAGGAGGTCTCATTTACATTTCAGTTTTATATGTGGCTGATGTTATTCTATAATTACAAACGAGCGTATAAGATATTGGACTAATCGTTATACCTGAACTTCAGGATAGAACCCAAAGTATAAATAGTTCGATATGTTAGGTTTATCTAAAGTAAACGGTTTTCTATAAAGATTAGACTAAGCTAAATATGAAATATTAAACCCCCCCTAATACATGTTAAAGGATGAAACTTAATACAAAGACTAATAATGTGGTTGAATTGATTTGCAGGGCACAGATAGTGGGATGGCCACCAGTGAGATCCTACAGGAAGAACAATCTGCAAGTGAAAAAGACAGATTCATCAGAGAGTGGAATGTTTGTGAAGGTTAGCATGGATGGAGCACCTTACCTTAGAAAGATTGATCTCCATGTGTACAGTGGGTACTCAGATCTGCTGAAAGCATTGGAGACCATGTTTAAGCTATCCATAGGTCACTACTCTGAGAGGGAAGGCTACAAAGGCTCTGAATATGCCCCTGCTTATGAGGATAAAGATGGTGACTTGATGCTTGTTGGTGATGTTCCTTGGGAGTAAGTTTTCTCCTCCCCATCTTATATCTCTCCTTTTTTCTCTACTGAACCTAACACTTCACATTGTATCGAGACAAACGAACATATAATCGTTGGGCTACTTCCATATAACCCGAGTCTTAATTTGTTTCTATCTAAGATGGAACACTAAATCTTAATATGTTATAATCTACATATTAGTGTAACTAATAGTGTGGGTATGAATTGGCAGAATGTTCCTGTCATCGTGCAAGAGGTTGAGAATAATGAAAGGTTCAGAGACAAGAGGTTTGGGTGTTGGAAACTGAAGATCCAGAAGCCAAAAAATTATAGGAAATGAGTGGAATTTGAAGATCTCTTCTGTCTCAGGCAGGGAATTTATCAAGATAAAGGTTCCTTCTTTGCAAGATCGGGTTCTCGGATTTTCAAGAATCTCAGCTTAGTTGCTGTGAAATGTTTTCTTTTTGCTTTTTTGTATCGTGAAAAAACAGTTTCATGGATTGGTCTTCTTCCACTCAAGAATGGAACCAGAAGAAACCAGTTATTGTGACATTATTATTGTTGTTCTTGTATTTGGGTAATTTCAATTTTTTGGTCGTGTAAATGTATGTTATGATCAGGATAAAACCTGCTTGGCTTTCAAAAGATGCTGTGATGTTTTGTTTTTGTTTTTGGGATAACATCAATGAACAAACTAAATAATCAGACAAGGTTGGTGGCAATTGTGTGAACAAACATAATTGTACAAGTGAGGTGTAATTGTGTAAATGGTGCTATATTCTGAGTATCCATTTTAGTGACCTAGCCTACGGGTTGACTCGTTCGGGTTCTGATTCTGGGTAACATGAAGGGGGATTGGAAACCGTAATTGGGTAACCCCATTTGGTTTTAGTTCTTGGATCGATTCTAATTCCAATTTAGAATGGGTTAGTGAAAAGGACAATCAATTATCATTATACATAGTATATCGTTCTATTAGATTTAGCCATTGTATTCTATCACTTAGTAATATGTAACAAGCTTTCTATCTTTACATCTTAGAGTTATAGTGGACCTCTTTATTTTCTATATAAAAGCATATAACTATATCTCTATCTCTACACTTGTATAAGCATGAATATTGTTAGGGGTATAGGAGTCATGAGAAAAATGTTGGTTGCTCTTGTGTGCATTGTAGAGTTGTACCCGATGCTTATTCAATGCATACTTGGACTGCTCAAGCACAATAAAACATGACGGAGTCACTTAACTTCTCGTTCCGTTTAGAAACCAGAGTATGTATTACTACGATAGTATATTTCACATGTTTGGGACCGATTATTAAACATTTAAATCTTTCCCCTCTCAATCTAATTCCCACTTGATCGTCTTCTTCCTTTCCTTGCGCCGCTGCTGTTTGGGATGAGCAAGCACGGTCAGCTTCAAGGACATTTGAGCCGCTCAAGCCCATATGATCCTCGGTCATGTCAGGCCTTCGCCCGCAGTAGTTCTGGAGTCAAAAATTGGCCGTTGTTGAGAACCACCGTGAAGGCCCTTCGGCAGTTGCTGCGGCTGGAGATGGAAAGGAGAGGGACCCTCGACTCTATCCTTCAACGAGTGACGATGGATGCTCTGCCATTGTTTATCGAAGAGAGGTATTCTCAGCGAGGACACTTGCTACAAAGGTGGAGGGGAGAAGTGAGGAGCAACTGGCGAAATAGTGGATCGAGCTTCGAATGGTCTCTGTTGGCGGGCGGTCAGCTGAGTCCCACTTCGAGTTTGGCCACTGCGGCTGCGAATGCTATAATCCGGAGCAACGGCATCTACGAGATTTGCAGCTATGGCGGCAGGAGGTCTAAAGTCACTGGTTACTCTTCCGGCTTGGGTCTGGATATTTTTCAAATCCGAAATTCCAGGTTTTGATTTTTCTAATTGGGATGAATTTTTTAATGTTTTAGGAGGAAATGATAGCTTATGGGATCCAATCTATGTAGTACTACGTATTAGGTAGAGATTGATTCAAGAGAAGGAACAAGATGGTGAATAGTGTATTAAAATGTGAATATTAAATGTGAATTAAGGTTTACAATGGATGGTATATATATAGGAAAACCCGGGTTATATAAAATGATTGATAATATAAAAAGTTAATCTAGAACGCCCAAATAATAATGATGTACAATAATAGAAATCCTATCTACAACTAATCCGCTGTTCAGGCCTAATATTCATGAAACCGGGGGTTCGAGTGCATATACTCCGTCGATCAATTAATTTATCAATGCAAGTGTTTGGATCCTTCACCCACTGAATTCAAGAGAATGAAAACTAGATATTTTGTCTCAATTACTTTTGAAATTTGTCTTCTTTCTGTTCATCATTTGTTTCTCTAAATGCAAAGTGGAAGGGTATGTTATTGAAAATTAAATGCCCAGTTAATTCTAATTTCGTATTTTTGAGTCACATAGCTCTAACATATTGCTTATTTTGTTCCACTTCAATGTTTAGGTTGGAAAAATTGTTCATGGTTTTAAGCTAAGCCTATTCCGCTTGGAAGGTAAAGCTGCCATCCTTATCATATTATACTATTGTGTATAAATTTTTATTATTCAACTTGTGTTCCTCCCTTTATCCTTCCTCTTCAACTATCCATATATGCCTCCCTATGAAAGTTTATACTTGAATCAAATAAAAGCGAAAATGTGAAATAAGAAATGTGAAGTAGCTTCGGTTGAAGGCTCGAATTTTACATTTCACACAATTTGATTTATGGTACGGGGGAGTGAAACTGAGAAATAAGAAATGTGTGATACTTTTCACCTTTTCCCAAATGGATGTTAATCAATAACCACTAAAATAAACTCTAGAGACTTTATTTGTTGTTGATTGAAAACAACAGAACAAGTAAAAAACATTCTAATTAAACGGCTGCATGTAGATGTTAATCAATAACCACTAAAATAAACTCTAGAGACTTTTTGTTTTATAAAAAGAATATGTTTTTATAACATCTTCGTTTTACAAAATAACGAGCCTCTTTCTTTCGTGAAGCTCCATCAATCACATTCCACAAATACTTAACGGGCAATTACAAATCAAAAGACATACATAAACTTGAATGACAAAATATGTCAATATTTGACCCTATCTGAACATTGTATGTGGCATGTGTCTCTTTCTTTTGTGAAGCTCCCTCAATCACATTCCACAAATAATTAATAAGAAATTATAAACCATAAGACATATTTAACTTTGAATGACAAAATATGTTAAAATTTGACCCTTTTGAACATTGTATACTCGATCTAACACCCCTAATTAGATTAACTATAGTACATGTGTCTGTTGGGTCAACTTTGTCGTTAAGAATCACATTTGTTTGTTAGTATGATGACCAATTATAGTTCATTAAACATTTTAAGTGAGTTCGCTTGGACTATGCTATGTATAAATTATCTTTTCTATTTCATACATGATCTTTGTCCTTTAGTTATAATTCTTGCACTGACCAGTCTTATGGATAACGCCTCTCTACCTCTCTTGGTTGGCATTTTCCAAGTCGGTTAAAAGCAACGCCGGCCAAGCCCCTTATTGTTCCTCGCCACCCATCCTAGGCCTATGTTGCCTGACCGTCACTCTCGTTGTATTTACTTTAACCCTTTGGGAAGGCCTATGTTGCCTGACCGCCACTCTTGTTGTATTTACTTTAATCCTTCATAGGCTTGGGTCATTTCACGAGCATATGTTTCTACGATCTCAATCTCTACTTATTTGAATTATGCTACAAATCTCCATCCAAGATATTCTTTATTCATTTCTTTCTAATTGAACATAACGAATGACAAGCATACAAAGTTGGAATCATATGAATCCTTTTCGCCCCTATAGAAAATATTATCAAGAATCCATACCCCTAGTGTTTATTTGACATTTACATTGATTGTAATAATCGATTTGACAAAATGGAAACATTTATATTTACTTTTTCTAGAAATATGTTCTTTTTCTATGTTGAAGTAGTTTATTCTTATTAGTCATATATTCACCCATACTTTCCCGATAAATTGATATGCGTGCAATAGCCTTGGACATTTACACGAACGCGCATCGCGCGTTAGAAAACTAGTTGTACACAATATAGAGAATATACATATTACATATTGATGAACTCTCATGTTGATGAACTCTCTTAACATGACAGTAAAGCTAGTAGACAGTGTACATTTTCTCACACATAGTCATATACCTTCTTTGATACATTGTTAACAACTTGATGACGATTATTAGTCTACTATGTCATCTCTTTGTGTCTAAAATACTCCAACATGTGTACTGGGATTATGCGCAATAGTATGGAATCACGACTGTTTGTCATATGGACCTTTAGGTTGTCATGCCCCTCTCCTTGCCACAACCAATGCAACATGGTGCACCAAGAGTTGCTCCTGTGGTGCCGCTACGGACATACCATCATGCCAATAATCATGATTTGTTGATTTTGTTCTTTCAGTGCAACTGATGGTAGTTCATCACCATATGAAGGGATTCACGATATCTTATCGCATGCCAAATCAACAACTTTCTCACATTATTAGATTTTAGGAGTAGAATAGGGAATACTTTTCCATGTATCATTGAGTAAAACAAGAGGTGTTTATATACAAGTTTGATCATTAGCTACGGCCTATAAACTAAGCCCTTGGCCCATTTACATACAAAGTGCTATTTACAAAAATAATTAGATGACCCATACGGGTCTAACACCCTCCTCAAGGTGGAGCATGGGGATAAAAAATGTCCAACTTGCAAAAAGATAAAAAAGTTGCCTCTTGTCGAGAGCCTTGGTGAAAATGTCAGCAAGTTGTTCATTGGTAGAAACATGGTGATCAACAATCAAACCCTCCTGAAGAGCATCCTGGACATAGTGACAGTCAAATTCAATGTGTTTCGTGTGTTCATGAAACACCAGATTTTGAGCAATATGGAGAGTAGAACGACTGTCACAATAAAGCGGCATAGGACGGGAATGCGTAATGCCCATACTAAGGAGAAGACCCTTGAGCCACTTCAACTCCGCGGTCATTGCTGCCATGGATCGATACTCAGCTTCAGCAAATGAGCAAGATACAATGTGTTGTTTCTTGGTTTTTCAGGAGATAAGTGACCCACCAAGAAATATAAATCAACCAGCGAGAGAACGACGAGTAAGCGGGCAACTAGCCCAATCAAAACCACACCAGCCTGCAAGGGTCAAGTCACAAGACGATCGTAAAAGAATGCCTTGTTTGAGCACCTTTTGAGACAACGAACAACCCGAATGGCCGCATGCCAATGGTCCACTGTGGTGCCTGCATGAACTGAGATACAATGTGGATGAAATATGCCAAGTTAGGGCGAGTAAAGATAAATAGATAAGCTGACCGACAAGTCTTCGGTAAGATTTTGAATCAGATAGAAGATCACTCGTAGAGAGAGCCAAGGCATGATTCTGCTCCATATGAAAGGTCACCGGTTTAGCACAAAGAAGACCGGACTCACTAATGATGTCCAAAATATATTTGCGCTGACACAACAAAATACCTTCAACACTCCTTGCCACCTCTATGCCACGGAAACACTTAAGAGCACCCAAATCTTTCATGTGGAAACTCGTGCTCAAATAGGATTTAAACTTAAATTATCAACATATATCAGGATATTTAAATGGATAGACTCTTGCCGAAAGGAAAATAAGACTGGCGAAAACAATAATATTTTAAAGAATAAGTCAACTTAGCAAACCAGCACCTGGGAGCTTGTCGTAAGCCATATAAGGATTTCCGCAACCGACATACCTGACCGGACCGAGAGGTAGAAAAAACGGGCGGAGGTTTCATATAAACCTTTTCATCCAAATCTCCGTGAAGAAAAACATTATGTACATCCATCTGATGCAATTCACAATTTTTCGTTGCAGCAACAACTAGAAAAGCTTGAACAATAACCATTTTAGCTACAATAACAAATGTCTCAGTATAATCAATACCTGCTTCTTGATGATTGCCAAATACAACAAGACGAGCCTTGAAGCGCGCAACAGTGCTGTCTGAATGATGTTTGATCTTATAGACCCACTTACACCCAAGCACATTCTTACCCGCAAGTAACCGTGCCGATTATTTTCAAGAGCCTGAATCTCACATTGCATAGCTTCACGCCAACGGTTACCAGTCATAGCTTCCCAGAAAGATTGGGGTTCATGACTTGCAAGAAGAGCTTCAAGAAACGCTTGATGGCACAAAGAAAAATGATCATATTTTACAAAATTAGCTATAGGATATGGCGTACCTGAGGAACCAACTGAGACGGGTGACGACGTAGATGGGCTTAATTTTTGGACATGATGTGCGACAAAATCACGAAGCAATGTAGAAGCATGTTTGGATCTCATGTTGCGGCCAAGCATAGGGGTACCCGTTGCAGCTGATTCGGCAGAAGGGTCAACTGTAGTGGAGATCGGGTCAACAACAGACTCAAGAATGGGTACAGTGGGTTCCAAAGCAGCAGTACTACCCGTACTCGTTGTATGCATGAGAGTGGTCTCCATAATAATGGGCTGATCATAACAAATAAAAGGTGAAGACGCCGGGAACGTCTCATCTTCTTCCGATCAGTGGGCTGGGAGAGTGGGAGTTATGAGGGAGCTCCATAAAGAAAAATTCAGCTTCATGAAATTGTACATCCAAACAAGAGGTGTTTATATACAAGTTTGATCCATAGCTATGATACCATATTAGATTTTATGAGTAGAATAAGGAATAATTTACATGGAAATGTAGCAGCCCTACTGAGGCTATGATACCATATTAGATTTTAGGAGTAGAATATGGAATACTTTTCCATGTATCATTGAGTAAAACAAGCACTTGGCCCATTAACATACAAAGTGCTATTTACAAAAATAATTAGACGACCCATATGGGTCTAACACACATACATGCGTTCAATATAGTGTGAAGTCGGCTAGATCTCTTCACCACAACCATTTTTCTCTATCTTCTCAACCATCAGTGGTCAATACTTCAGCATCACGTACTTGCAGCCAATGTGTCTCTCATCCTATAGAGATGTTTGATAGTGGCACTTGCCACCATGTAATTTCTAGTCTCTTCCATGCATGCCTTTTCCGCCTTAAAGGCCTTGACAAGATTTATACGAGTATTAGTAAATCCCTTCTCATCCGTCATATAACTATCCTCACCAATTCCCAATCAAATGAATTTTTCCCAATTTTTTTACTTATCTATGACTCCTCTAACTTGAAGTGTGAATGTCAATAATGTAATAATCATTGTGTGATTGTGTCTACAACAACTTCATTTACTCAATTTCTCTCCTGTCTCCATACTCCAACATTGAATGGGACCTGCATCTATTAAGTAATTGACCACTGATCTAAATAAGTGCTATAAAATGGACACATAAGTTATTAATGTGTTTATTGCCTTGATTAAATACTTCATATTTAGGTTTGACACATGTTTTAAGAATATAAACTTTGTTTTATAATTCCAACATTCAAATAGTAGAGAAAGTATGAGAATACAAAGAAAAATGAGATATCATAGATATAGAGATAAAGTGAGAAAATGAAAGTTTGTTAAAATCTAATATAGGAAAGTATACTTATATCTAGAACAATTCAAAAAGGAAAATGCATTTTATGAATGGACAAACACCATATAAGCACAATTTTATGCTCTAATATTCCGGAAGGAACCATAGTTTGCTGAAGAGTTCCACATTTCAATTTTAAAAAAGGCTTAGAGTATGTTGACACGATTAGTTGAATATATATTTTTGTGAGTTTTTTTAGTAAATTTTTACTTGTAAAAGAGGTTAAAAGAAACTTTTCAAAAACAAATATTTAACAAATATTTGTGAGTTTTTAAAACTATTATGCAAAATTTATACATAATGCAAAATTCAAAATGTAAGGATTTACACATAGTTTTTTTGAAGGAATTTAGGATGTTTTTACTTGGACTGAAATTTGCTAGTTTGATGTGTTTAAATCTAGTCTGATCTGGTTTGGTCTGAATTTGTCTTGTCTGGTAAGTTTCTGGTCTCTTTTGTATTTTATATCTATGAAATTCAGGTCTTGTCTATCTAAATCTGATCTAATCTAATCTGATTTGTTTATCTGGTCTGATCTAGAACTTAAAACAGTCCAATTCAAAACATCCAAGAATGTTTTCTTTTGGACTGAAATTTGTTATTCTGGTCTGATCTGGTCTGAACTTGTCTGGTCTGATAAATGTCTGGTCTGATCTCATCTGATCTGATCTGATCTGATCTGATTAGAGATGATTTGATCTGGTTTGAAACTGAAAACCGTTCAAATGAAAACATTGCAAAATAAAAAGGAAAAATTGAAAATAATAATCCCAACTATTACCGGTCCGCTGAAAATAATCCCACCTATTGATTATTTTTGTATAATCCCAACTATATAGACTATCCGCCAATAATGGTCCATGGCCATATATTACCTCTATAAAAAGTGAATTTTAAATATAAATTAAGCGTAAAAATTAAAAGTTGAAATTATTTATAGGGATTACTTGTTATATCTCATCTCATCCACTTTAGAAACTACAAGAATTTATTCATAGGGACCATTATTGGCGGAAGGTCCCTAAAGTTGGAATTATTCTGTAATAATCAATAGTTGAGATTATTATGAGCGGATCGCCAATAATTGGGATTATTACTATCAATTTTTCCAAATAAAAAAGGATAATATTGGAGAATGTGGTCGAAATGAATCACTCGGGACTGCAACTGAGCTCATCAGCCACTCCTCACTGGCAGAGGCGGATTTGCTTCTCCTCATTTCTCTTTTGCCCACGAGTCTCTCATCGCTCCCTCCCTCTTCGTCTATTCTTCGTCAGGTCCCTTTCTCTGCCCAGGTAAGCTCACAGTCCCATTCGGCCCTGGTTTATGCGTATTGTCCAGTGTTAGTTTTCTTTCATCCATTTTGCCCCATATACTGGATTATTGATGAACCAAAATGGGCACAATAATAATTGCTTCAAAGGTTATTCTTTTCACATTCTTTGATAACGTCTTTTGGGTAGTTTGTTCTTTGAACAAGACTGCTTTTTTTCCTTCGTAAGTTAACTAGACACTCCAGTGACACATTGTCCAGTGTGAATAAGTTTAATGTATAAGTGTCATTTCTTTTACATTTCAGCTCTTAATCTCTATGATTTCGAATTCATAATGCATGTTTATTTTGCTGCTTTGAGCTGCCAATGCTGAATTCATAATGCATGTTTGTCTGCAGTTCCTAAGTATCTATGTGTGTGCTTTTTGCACAATTGTTTTCAAATTTTTGAAGTCCTTGCATTATTCATTGTGTGCAAGCAATGTGTTTCTCATCAGGTCACTTTAATATAGAGTATATTTTTTTTCCAATTGGTTTGTTTGTTTTTCCTAGCAGGAATAGGTCAGTTACTTTAGCAATGGAAAATTCTCCAACTACCCGTCCAAGAGGAACTCCTTTGGGAGTAGATGAATCTTATGAGGAAGAATACTCCTCTCAATCTAAGTTGCTCAAAGAATTTATAGATATTCCTACCATTGACAAGGCTTGGACTTTCACATCTACCAGTGGTGAGGATCATCACACCATTATCCATTAAACTATGTGAATATCTCATTTCATTTACTTAAGGGTCTTTTTGGATTTTGGAACCTAAAATATACCAGGGATAGAAAATTCGGAAGAAATTATAGAATAAAAGTGGTAAGGAAAGAAAATTTGAGCAAAAATCAAAGGATGTATTCAAATTTCATAATTTGTTTTTGAAATACTTACTCAAACTCATTTGAAATACACATTCTCTACCGGGCCACCGGGGTGTTATATTAAGACTAAGAAATTTAAGCATAGGAAAAAAATTTAAAATATTAATCATGCTTCATTTTCTGTTGCATGTATCATGGTAAAACCAAACATGAGAAAATGTCTTTCCTTAGCGTCCCCCATTCCCTAGCATTTTCCGTTATCCAAACACACCAATAAATTTGCTTTATTGGTAAAATGTGCATATCTGATTCTTGAAGTTTGAATGGATTTTTCGGTACAAGGTTCCCAGGGCATGTTCTTAATCAGCCAACCAAATCTCTTGGAGAACAAGAAGAGGAGATACATATTATCAAATAATATCACGAAAGGAGCCGATAGCTCTGTAAATTTTCAGTGGGCCCCATTCCCAACTGAGGTGACTGGTATCTCTGTGATGGTTCCATCTCCTTCTGGTTCAAAGCTTCTTGTCATTCGTAATTCAGAAAATGACTCACCTACTCACTTTGAAATATGGGGACCTTCTCATGTGGAAAAGGAAATTCATGTTCCTCATTCTATCCATGGATCCGTGTATTCAGATGGGTGGTATTTACTCAATCTACTTGTTAGAAATCTTCATGCCAAAAGACCTATTATAAAAATAAAAATATATACTAAAATGGCAACATTAGAAATAATTTAGACACTAAAAGTGGTGGCAATAATAGTTGAGTGGTTAACAGTACCATAATCATTTTTTATATTGACAAGTTTATTGGAGTTTGCTGATGTCAGGTTTGAGGGGATTTCATGGAACCATGATGAAACTCTAATAGCATATGTTGCTGAAGAACCTACCCCACGCAAGCCGACGTTCACTAATTTTGGTTATAAGAAAGAGAATGGGGCTGGTAATGATTGTGGTAGCTGGAGAGGAAAAGGACAATGGGAAGGAGACTGGGGAGAGACCTATGCTGGGAAAAGGCAACCTGCTTTGTTCGTCATCAATATTAACAGGTATGTTTTTTTCCCCACTTTAACTAAATTACTGCAGTGAGGATGTAAGAGCATACTTGGTTACAATAGAAATGCTTATTTTCCATGGAACTTTTATGTTCTACTTTGACTCATTGAAGAATTTAAAGATGTTTTTTTTCCTTTTGGAAAAGCATCACATTGCTTTAGAGGTGTTTAAACTATCCATAGCACTTTTTTCAATTTCCATGTCAAACTCTTTTTTAAGTACTTAGGATGTTTTTACTTGGACTGTTTTCAGACCGGACCAGACCAAACCAAACAGACTTGGATAGTTATAAAATGCACAAAGACTAGACATTTATCATACTAGTCCAAACCAGATCAGACCAAACCAGAAAATTTCAGTCCAAGTAAAAACAACCTTATTAAACTCTAAGCAGCACTTGCTCCTTTAAAGTATGTCATCCCTAATATAGTCTTAGATTCTAAGGGAAGTGCTGGTATTTTCCCATGGAAGTGCTCAAGTGCTTCCTCAAGAACAATCAGATACTCTATGGAGTCTGTTCGTGATGCCTTATGCTACGGGTGTTTTTATAAAGAAATGCTTTCTCATTAAGCACTACAATTGTGTTTTGGAAAATGCTCCAAACTGTGTTTTCTTGAATAAGCACAAAAGTGTCATTTTTAGAACTAAAAGTGATTCTTTTATATCCCTGCCAGACGCTTCCTTTAAAGTGAAAGTACTTTTCTTGCATGCTTGAATATCTACTCTCTTTTTTTGCAGTGAAGAGGTGTATCCTGTTGAGAGTATAGGGAAGTCATTGAGTGTAGGGCAAGTTGTATGGGCTCCGAAAGTAAAAGGTTTGCAACAATATCTGGTTTTTGTTGGATGGCCATCAAACACTAGAAAGTTGGGAATCAAGTTTTGCTATAATAGACCGTGTGCTTTGTATGCGGTCAAAGCTCCAACTTCCCAATCAGAAGTTAACCAGTTTGGGTAAGTTGTGGTATACCAATGCTTCTACAGTTCTACTTGAAATCTTGAATGGGTATTCTGATGTGAACTGGTAATCGAATTATTTCTCATCCTTGTATTATTTTGAAATCCATCGTATAATTAACAATGCTTTTTTAGGCCCACTATCAACTTCAGTTAATAAAGAATGTGGCTCACAATACTCCGGCCCAGGATTTCAATGGAATTCTGAAAGGCTTAAATATGTTATAGGGATCTGAAACTAAACTAATGTCACTTTGCAGGGCATGTTTCGTGTTATTTTTTTGCATTTCAATAATTAAGCAAAGAACTATGTGGGCCACATATGATTTTTTATGTATATGGAGAGAGACTAAGAAACGTATTAAATTAGAGGGATGGGTATAGAAACATATATTTACAAGTCCTAAAATAAAAAATGGTATTTACTGGGAAGAAACATTTTTAGCTTCAAATTATTGACTTTCTGTAGTTTAATTTTTGTCCTGTGTTTGGTTTGAACTGTGTTTGTTTTTAACCTCTTTTCAGTGATAAGGGAACTGTAGATGAAACTATGGTGAAACTTACAGAAAGCATTAGTAGTGCATTCTTCCCCCGTTTCAGGTATGTGCACGCACACATTATGACCATCAATACAATGTGTAGTATATGGTAGAATAAAACAGCTATTTAATTCTCCAATTTGGCTAGCTAATGTCCCAATCAACAAGAACCCTTCTGACTTTAGCCCCAATGGCTTTTTTTGGAATTTATTTCCTTCCTCCAAATACACCATTTTTCATCAACGTACACCTCTTAAATTTTGGTAAGGTACCCCTTCAAATTACCAGTCCTACATACATTTTTACATTTATTTTCCTATTCAACTACATTCAACATATGTAGCTTGTTTACAGCACTTTCTTGGGAATTTTACATTAAAGTCAAGGAAATAAGTTTCTTTTGTTGAAATAGGGCTACATTCTGTGGGATAGTAATAAGTTTTTAAACAGGTTTTTTAGACAGAGAATAAATTATAAAAAAATGATTAGTTATTTACTTTTAATTTCAGTCCAGATGGAAAGTTTCTTGTTTTTTTATCATCAAGAAGTTCAGTGGATTCTGGGGCACATTCTGCAACAAATTCTCTTCATAGAATTGATTGGCCAACTGAAGAAAGGCCATGCCAAGGTTCAAATATTGTCGACGTGGTGAGCTTAACTTTACCCTTTAACGAAGAACTACAATTATAAACATGTGATGCAAATATCAGCTATCTTACGTAGGTACCTGTTGTAATGTCTGCTGAAGATGGGGTCTTCCCAGGTCTCTATTGCTTTGGCATTCATAGTAAGCCATGGCTTTCTGATGGTTATACTTTGCTTTTATCATCTTACTGGGGTAGCACTCAGGTGGTACTTTCCATAAACGTTTTAAGGTAACTATTCTAGAGTATGTTATGTTTAATTGTGACCGCTCACCAATACAAATGCTATTTTGTTCTCTTTTTCTTATTATCTATTTGGAACTACGAAAATGATGCGAAAGGGGAAATGCGTAGGAAATTGATTTTTGTGTGTGTTTGTTTGTGCCCCGAGATATACTCAGGTGGCACTTTCCATAAGTGTTATGTTAAGTTTGGGAACCATTTTAATCATGGTAACCGTTCTAAACAAAAGAATGTTATGTTGCGTCATAACAATTTACCAATGTGATAATTATATTATTATTATTATTATAATTATTGTTATTATTATTATTATTATTAATATCCTCTTTCTTATGCTATATTCGGGAACTGGAAAATGAAGGGAAATGAACAAATTGCCAATGAAATGTTTTTTGCCTTGTAAAATACAAAAAAATCATCAAATTTTGATTTACTTCTCAATTTTGTTTTACATCGATTTAGATTTCTTAGACTTTTGATCATATACATATATAATTAAAAAAAATTTGAGAAAATATCTTAAATTGGTGTTTAAAGTTTATTATTTTTGCCATAATCCCCTCTTTTTTCTTTTATAGCATTTTCCGGATCCCAAAATCCAAATAGACCCTTACTGGTGTTCTTTTGTTCTGACAGTGGAAAGGTGGCTCGAATAAGCCCTGACGAATCAAACTTTTCGTGGAACATCCTTGCACTTGATGGTGATAACATAATTGCTGGTTAGACTCAATTTTCAAATGTTTTGTTAGAGTGTTTATCTATTGTACTGTTCCACATAACAAATCTACCTTTGCAAATGTGTCTTTGAAGTCTGTAGCAGCCCTGTTGATGTTCCTGAAATCAAGTATGGTCTTGTTGGTGAAAAGGAATCTACAGAAGCCACTTGGAGTTGGCTGGACATTGCAAGCCCAAAATCAAGTGTGTGCTCTGCGAAGGTCTGTTTTATAGACTGCTTATGTTGAGATTATTGCATATGTTATACGAAGTAATATCTTGGAGATTGGCACCTGCCTTAACTTTTGATAATTTGATACACTCCATAAGAGCGGACACATTGCTGTTCTACATAAAGTCTTTGTTTGGTTTTGGGAAAAAATTTGAGAAGCGAGTAATAGTTAGTAAAGAGATGTTGAAGAGTGAAATAGTAGGGAATGGGGTAGATTTTGTTTGCTGTTTAGTACGAATTATGAGAGAAACAGAGAACAAATTGGGAAGAGATTCATTTGTCTTCATTAGAGAGACTAAAATAAAAGGAGGGACGGGACCCACCTTTTCAATTATCTCCTCTCTATATCTCGTCTTATCAAACAAGAAAAGTTCTCCAATTCTCTCCTATACCTATCCTTTCTATTTCTTTCCTTCCTATTTCACCTTAACCTAACAAAGTCTACGGGTCAGTTTGAATGAAGGGTTTTATGAGGAAAATCTTATTCTTTATCATCACAGATAGAATGTCTATGAAAACAACCAAGTGGTGATTAAAGTGTTGTTTACTTTATTCACCTATCATTGTATTACTTCAACTTTCAAACACTCGCAAAAATACATTATAAATTTATAATACAGGCTTAGCCCTCCAAAATTCTTTATTGTAACTGGCTAACCCTAAGTTCAGGACATAGTGTGGGTATAGTCTATGAGAATACGTGTGTGTGTGTGTGTTTGTAATTACATGTATATTGTGAAAAAAGAAAAACTCACCTCGTCTCCAGTGTTACTACTATTCTCTTCAGCATATCTTATCTTAGCTTTTGCTTCTAGAACGTGTCGTGGCTATTATTCGCCTTCCCGATCTTCAACTAAGGCATTCAAATATTCAGCTTCAACTTTCAAAACGAAAATATGGACAATATGCTAGAGGGTTTTCCCATTGCAAACTGTCCCACTGTCACATGATTCTACTTCTGGTTTCACTCGTTTTTTTCAATTTCAACAGTTTTTTTTGTTCTCTCTAATTTAGGCATCCACAGGATCTTAATATCTCCAATTTCTACATTTTTTTTTGTTCTCTCTATGTGTGGATTGAATGTCCAAAGTCACCTTGTTTTCATATAATCCTCGCAGGTTAGGTCATTACTGTCATCCAAACAATTTAGAATTTTGAAGATTCCAGTCAGTGAGGTCTCTGGGAGCCTTACAACAGGTATTGAAAGGACTATATTTTCTCTAGATATGTTTAATCTTGTGTGGTCATGATATGATTGTAGAATTTTGACCAGTGTCATGTATATTAGGTGCTACAAACCCATACGAGGCAATATTTGTGTCATCAAAGTCTAAGGAGCACAATGAGCGTGACCCGATGGTCGTAATGCTTCATGGAGGTCCCCACTCTGTATCATTGTCAAGCTTCTCAAAACCTTTGGCTTTTCTTTGTTCACTTGGTTTTAGCTTGCTGATCGTAAATTATAGGTATGTTCCAAGGTTTCCTTCTTTTTGTAATTACATACATTTGAAGGTTTGATGTTCACTTATGGAATTCATTAGATGCCTTATTAAATTATTTGATTAACTAGAACATCAACTCAATACTAAGGTCGAAGGCTCTGTTTGTTTACAGGAAAACATACTTTCAAGAATCTCTTTTCCTGATTTTCATGTGTATGTCACTGGAAAATATGTTCTCTTATGAATATATTTTCCTTGATTCTGTAGACCTTTTTTTGGAAAATGACTTACCGTTCCAAACAGGAAGTTCTTTATCATGAAAATGTTTAATTTTTCTATGTTTGCGGGTCAAAGGTTATATTATAGGTAGTTTTCCCAAAGTAGGAGTATCAACAATGTGAAATTCTAAAACAGGAGTTCTATGTTCCCCCCTAAATATGAGTAAGTTACCGTCATCCTGAAATCATACTACCATATTTTCGCATTACCAGACACTAATATGACAGTATAATGTCACAATTGGTAGTATTTTCCAAGCATGAAAGTAGTTACTCCTATTTAGAGGAAAACATTTTATTCATGTTTTGGAACTTCACATAGTTTTTACTCCTATTTAGGGAAATTTGTTGACACATTTTATGTGTTTGAATAGCACACATTTTAAAGAAATAATTTTTTTCCTTTGAGATCCTGAAATGCCCCTTTTGTGCGTAGTGTAAGTTTTACTATTTTGACATTGTTTGGTTCGGTTTGACGCGGTACAATCATCATTACTTAAGAGTACTAGATTAAATTGATATTTGATAGGAATATGTTTTGCAAACGAGGAAAGGAGACTTTATTTAGGGACATCCACAAAAAAGCAGGAATTTCTTCAAAGGGACCGAGGGAGTATTATACTTTAGTAACTTATTATCCACGAAAGATACTTCCTTTGAAAAATATTAAAAAAGTCTTCGTTTTGTAAACTAACGGAGCATAATTTGACTCTCTTTCATGATTTTTTGAATTTGTTTATAAGTAATACAGAGTATTTAATTCCATTAAATATTTGAAAGTATTTGTCTAATGAAATTTGAAGAATTGTTGACTGAAGGCTCCACAATGATGCAACCCAAATTAAACAAGAGTCATTCTAATTGTTGTCCCTAATAGGGAGACTTTCGGATGTTTTTAATGCTCAATTAGTTATTTCTTTGTTAAGTTATAGCAATGTAGATTATTGTTGTACCTTGTTGTGGTTCATAAAAAAAACCTGTGTCCCACACAGAGTAACCAGTAGCAGTTTGTTTCAACTGTTTTGACCAGCGAATTTGATAGCAGATTGTTGCAGAAACCACAGGGAAATTAGGTAATGATAATCAGATTTGTACTATAGGCATTTCAAGTCATTCAACAAACTTTTTTTTTTTTGAAAACTTGTCAATAATATTCCTCATCACCCAAATCCATAATAACATGCTGACATACAAGGGAAAGTTGCCTAAGAGAAAAGCTGCATAGATGAGTTCTTTTCAAAGCTTCCTGGTAAGAAACTGAGTGTGAGAACTTGCCCGGACCAGATTCATCCTATCTGACATCGGGATAAAACTTTATTGACATATCCTTGAGCTTCACGGACCACACGGTCCACACCCAAATCTGATCTGCCTTCCATGGGAACTTTCTTGAGTAAAAATTTAGGTTCACTAGGAGTACTCCTCAGGGGAATGTCAGCATAATTATGCAATATTGTCCCTGCAACAGCCATGGAAACAGAAGAGCATAAAAGTCAGAAAGACAGTTGGGAATGAGAGAGCCATAATGCTTTAGTGTTGTCTTCTACTCATCATCGTCTCATTAGTTCTTGGTGCTCCACTTTGTTTCCTTTTTAATAGTAATGATAAAGTTGATGATGATTAGTGATACTAATAATATACTCCCTCCATCCCTAAATAAACTTCCAAATTTTCTTTTTCGTCCATCCCAATTAAACTTCCACTTTCTTATTGGTAAAGAATTGTAGTTCACAACATTTTTTACACATTTCTCTCTCTTCTCTGCACAACTCTCCACCACACAAATACACAATACGCACTATCTTAATCCACGTGCCATTTGTATTATGGAAGTTTTATTAGGGATGGAGGGAATACTTATTTTGTTTTTAGTTAGGTCTAGGGACATATTATCATAGATTTATTGGTCAAACAAATAGATGTATTTATTGAGTTGTACTGCAAATCTGCCCTTTCATGTGCTTTAGTTTATCTGTACGTTAAGTTGGATTTTTCTTAAATGAAGTGTATTATATATTATGATTTCTTTTGTAATTGTTCAGAGGCTCCTTGGGATTTGGAGAGGAAGCTCTGCAGTCTCTCCCCGGGAAAGTTGGGTCTCAGGTCTCATTATGTTCATATATTAATGATGAATTGATTCATTATTCATTAACCCTTGTGACCTTAATCCCCTCTCACCCCATTCCTTTGCATGCTCCCAGGATGTTAATGATGTAATCTCTGCTATTGATCATGTCATCCACTTGGGTCTTGCCGATCCATCCAAACTAGCTGTGCTTGGCGGTTCCCATGGCGGGTTTCTAACTACACACTTGATAGGCCAGGTATACAGATTCTATCGAAAACTTTTTTAGGGTCCTTTTTAACCTAGAAAGTGTTAAGGAAACTACAGTGGGCAAGGGGGGTCGATGTATGCAGTCTTACACGCATACTAAAGTACAAAGAGATTGTTTCCGGATGACCC
Organism: Cuscuta epithymum; assembly: GCA_945859915.1. Taxonomy (NCBI): domain Eukaryota; kingdom Viridiplantae; phylum Streptophyta; class Magnoliopsida; order Solanales; family Convolvulaceae; genus Cuscuta; species Cuscuta epithymum. The sequence continues at coordinate 513,650 of CAMAPF010001176.1, read as the reverse complement.
ATAGTGAAAATCGCATTGGAAATTGCATGGACTGATTGTCGTTTCATAACAAAGAAGCGCAAACAATTTAGTGAACCATTTTGCTTTATTCCATCATATTCCCAAACCAAATAATAGTGTCTTTGGCTCCATTGCAAATGATGGAAATAAAAAAATTATATAAATTTAATCAATTTCAAATTATATATCAGATTTGTTAGTCTTTACTTAATAGAAATATTTAAAATTTTAAGTTTGAAACAAATTTTCGTTCATTCCGATCATCCCCTGTATTTTCCTCCATATTTTCTTTCCCTGTCCATTTCTTAGTTCCAAACGGACCATTAGGATCTGTTTGGATCACAGAAGATTCCAGGGAAAAGAAGATATGTCAAGGTAAGTAACTTTTTGCCTGGTTTTGTATGGGAAATTCAAAGGAAACTTAAAATGATCATATTACTAATTTTTATAACTTCTAGTCTTGTACGTATATTTAAATTTCTGAGTGTTTATATGATACACATGCAAATAAACAATGAATTTGAAAAAAAATTATCTTAAAAATATGCATCGTGTCCTAGCTTATATTTATCATTTCCCCCAAATTTTCTTCTGGTAGTATTTCCGGGTTCTAAAAGGACCAGTATTCATGCTGCTTACATATATATAGCCATTGGAATCAATGCCTTTTGGTGTAGGCCCCAGATAAGTTTGCAGCTGCTGCTGCAAGGAATCCAGTCTGCAACCTTGCTTTGATGGTTGGCACAACTGATATCCCTGATTGGTGCTATGTGGAAGCATTTGGACGTGAGGGTATATCGGTCTTTACAGAGGCCCCTTCATCTGAACACCTCTCTGTGCTTTTCAGCAAATCCCCCATTGCTCATGTCTCTAAGGTAAACTTTTTTGTTGCACCAAATCCCACATTACGTTCTTCAGTGACATTGAATTCATACATTTTATAGTGGAATCTTGTTTAGTTTGTTGATACATATTTCTGTTAATTGTTGCAGGTTAAATCTCCAACACTCATGTTGTTAGGTGCTAAGGACCTTCGGGTACCAGTTTCCACAGGATTGCAGGTACGGACTTTGTTGTAATCTGCGTTGATATTTGGTATAACAACAACATCCAAGCCTTAGTCCTAAAAGAGTTGGGTTAGTATTTTGTATATATGCACACCCCCAAAATCTTTTGGAAATAAGGCTTGGATGTTGTTGTTGCACATAATACCAAAGGGTATTCTGTGTTTGTTTGTGGGGTCATGAGATTATAAATACAAAATTGGGCCTTTCATGGTGCAGTGGAAACTGATCCATATAGTTAGAATTATATCTAATTGTCTGTCAGTTTTGGTTTGGTCGGTTCAGTTTGGTCAGTTAGGCTTTGAAAATTGCCGAACAAGAAATTGAGCTGGTTAACTCAAGTGCTGTTTAGTAGGTTTTGGTCAGCTTAGGTTTATTTTGGTCGGGTTCTCTAGATTTTGGTCCGATCTATTAGTTTTTATAGCCTCAACTTTAAACAAAAAACCGGATGTGTTTAAAGCAGCATGGTTTGGTGGTTTTATTTGTTCATCTTTACCAAAGATATATAAATATGCCAGCAAAGTATGTTATATCAATAAATTAATGAATACTTGAATTAAAATTACTTAAATACTCCACGACTTGTATATCTGTTTGTGAGGCAAAAATGAATATTTAGATGGGAAGTAGACTTGTCCATGAATATAGCCAAAATGTTGCTTTCACAAATGTGGATGGATTAATTATGCCCCCAGTCTCCCATCACTTATACAAGGGATGTGATCAAATATATCATCAATGTATGAAGTCAAAGTGTGCACTGTGCCCCCCTGTATTGATGCAGTATGCACATGCGTTGACTGAGCAAGGAGTCAAGGTGAAGGTGATCATGTTCCCAGAAGATTCACATGGGATTGAAAGGTAAGTGACCCTATAGTCTTAAGAAATTTTAGTTCTTACCCGGTCTCATGTCTATTGGTTCAATTCTCATTCCCACTATTGATGACTGACTTTTATTCATTTGTCCACATTTGGTGCATTGGACCCTAAATACAGATTACCTAAAACTTTTAAAATAGTTTGTAGAGTTTATAAAAGCTCTTTAGTTGAATAATATACTGCCATAATGTTTTTTAATAAAATGAACATGATATGGTAATATTCGAAAAATATTGCCAAATTAAAGCTGTGAATACTATTTATACTATAGAGAAAACTGTCAAATAAGCCCTCATACTATATAGAAAAAGTCAATTGAACCCTCACACTTCATAAACACCCAATTGAACCCTCGTACTCTTACAAACACTCAATTAAGCTATTTAGCAGGTAAGTTGCCAGTTTCCCGGTCATCTACCTACGTGGCTGCCCGTGTGGCAAATATTTCCTTTTCCTTTTAATTTTTCCATTTCTTTTTATTTATGTTTTTCTTTTTTTTCTTTTCTTTCTCTCTTCTTCCGGTTAGCTAAGGCTCGTTCCAGACTTCCAGTTGCGTACATCCCGTTCACCTTCAGGGACTTGCCACAATCGCCGGAGAATGCGACGCCCAAGCCAGGGACTCCGGCGGCCATTGTCAAGGACAACAACCGCCAGCACTGGGAGGCGGGGATTCCGGTCGCAATTGCCGGGCACAGCCGCCGCCGTCGCTGGAGCTCGAGCAGACCGCCCTTTCCTTCCCCTGCCGTTGTTTACATTCTACTAGCGATGGCGGCAAGACTCTTCTTCTTTGGCGGCCTGAGGCTTCCAAAATTCACCATTAGGTCTCCTTTCAAAAGATTCTCGCCGCGCTAGTGCTGATTGGTTTGGTGCCATAACGGCTGAACGGTTGCCAGAGGATGCGCTTCCCGGCTTTGGATGTTGTCAATTGTCATGTTGAATTGAAATCTGGAACAGGAACAAACGTGGGGAAGATGGATAGAATCTTTGCGGACGATGAAGTGAGATGAATCTTTGGGAAACAAGGCTACAAGTTTGCCACGCAGGAAAAGAAAAACAAAGAGAAAAGGAAGAAAAAAACTTGCCACGTAACTTTCCACCAAGGGCCAAGGCTGCCACGCGGGCTGCCACATGAGCAGGCAACTGGGGAACCGGCAACTTACCTGTTAAATAGCTCAATTGAACATTTTTGAAGAGTACGAGGGTTCAATTGGGTGTTTGTATAGTACGAGGACTTAATTGACTTTTTTGATATAGTGTGAGAGGTTATTTGACAGTTTTCCCTATACTATATAAGGCATAAATTTAAAGTTGGCACAAGGCCTCCTAAAAATCTTGGTTATGGATCCCTCATTCCCTTGTCACTTGCTCTTGACCAATTATTTACCGGTTGACTAAGTGACCAAAAGGACAAATAAATGACAAGAAATGCATGTCCATGCACCAAAAGTGGAAAAGTGAAAGTATATTGGAACAAAAAGAGGATGATTCTTGCCTTGGTGCTAATTGCTATTGGACTTGTTTCTAAAGTTTATCTTTGGATCTTTTTTGCAGACCACAGTCTGATTTTGAAAGCTTTCTAAATATTGGAGTGTGGTTCAAGAAGTACTGCAGATAAATAAAACTACCTGCTTTCTGTAAGTGTGAAGATTCTGTAAACTATGTGTAGTTTCATTGACTGGTTCAAGCAGCAAACCAGGCTTCTTGCAAGTAGACTCAGCAGAGTCCCCAAGAATAGAACCACTTGAGGATTAAACATCAATCAATGTTATGTATAGACTTCTTACCGGTGGGCGTAGCTCAACTGGTAGCGAGAGAGTGCCACAAGGGTTAGGTCCCGGGTTCGGCTCCTGGGAACTGCCATGAGAGGTTACTCAATAGAGGGCCTCTGCAACTTTGCAAGTACCGGGGACGGAGCCCCTCTCAATTTGATTGTGATTATAGTCGAATTTACATCCTCCCATCGTGCAGTCCGGTCGGTGTTGGGGGGTGTCATCCTTTTTTATAGACTTCTTGTTTTCCTGTGAATATTAAGAACTGAAAAAATTTGGGCTACTTTAAACAAGCGCTTAATGAAAGTAATAAACATGCTAACTGTTGCTATATGGGTAATAAATCTCAAGCTTTTGTAGATGTTGGCTTTTACTGGACTGCAAGAAACTTTGTAATAGTAGATAAACGTGAAAACTTATTCACATTTCAATTAAGTTTTCATAGAAGATAAACGAATTATGATGACGTATAATTTCATATAGAATCAATCAATTTGATTTCTTTCCTCTATAGAAGCTCATTTATTTTCGCTAGTACATCTCATTTACTTCATAAAAATCTACCAATATTTTTAAATTTTATTAATCAGCTTAACAAAGTGTATCAAACATTTAACTTGTTTGTGGTTAGTTTTTTTTTTTGGAAAATATATGAAAAGCTATGCTGATTTATAAACACAATTTTCCATTGATAAAAATGTCCAAACCAAGTTGGGCTTTAATTATTATATTAAATATTTTATTATACATTTTTTGAATCAAATTAAGTTGAAGGGACAAAACCCTACTCCAAAATAAGGATGGACCCGGGCCGGTTCGGGCCTGGGCCTGGCCGGGCTTTTGTTTGGGAAGTAGGGAACCGGAACCGGCCCGGGTGACCGGCGGTTCTGGGCCGGGCCGGTTTCAGATTCATTTTTTTAAATTTTCTTTTGTTTTTCTAAATTACCCCCGACCCCCCCCCCCCTCCTCACCCCACCCCCAAACCCCCCTAAAACATCCAGCCCTACCCGGTAGAAACAACAAAATTGAAAAAACAAATAAAAAACACAAAGTTGGCCCGAACCGGGCCTGAACCGGCCGGGCCGGTTCAACATTTTCAAGGCCCGAGCCCGAACCGATAGTTGGGCGGATCCGGTTGGCCCGAATCGGCCCCAAGACCGGGTACCGGGCCGGGCAGGGCCCAAACAGTACCAGGCCGGGCCGGTATCAGGCTGGGCGGCCTGACCCGAGTCCACCCCTACTCTAAAGTACTACTCCTTGTTGGGCTTGTATTCCCTTGCACTCATAAAATCAAGAACTTAATCAACCACTCAATTGTTGATTGGTTATTGCGAGAGAAGTAAATGAGGTAAATCCCCTTCCATGTACAAATGATGAAATTCACATTTATGATGTTTTTACTTGGATTTATTTTAATTCCAAATCCAAGCAGGCTAGTTTATACTAGTGCTGGACTCGGGCCGGTTCGGGCCCGGTTCGGGCCTGGGCCCGGCCGGGCCTCGGGCCAGGAAAGGGAGGCCCGAGCCCGAACCGCCGGTGGCCGGTTCCGGTTCCGGGCCAAACCGGGCCGGGCCGAACCGACCCAATTTTTTTTTTTTTGTTCTCCTATTTAATCCCCTACCCCTCTCCCTCAACCCCAAACCATCCCAAACCACCTCAAATGGCCCAAAATACCTAATCCAACCTAAAACTTAAAAAAATTTCAAAAAAAAAAAAAAAAAAAAATTAAAATCCGGCCCGGACCGGGCCCGAACCGGCCGGGCCGGTTCACCAAAACCTGGGCCCGGGCCCGAACCGCCCAGCAGCCGGGCCGGGCCGAACCGAACCGGTGGACCCACCGGGCCCCGGGCCGGGCCGGGCCAAACAGTAACCGGGCCGGGCCGCCCGGCCCGAGTCCAGCACTAGTTTATAGTATCCTCGGTCTCAAATAGATGTGCAACATGGGGTGTGGGCACAAGAATTAAGAAACATCAATAAAGTGATTTTCTTCCCACTATACCCTTTGGTTCCACGCACAAATGAATAATAGGGGCAGACATGTTAGTGTACATCAACAGTACAATTGTTTTTGTTTTTCAGATTACTCATCCTACCACCGATTACAAATGTTATACCAGATTTGTTTTTGTACTCATCGGAATTCATAGACAGAAGGCAATCAAGTTCTACGGACAAAAAACTTTCCGGAAATATGTTCTTGACTTCTTTCTTAATGACATGCTTCTCCTTCCTTGAATTCAATCGACTCTCGGAGAATTCGTTCTCAGCTTTAGCCCTACCGGCGAGTTACCTGAAATTCTATGAACAGAGCTGCCGCAGCACACCTTCTTTACCTTCTTCTCATCAGAATTCCTCCAAATTTGCACGGTTGGTTTGGTCCACCTTTAATCCTCGCAGATTCATCCGAATGGTTGACGATGGGCTTTGTAATGATGGGAGGGATCTCAATTTACTGAATTTAGGGCCTTTTCGAACCGTCATGACAGTCGTAGTAGTGGAGCACCCCGGCGAGATTTTAGTCCATACAAACTACGGAGTAGGTCTCTTTAGATTAGAAATAAAGAGGAGAGAGGGATGTCATATCAATTAGGGGCATTAAAGACATTGCATTTGTTTTTGTTGGCTAAAAGTCGAAGTGTTGCAATTAATTTGAAACTGCCAAAAAAAGAAAGTGTTGCAATTATTTAGAGACGGAGGAAGTATTAGATTAGACCAGACTTCGACAACATTAAAATACACAAAGAACAAATATTTATCAAATCACTTCAAACTAGACCAGAAAAAATTTAGTCTTACTAAAAATCCCATTATTTGTCAAATTCTCAATTTCAATTTTGACTAGTCATATTTTATGAGTGCAATTTGTTGAGTTAGATTTTAAAATTTGCATGATCCAAGAGAGACGTGTGCATCATGTATTAACAAATACGATAGTACTACGTACTTTCTTGTTTCTTACATCAACACTAGCTTGTTCTCACTAGTACCAAATACTAGGTGGAGAGTTTTAGTGAAAAACCTGAATTGCTCTTGCCATTAGAGTTATTATTAAACCTCGCATAGTCGTATCTATCAACTTTTCATTTTATTCAATCATTGATTAACATGCACATTATGTCTTTTTTATAATTATTTTTGTAATTATTCAAAATTCATACACTCATTATATATAAAAGATGTAACTAATAAATTTGAACACATTAAATATATAAGACTTGTTTCATGCCATAGATCAAATAAACTCGAACGAACACTAAACACAATATAATGCCATTACAATGATGTTTTACATTTGAACGTACAGAATAATTTGAAAGAAAAATTGAAAATAGTAATCTCAACTATTGTCAGTCCGCTAACCATAATCCCAATTTTTTTTTTTGTATAATCCCAACTATATGGACTGTCCGTCAAGAATGGTCCATGACCAGATATTACCTGCTATAACAAGTGAATTTTAAATATAAATTAAGCGTAAAAATAAAAAGTTGGGATTATTTATAGTGATTACTTGATATATCTCTTCTCATCCATTTTCTAAACTATTAAAATTTATTTATAGCCGGTCACGTCGAACCATTATTGGCAGAAGGTCCGTGAAGTTGGGATTATTTTGAAATAATCAATACTTGGGATTATTATGAGCGAACGCCAATAGTTGAGATTATTACTATCAATTTTCCCTAATTTGAACGAGTCTATTTCAATTCATTCAATAATTTGAGTCCAGCCGGCCAGGTATCCCACCCTCCGAGACTTGGCTCAGGGACTGCCCAATGCCGCTCACAATGTACAACTACAGCTGATTCAATATAGGCTTATCTATACGGAGTAGTCGGCTTGAAAAGGACGAAACAGATGAAAACACTGCAATTTTAATTTTAGGCAACTAGCAAACAGCTAGCTAACACATTCAAAACTCCGTAGTTGCATTGCATTCCCTTAAATTTACCATGTTTGACCGACACGAGAAATATTAAAGTAAAAATTGTGTGATTGAGATATACTACGTATGTAGAGGAGAGAAATAACAGGAATCACAAATTCAGTGATTAAAAGGGAAAATGACAAAGTTTTTGGAACATCCAAAAAAGGAAAGATTACAAAATTATAAGGGATATAGAGACTATTATCCTAGTATACATATCTAGAGCCCGTTTGGAGAACTCTGTTTTCGGCTTATCAGGCTTATCAGCCAGCTTTTTCACCAAACACGTAACTTTTACTTTCGCGCGCTGAATTGTGTAATAAGCCGAAAAAGTAAGGTTGGAGTTACTTTTCTGGCTGTATTGGCTGAAGTTACTGTAGAGGACCATTTTAGCTATTTTTACATATGATTTTTTCTTTAATTTATTAATAAAATATATTTTTAAAATATTTTTTTCTTAAATCAGCAGAATCAGCCAAAACAGCCACTCCAGCCAGAATATCATAAATTTCAGCAGAATCAGCCAAAACAGCCGATTTTGGTGCTACCAAACGGGCTCCTAGTCTTACCCACTTGAGATACATTTTAGTAGGGTCTGCCCATGATATGCATGCATGCCAATCCTTGCTGATGTACGTCTAATTAAGTGTAGCATGCAGGGGCGGACTAGATCGATAGTTTTGGAAATAAATTACACAAATTTTTTTATACCCATGGTAGAGCGTGCCCTTATAGATTGGACTGATATACCCACATATACATACACGGTTAGAAGCAGTGGCGTATCCAGAAAAATAAGTCAGTGAGGACGGATTTATCTTAGATTAAGAAAAAAATCACTAGAAAAATTAAACTAATCAGATTAATAAAAAAACTGTAAAATCAATTATAAATGACAAAATGTTCTCTTGACAAAAACATGATGATATCACGTTTAATTAAAACTCACTTTGTTAGAAATAATTCTATCACATGACATCTGTAATTTGTGCAAAATTATGTCAACATATAAATGAATCAACTAAGGGAAGGATCAAATATGCACTTCGAATTAATTTAAATTGAAAATTCACAAGTATATTAAAAAAGTAGTTTATATTATGTACAAAACCATTTCACATGTGAAACTAGAATGGTAACTGTATTGATATAGTTTAGATCTTTCCAACAATAAAAAAATTAAAAAGACTAGTGTAAAACAACTTGAAATTTGTTTAAGGATTCAAGGGCAAAAGCAACCAAAAAGAAAAAGAAAAAGAAACTAAAGAAGGGATTTGAACCACATGCAAGCAATTCAAGTACCTATATTTCTCATATTTATTGTATAAGTTACCTATATTTTACCGTGTATAATTTTAAATTGGATATATATATATATATATATATATATATATATATATATATATATATATATATATATATATATATATATATATATATATATATATAGGAGTTGGGTGGAGGTTGAGTGGGGGCAGTTGCCCCCCTGCCCCCACCCTGGATACGCCCTGGTTAGAAGGTGAACCATGTCTACTGAAAAAGGGAGGGGATGAAGATTGAAGGGGCAAGGCTCATTTTTCTTACCTATAAGTAGGCTATGGAGAATTTGGATCACATAAAATACGTTCTTAAGTGGTGGTGAAAATGCAGTTTTTGGAAAAAAATACACGGTGACAATTTTCTAAATAAGTATTTTTTTTATAAAGTTGAAAAAATGCATTATTAGAACATAAAAGTGCACCATAGCAGTGCAAAATAAAGTCCCACATTTTAGAAGTCGTGTCCTTTTTATTTGAACTACACCCTATGTACAGGGCCGTTTTGATGGGGTTAATTAGGTTATTTAGAACAGGGCCCCCAGATTTACGGGGCCCCAGATCTTTAAAAATTTATTAGTATTATATATTAATACGTTAATAATAATAAGTAAAATACAATTAGTAAGGAATAAAAGTATATATCCATCACTTTTTCGTTGGTACTTTAGTTCTCAATTACTCAAATTGCTTGAATAATGAGGCGTGTTACTTTAAATCAAGAATTAAGTAAGTTTTAGATAAAAAAAAATTACTACGACATTATTAAAGTGGGGCCCCAATTTTACATTTGGAACCGAGACCTCTAAATTCATTAGACGGCCCTGCCTATGTATATAATTTTGATCACATGAGAACTCGATATAATGAGAAAAATGAAAATGAATCTGCAACGTTAAATTTGAGAATTGTGTATTACGTGAAATATAAACGTGCACTCCCATAAATTAGAAAGTGCGGCATCATTATGGTAAATAAATTCATTTTTTTTTGGCTATTTGCAGTACGTGTGCATTACTATAACCATAATTGTGCATTTGTGCGCCTCATTAAGCATCGTTTTGAAACATTCTCATGTCTGACGGAAAGAAATGCAATCGCCGAAACCGGACACTATGTATATATATGCATATATCCGCAGTATATTTTTCAAAAAATATCTAAGATATTTTAAACTGAACCCACATTATACAATTTGAAACCCCAACCGGCCAAACCCAACACGATATTTTTGACTTGGTCACTAAACTATACTGAAATAATTATACGTACTGAAATGTATTAAAACGGCTGCTGACATTCATTTTTTAAGAACCAGAAGTCACCTAGGTGTACACGACTACACACATGCGATCTTTAATTCTAGTTCAGTTGGGACGTACGATGACTACGTGCTTTAGACATAATTTAATGGACTCAAAACAATTAATTAATAGAAAGTGAGTGTATTACTCCCTCCATTCTATTATCTTTGTCTCATCTTTCTTTGTTTATCTCATATGTTAACTTTGTCTCACATAATGATCGATATTTTTGTGATCTGATTTAATTTTACTTTATTTTTATTTTATCAATTCAATATTTCTTACTTCGTATTTTGTACTCCCTCCGTCCCATTAGAAGGTTCTTACTTTCCCTTTTTGGACGTCCCATATAAAGGTTCTCATTTCTAATTTAGGAAACAATTAACAATTTTAAGTGACAAATTAGTTATTAAATATTAAAAATAATACATTTATAATATCACAATTATCAATACTAACTACATTATAATATATACCTATTAAAATTATTTCTCAAAATGTATTTCATTTCATCATCATTTTCATTTACCCTAGTGCCCCAAAGGCTCCCACCTACGGTGGGGTAAGGGGTGGTCGGATGTACGCAGTCTTACCCCTGTACTAAAGCATAGAGAGACTGTTTCCGGATGACCCATAGTGAATGTACTTGAAGTACTTAATTTAATTATTGTCTAAATAACCGTGCCGTTTTTCTATGGGAACCTTCCAACGGGACGGAGGTAGTAGTAATTTCAAGAACTCAATTGAATTCAATCCAGTAGGACCAATAATTATATTTATACTCCGTATTATTTTTGTGTGGTCTAATGTTTCTTAAACACTATTGGTTACTGCTTTCATATAAACCATGTTCTTGGCTTATAAAGAGTATCTCGTAGGAACCCACAGTTAAACTTGAGGTTCCTATCAATTCTATAAATTTCCGAACAATTATAGATTTATGAAAGAACTAACTGCGAATATTGGTTAGCACCTCATGATTCCCAGCAGTTTTAACATTTTTCCCTGAAGAGTTAGAGGACCTTCAACAGGGGGGAAAACCACAGTACCATCACCATATAGTAGCTCAAAGTCAAGAACATGATCTAGAGAAAGTATATTAATTAAGTTTGGAAGTTTGACCAAAATTTTAAATTTATTTGGATTTTAGTTTTAAAATGTTTAAATGTGAGTGTTACAGGACCTTGCAATATAATAGATTTGATTGGTCCAAACCAGTATCACAAAGACAAGGTCGTCAACTAATTAACTTACTCAAAATCTAGTTATAACTTATAATCAAGTCTGCCCAATGTATTTAAGTTTAGATTTGTGCTTATACACTCAACAATCCACTACAAATAAATGTTTGGAAGAATAGTTTAGTAAAACTTGTAAACTTTTGTACTGAAGCTCTTTATATAGAGGTTACAAACTTACAAACTAACAAGCAGTCTTATTGTGTAGGAGTGTTGAGTACCCAAATATTCCTATTTGAATTGATGTAGATGAGGGGATCTTTGTGCCACTCGTGGTGCGTGGTGGATTGTACACCTTTTTGTGTACATCATTTACACACATCGTCTGTCTACACAGACATAGGTGTTTGTATACAAACAAATTGGGTATTTCGAGACGAGTTGTCTGTTTGTGTAGAAACACAAGTTTCGCGAATGGTGTACACAAAAAAGTGTACACCTAGCATTTTTGTTACCTCCATCCCCTAATTTTGATGGTCAAGAAGATGGTGCCGCTGGTATGGTTCTTAAAAAAAGTGAATTTATGTAATTGATATTGAATTGATAAAGTAAGAATAAATTAAAACTGATATAAAACCACACACAAATATTACCAAATTTGGTGTGAGACAATCTTATTGAAACATATCAAAAAGGAAAGATGAGACAACCTCAACGGTTTAGAGACTTGTCAAACACTAATAAGTTTTTTTTGGTTTTAGATTACCAAATCTTCAATTATGAATTATTGAAGAAAAAGAGAAAGATCAAGAAGAACAGAAAATGACAGTTAGTTTTTTTTTTTTTTGTAATTTGAAGAAGAAGAAGGAAAATTGTAAAAGGAAAGAAGAATAGCTAGAGAAGAAGATTAGAGAAATTAGCTGACAAAGGGAAGGATTCAGAAATCTGAGTTCAACTAGACTGCGGAGTATAAAAATATGTGAGTGTTCAACTAGAAATCTGAGTTCAGCTAGCATGTTCGTTTATCCTATGATAATAAAGCATGTTCTTTTGATTTGACCAAATAATAAAGAGAATCTTAAGAATATAAAATTACTAGTTATATTTGAGAAAGTAGTGTTGCAATTTTATTTTGAATAATTAATTCTGCAGATTACCATATAATTCTTCTCAAATTCCATTCTGAGCTTTCTCTGTCTTTTGTCAGTCAAACTGCCTATATATAGTGTGAGATTTTACACATGAAAGTTCACTTCACCATACACCCTCTAAACACTCAGCTCTGATCTACTATCGTATACTGTATTAATTTTCCTTCAATCCACCTCTCAAGAACCCATATATATCTATCACCTCAACTGAGTGAACTAAGAAAAATGACAGGCTACAAAGGTATACTAATGGAAATGAAAAAGATTATCCTTTCACTTAGACAAAACTACTTGAAGCTTGGATTCCATTTGTTGATCATCCATGCAGTGTATAAACTCTTACACCCTCTATTACTAGGGGCATTTAAGTCCCACTTCTGTGTCCTTTATTTCAAAGAAATGGTCCAAAGGCTGAATCTTGGACCACTCATTACATGCTCAAGTCTTATGGTTTTCTTGGGTATGTTCTATTTCATGAGTAGGCCAAGGAATGTGTATTTAGTGGACTTCTCATGTTACAAGCCTAACCCTGAGCTGATGTGCCCTACTGAAAGGTTCATGGAAAGGTCAAGGCTAGCCAAGGTTTTCACAGAGGAAAATCTGTCATTTCAGAAGAAGGTTTTGGAAAGATCTGGACTGGGACAAAAGACTTATTTCCCTGAAGCCATTTTGATCAGTGTGCCTGAAAAGTCTTGTTTGGAGCAGGCAAGAAAAGAGGCAGAAATGGTCATCTTTGGATGCATTGATGAGCTTTTGGGTAAGACTGGGGTGAAAGGGAAGGATATTGGGATAGTTGTGGTTAACTGCAGTGTGTTTAACTCAACCCCATCACTTTCTGCTATGGTGGTTAACCATTACAAGCTTAATAGCAATGTGAAGAGTTTCAACCTTAGTGGCATGGGCTGTAGTGCTGGACTCATCTCCATTGACCTTGCCAAACATCTCCTACAGGTCTCATCTCTCTCTTCCTCTCATACTCTCATACATGCTGCTGCATGAGTACTGCCCTGCATCTCAGCATCTGCATGTTTATGCATTTAAGTCTGCATCTGTTTATACATTAAAGTTTTGACCCCATTTTTTGACAATTACTCCGTAATAAACTTCTTTCGGTCCTCAAAAAGTTCGTCAAATTAATTTTTCTTGGTTAATGAAATTCAACTTTGGCCAATAATATTTTTTAATACCAAATTATTTGGAATATGGAAATAATATCAAAATGTTCCTTATTCAAAATATTTTCAAAAGTATAAAAGTCATACGAAGTAATTTATATAAAAATGTAATAATAATTAAAATCATTATTCAAAGTATGCAATACTAAGAAAAGTCAGTACGGTGAACCTTATAGAGGCGGGAGGAAGTACACATCCCTATGAAATTGTCAACAAATGCCCTTGTTTGCCATTTTTAACTCTCTCATTTTTTTAACCACTCTCATTTACTTATTCATGTTGGCTATAATTGTACAGATGAGTAATTCAGTACTGTACTGTAGTCTGTAAGACTCATGTGAATTTGGCTGAACAGAAAAAATACGCAGTATTAAGGAGTCCTTCACAAATTTTTATACGGAGTATTAAAAATAATGTTATATACTCCGCGTCTCTGCCCGAATTAAAAATCTATTTTCTTACGAACGTTGGTGGACGAGGATCTGAGATTACGGAAGTGCCAAGCCAGTGCAAGTACATTTGTTTAACAGAAATTGCCCTAAATAGGAGTAAAAACGTTTTGAAATTCCAAAATAGGACTATCGTGTTTTTTATTCCTTAAATAGGAGTAATCTGCCAAGTTTGGAAGAAAATGTCATGTTTAAAGCCTAGTAATGCCAAACTTGCAAGAATAGAATTGAAATACCCCATAGTATAATTTTAAAATTTTCTAAATAGTATTAATCCAAAGAGTAAATGACATTTTCAAAGACTAATAATGTGATCTTGATGATATTTTTAGGAAATAATTACATATTTATGACTAAAATGAAGGCTGTTTACAAAAATGTGATTAGTGACTTGAATAGTAATAAAATCATAGTAACTTATGTTTAAATTTTAAACTTGAGTTACTATGACACTACATTGTGTCATATTTGTGCAAATAAGTTTTACTTTAGTAACATTTACATAAAAACCCCAATTTTCAGAGAAAGTGACATTTTTTTATTTACGATAATTTTTTTTTCAACGACGGGAGATGGTGGGAGATGGAGATGCTGGGAGGTGGCAGAGCCGGCGAGAAAAGCCTCCACAATTTTTTATATAGAGTATACAATTTTTTTTTTAATTTTTTTGTATGTAATTTTTTATATTCTTTCACTATTTTATGACTAAATTAATTTTTTATTTTTATTTTTATGTTTTTATTACAAATAAAAACATGACTTTCTTATTAAGTTATGGTAAGGATAGAATAGGAAAACAAAGTATACTTTAGTAATATTTTGAGAAGATAAACATCATAATCCCTATTTATGTATTTAAGAAATAGTTTACTCCTAACTAGAGGTGTTTTCTCCAACAATTTCATATAGTTTCATGAGGGTGAATGGAAGAATGCATTTAATTAGTAGAACTTTTAAGAAATAATTACACACTTATTTACAAAAAATTGACCTCTTACGTACAATGTCTATAATAGTAACTTGGTCATTATAATTTATGTTCAATTTCTTACATTTAAATAAGTATGATACTGTACTATATTAATTATTAGTCATATTTATATAAATAAATTTTATTGCAGTATTTTTTTAAAACCTTAACTTTTAAACTAAGAAAAAATTACATTAATATTAATCTTTTATTGTGGTGGACAAAAATATTAGTTAGTAATTATTGATGACTATAATTGTGTTTAAAGTTTACATTGTAGTAACTTCCATGTGAATACCATGTATACTTTGAACACAATTATAATCTAATAAATAGGAAATAATTTCTTAGTCTATGATATTTTTATTAGTAATATTCAAGAAAACTCGTAAACTAATGGATATATCGTACTGTTTCTCTCTCTTGTATTTCTTACAATGCACGTAGTACACATATGCCAACAGATCAAATAGGTCCTTGTACTATCTCCAAACCATCACTTAAGATAATGCGCTCAAAAAAGTGTTACTTCCATCTACAAATAAAAAACAGTCACACAAATGACACCCCATCCCTGAGGGCCCCAAGCACTGACCGGACAGCTAACTGTGAGGATGCAAATTGAGCTTTGATCTCACTCTCATGGAAAAAGAGTAGGGCTCCATCCCAAGTCATTGCTTAGCTTGGAGTTGAACCCGAGATGGTAACCTGATTTCGCAGGTTATATGTTTATGTGGCATTTTTTATTTTTTAAGTTTTCTTTTCCTTTCTTTTAGTTTTCTTTTTACTTTTTTTTTTTTTTTCATCTTTCCGCATCTCCTTTTAAGCAACTCCATCATCACCATTTTTAATCAGATTGAGATTGATCTACAGTTTTGGAACGAAGAAGTTTGTGAAAATAATCAAACATCTTGATAATCAAATTACGATGACTGACCCTGTTAAATCCTTTTCTTCTTTCCACCAACACCGTTTTCTCCTTCCAAGATTTCAATCTTTTGTTCTACTGAATTTTGGGTCTTTCTTTTTCAATTGTGTGCAATTGTCATCATTTTCTGGCATATGTTTCTCTGCCTTATGAGCTGAAATTTGGTATAAATAAACTATACTTGATGAGGAACATGCTCAAAAAATTTCATCAAAATAATCTACTGGAAAGGCCCTCAAACGAGGAAGGTCGCACGGGGCTGTCCGGTCAGGCCACCTGACTCGAACAGCCCTCCATATATATGCATATACAATTGTAAGATACGTATGAATGGCAGAATGGGTTAAGGAAACTGGAAGGAGAGGGAAAAAAAGGAAAATAGAGAAGAGAAAAGAAACGGAAATGAAAACTGAAAACAGGCCACATGAGCAAGGAACCTGCAAAATCAGGTTACCATCCGGCATTAGGTCAATGGTCTTAAATGACACTTGTATTTGTAGATGGATGCAAATGACACTTTTTTGAGTATATATGGTCCTAAGTGATGGTTTGAAGATAGTAAAATGGTTTATTTGACCCTTTTCTCATCTACCTTGTATTCCATTTTAATCATGCATTTTGAAAGAGGAGATTTACTTAAAATAACACTCAAATAATGCCATTTTCCAAAAATATGTTCTACTAGTTTGAAATGCTATAGATAAGAATTTATATTTGTCATTGGATAAAAATAGCTTTATAGGGCTGGAGCACTGCTTCCAGAGCCGGCTTTAGGCCCTAGGAACCTAGGCATGGGCTCGGACACCAATTTTATGTGGGGGCACCATTGCAAAAAACTATTATTAATGTTATAAATAACTAAAATAAGTGGTAAAAGGTTTATAAATATACTAATGAATATGAGTTGTTGGATATTCCTATATCCAATTAAACAATGTACCAAACAATTAAAAAACGATATTGTAGATGATAGACACACGATGTATAAATAATAGATCGATATAAAAGTAATTAAACAAATAGGTAACAATGGACATTTAATATCTAATCAATTTCAAGATATATTCATCAAATTTGGTTTTATTGTAATCTCGTTTCATAAACATTTTCTTAAATTTAAAACATATCAAATCTAATCTTAAATTTGATCTTTATAAAATCTATTCTTAAGTACATTCTTTACAAAATATATCAAATAATTTTTCATATGAACAATGTTTCTTCAAATATTACTTATATTTTATTTTTGTTTCAAAGTAGGACTATAGTTTATGTTGATATATTAGGGTGGAGCTAGAGGGGGAGCCAACCTAAGCTCTGCTCCACCACAAATTTAAAAAATGCCTAAATTTGTAAGGTATAGAGTTCTGTGGAATGATTTTTCAAAATTATTTTTTGTATCGGCTCATTCCAGCCCAGTGTTCTGACTCCGCCCCTGGAGACGGCCCTGACTGCTTCCCCCAAGTCGTTGGACTGCCAGACCGCCACTAGTCGCCAGAATTTTTCTAGATTGGCTACACCGTTCTGACAGGTTTCCATCTCCATTGTAATGATCGTATGCCGCCGCTGAGCTATCGCCCCCATCGAATTGACCGGTCACCAACAAACTTACCTTGATTATGCTAGAAAATTAGCGAACAATTATTTAGGTTAATTAATTAACTTATTAAAGTTGGAGTAGAAAGTTAATGTTTTATCAGATTTAGATTAAAGTTGGAGTAGAAAGTTAACGTTTCATCAGATTTAGGGAAAACCAGACATATGATCATATTTTCATAAAAATGTTAAGTTTTTGTTTTAATTTGTGCAATTTCTTCTTTTAAAAGATCATTTCACAAGTCTGAGGATGAAACTGTAATTTTGTTTTTTTTTTAATATCAAAATTGGCATTGACTAGAAGTGCTTATTTTGCCAAGCGATGATTGGGTGGGTGGATAAATGGGTACAGTCACATACTTCGTATATATTTTGATTAGTTAATAGTTATTGTACAATAAATATGCTGAAAGAATATCAAAATTTAAAAGTAGAACATAAAATTGAAGCATTTGAAAAATTAGATCCAAGTGTGAAGACACATTATTAGACATATATAACAGATTGTCAAAAATAGAATAAGCACAAATTGGATGACAAAGTCTTCTTATGCTTTTTTGACAAAGCGTAAAAACAAAATGGATAACAAATTGTAAGACATTAGATCCAACTTCCAAGTGTGTGATAGAACTTATTTGGTCTTTTAGATGATAAAACGATACAATTTATCAATAATGTTTTATTATGCCGGTTTCATATCTCATGTTTTCAGTTTATCCACCTTAAAAGTCTATTAATTTAAGAGTATATTGATTATTTTTAAAAATTCATGAATTAAACAAAACTCATCACAATCCATATACAAATACAATACACCTTCTAAAATATATTTAAATATAATGTTACCTAATATTAGGGAAAAATATTCCTCTATCCTTCTTAAGCAGCAGAGTACAAAATATATACTCCCTCCGATTCAAAAACAAGTTCCAGTTTGGTTTACGATGCTTGACTGACGATAAAGCAACTCGATCCTTGTTCACACTCGGATTATTTTTAGTAAATAAAATTTACATATTAAGAAACTACATTAAAACCGCTACAAAACCTGATCAAGAAAATTTCAATTTAATAAAAATTTGATATATATAATAAAAGATTAGGAGTGACTTAAGTTGAGTAATGAATAGTGAAGTGGAACTTGTTTTTGAATCGGAGGGAGTATACATCTAGCTCATGGGCTTGGGCCCTCCCTACACTATACAACAACTCAATAAAAGAAATACAAACAGAATAATATCTAATAATATCTAATACCCCCTCAAGTTGGAGCATGTAAACTACAAATGCCCAACTTGGATGGTAAAAAAACAAATTGCTGCTTCCCGAGAGCCTTAGCTAGGATATCGGCACACTGGTTGGCTGTAGAAACATGCTGAGTAGAAATCAAACCACGAACAAGTTCATCACGTACAAAATGACAGTCCACTTCTATATGTTTAGTCCGCTCGTGAAAAACGGGATTAGCTGCGATATGAAGAGCAACCGTACTATCACACTTGACTGTCATAGGAGAGGGATGCGAAATGCCCAGCCAGCGGAGAAGACCATGTAGCCATTTAAGCTCGCAAGTGACGGAAGCAAGAGAACGATATTCGGCCTCAGCTGAAGAACGGGCAACAGTGTGTTGCTTCTTAGTCTTCCAAGAAATAGGCGAGTTTCCTAACTGAACAAACCAACCCATAAGAGAACGACGTGTAATAGGACAGGCAGCCCAATCGGAGTCACACCATCCAGTGAGATGTAAAGTAGTATCAGTGCGAAGAAGAATACCATTTCCAGGACTGCCTTTCAGATATCAAACAACCCGGAGTGCAGTCTGCCAATGCTCAGTGCGAGGAGTCTGAAGGAACTGTGCGAGGGTATGCATGGAGTATACTAGACGCCCAACTAACCGGCGATAGGACTCAGGATTAGATAGCAAAGCTCCCAAGGCTTCATGCAGGTGATGATTAGGTTCCATTGGCATACCAATGGGGCGGGCACCCAGCAAACCAACTTCTGAGAGAATATCGAGTGCATATTTACGTTGACTCAAAAAAATACCTGACGAGTGACGAGCCACCTTAATCCCAAGAAAATATTTTAGAACTCCTAAATCCTTCATATGAAAACAGTGATGCAAATAATTTTTGAATTTCGAAACCATCTGTGAATTATTGCTAGCAATAATCAAATCATCCACGTAAACCAAAACATGCAGTGCAGAAGTGTCTCGAACCAAGGTAAAAAGAGAATAGTCAGAAGAAGATTGAGAGAAACCATAGGAATGAAGAGCACTAGTTAATTGACAAACCAGCACCTCGGAGCTTGCTTGAGACCGTATAAGGACTTACGTAACCGACACGCTACATTTGGTTGTGTGGTATGAAAACCCGGTGGCAAACACATGTATACTTCTTCTTCCAAATCACCATGTAAGAACACATTGTGTACATCCATTTGATGTAGTTCCCAATGCTTGACAGCGGCAATAGCGAGGAGAACACGAACCGTAGTAAGTTTAACTACCGGAGCAAATGTTTCATTATAATCGATGCCTCCCGTCTGTTTATTGCCAAACACAACCAAGCGTGCCTTATAACGCTCCACTGTTCCGTCAGACCGTCTCTTAATTTTGTACACCCATTTGGAGCCCAAAACACATTTAGTTTCAGGAACACGCTTAAGTGTCCACGTCTTATTGGTCTCAAGGGCATGAATTTCTTCTTGCCTGGCCTTCCGCCAATGAGCATGACACATTGCTTCTTTGAAAGATGTAGGCTCAGTTTCTGTTTCAAGAGTTGCCAAAAATAAACGATGTGAAGAAGAAAGCCGATCACATGATACGTACCGCTGAATAGGATATGAGCTGGTGGAGGAACTTGGTGGCACTTTAACAATGGTGTTGGTGACGTAATCTTTGAGGCGAACTGAGGGAAGACGCGTACGATGACCATGACCGTACTCCAGAGGCTGTCCATCCGTAGAAGAACCTCCTTCTGGATCCACCGCGGATGTATTAGAACCCCCCATGGCAGTGGACGTGGACTCGGTAGTCTGGGAAGCTTCATGATCAAAAGAACTGGTGCCAGTTGGAGTCATATTCGGCTGGGCAGCAGGGAGTAGCTCAGGCTCCTTAACAAATGGTTCTGCCAAATGATCAAACTCTGAAAAAACAGCAGTAGGAGAATTAGCCAATGAATTATCAGCAAAAGGAAATTGTGTTTCCACAAAAACCACATCTCGAGAGATAAGAAATTTGCAAGTATCACGACAATAAACTCTCCACCCCTTTTTCCCATGGGGGTATCCAATTAACACGACTGATGTACTCTTTGGTGAAAACTTATCTCCACAACGATCCTGATTGTGTACATAACACAAACAACCAAAGACTCGCAAATGATTCAAATTAGGAGATTTACCATAAATAACTTCATAATGAGATTTTCCTGGTAATAGAGAAGAGGGAGTGCGATTAATGAGGTAACCCGGTGTCAAAATACATTCACCCCAGAATTCAATAGGTAAAGATGTCTGAAACCTCAAAGCACGAGCTACATTCAAAATATGACGGTGTTTACGTTCAACCCGTCCGTTTTGTTGTGGGGTACCACGACAAGAAGTCTCATGAATTATGCCTTGAGAATTAAAATAATCATTCATACATTCAAATTCAGTCCCATTATCACCCCGAACAATTTTAACAAGGGCACGAAATTGACGATGAACCATGACTAAATAATTTGGGGTCAACGTCACAGAGTGTTTGTCGGGTAACAAATAAATCCACGTAGCTCGTGAAAAATCATCAACAATGGTAAAAAAATAATGACAACCAGAAAAACTAGGTGTCCGATACTGTCCCCATAAATCAATATGAATAAGATCAAAACTTCCAGTAGTCTGACTAGTACTGTTAGGAAAACTACTACGACAATGTTTGGCACACATACAAATATCACATACAGTAGATGGTCTATGTTTAGATGTGCCAGCATGAGGAACCAGTTCCACAATCTTCATAGACGGATGGCCCAAACGACGATGCCATAACATGAACTGATCATCTGGTGACAAAGAGACTGGAGCAGCGACAACCTGTTGCCGAAAATAGTAAAGACCACCAATACGTTCACCTGCACCAATCACTGTCTTCGTAGTGCGGTCCTGTAAAACAGAAGTAGATCCGGTAAAATGCACAAGGCATCATGTCTGAGCAATCAATTGGGATACCGAGATCAAATTACAATACAAGTTGGGGACATAAATAACATTGTGCAAAGTCAAATCAGGATTCAATCCAACAACCCCTTCTTTAACTGCAAAAATGTGTTCTCCATTGAGCAGATTAACAGGACAATTCGAAAGATCAGAAACATCATGCAAAAACTCCAAGTTACCAGTCATATGATTAGAGGCTCCAGAATCAATTATCCAATGTGTCGAATTAAAGTTACTTGAAAGCTTTTCTGTCTGATTAAGTTTGGCAGAGCCCAGCAAATTCAGCAGGGTCTGCCACTGCTCATTAGTCAAACCTAGATGATCTGACCTGTCAGCAACATGCACCGTTGTATCCCGTGTCCCCCCTGAAGTCCCTACGGTTGCATTAGCAGCAATAGTACCACGGCCACGGCCACTAGAGGTGCCACGACCACGTCCAGCCCCGTTGCCTTTGTCTTGAACCATACCCTGACCCATACCGCAACCTGTTGTTTTAGGGCGTTCCAGCCACCATTTAGGATACCCTATAAGCTGGAAACAATTATCAACCTCGTGTCCAGGCTTACAGCAGTGGGTACACACAGTGTTTCGATCCTTATCCTTTGTTTCACGCCCTCTGTCACGAGGAAGAACTTGTGCAGCGAAACTGGTAACTTCTCCACGGTCTTCTTGTATCTGCGAGTAAGTCCTTGAGCTCTCATCCTGGGTAAGTACGGCGTACGCCCGGCCAAACAGTAGGTAGATGCACTTTTTCTTCAACACGTTTCTTCTCTATCCTTTTGGAGAGATCACACGTACACTTGCCGCAGGTACACATGGGAAACTGATCAAGGTCTGCCAAGTCGTCCCAGAGTTTCTTTAATTCCCCATAGTATGTCACCATGGACATACCTCTCTGTTTACAATCAGAGAACTCCCTTTTTAGTTGCTGAATTCTGGGGCCGTTGACAATCGAAAATTGGGACTTAATATCATCCCAAAGGTCACTTGCCGTCTCAATATATGAGATACTGGATCGAAGCGTAGGTTCAATCGTGTTCCGAATCCACGATACCAACAATGAATTGTTGGTCCACCAGTCTTTATAATCAGGCGAATCTTTATCAGGCTGAGGTATTGATCCGTCCACGAATCCAAATTTCTTTCTTGCACGTAAAGCTGTTCGTACAGCTCTTGCCCACTCCTCATAATTTTCACCACGTAACTGCACTTGCGTGATGATACTACCCGGGTTATTGCTGGCGGTCAGATCATATAGAGAAATCGTTCGCCGTTGTGGAACGACGACATGCTCCTGAGAATACTGTTCGTAGAATTTTCTTCCCTGCTCTCTGTACGACGATCACCAGTCATGATGACAGCTGGGGATGCGCACAAGACAGAAGATCGAATAGGTTAGAGCAGCCCTAGGGCTCTGATACCAAATTAGGGAAAAATATTCCTCTATCCTTCTAAGCAGCACAGTACAAAATATATATACATCTAGCTCATGGGCTTGGGCCCTCCCTACACTATACAGCAACTCAATAAAAGAAATACAAACAGAATAATATCTAATAATATCTAATACCTAATTCAATAGATTCAACAATTCAACCATTCAATGAATTTAATCTTACCTAATTTCATCAATTTCAATGAATTCACCCTATTCAATCAATTTGATAGGGAAATAATGACACATTAGTTTGAGAAGTCTTAGAGGCCGTTTGGAACCACTGTTTTTCGGCTTATCAAGCTTATCATCCAACTTTTTCACCAAACACGTAACTTTTGCTTTCGCGCGCTGAATTGTGTAATAAGCGGAAAAAATAAGGTTGTAGTTACTTTTCTGGCTGCATTGGCTGAAGTTACTCTAGATGACCATTTTAGCTATTTTTACATATAATTTTTTCTTTATTTTATTAATAAAATATATTTTAAAAATAATTTTTTCTTAAATCAGCAGAATCAGCCAATGTGACCACTTCAGCCAGAACTTCATAAATTTCAGCACAATCAGCCAAAACAGCCGATTTTCGTGCTACCAAACAAGCTCTTAATATACTACTACCTCCGTCCCTGAATTTACTTCCAAAATAAAGTGGCACACAAATTAAGAAAGCGAGAATTGTGTGGTGGAGAGTTGTGCAGAGGAGAGAGAAATGCTGTGAACCACAAATTCTTTGCCAAAAAGGGAAAGTGAAGTTCTTTTTGAGACGGACGAAAAGGGAAAGTTGGAAGTATTTTCAGAGACGGAAGGAGTAAATTTTACTCTTATTTCGATACTCTTCTCTTGTCAAATATGGAGTGAGAAACTAGGCATTTTTTTATTTACACCCGTACTCGGTATTATTGTACTCCGTAGAGTGTAGCATTTATGCTAACGTCTAAACTCTAACGTGAAATAAGTACGGAGTACTTCAGATTTTAAATTCATACTCCGTATTCGCCTACTCGAATTAATTACGTAGTACTTTTAAACGTATCTAGTTATTGTTGAATATTTACTTCCCAGAGTAATCTTCCAGTCCGTCCCTTCCTGATCGGAGCGCTGTCCGGCCTCCTCCTTTTCAGGAGGTTCTCGGTGGAATTTTTTGCTCAATTTTTTTTGTGTATGTTCCTCATCAAGTCTAGTTCATCCATACCAAATTTGAGCAAAAAATTCCATCGGGAAAGGCGTCAAATGATTTTTGAAAGTTAACTGGTCCGGAATATACATATAAAACGCAGTTAACTTTCAAAAATCATTTGATGGCCTTCTCGATGAAATTTTTTCTCAAATTTGGTATGAATGGACTAGACTTGATGAAGAACATACAAAAAAAATTGAGTGAAGGCCGGACGACGCTCCAGTCAGGAAGGGAGGAACATGAATAATCCTCCTACTTCCCGATCCCATCTTATTATGAGTGTTTAGTGATAAAGGCGTAGAATAGGAACATGTATTAGATCACCCATTATCGATTATATTTAATTTAAATTCAATTATGTGATTTTTTTAACATAATAAGTAGTGATTTTCAAAATGTAATACGTAGTACGGAGTAATATTTAGTAGTTTTTCTCTTCAAAAGAAGTTTTTTTAAAATAATAAGTAGATGTTTTTTAAAAAGAGAAAAATAATAAAAATACCCTAAAGTTTGAACTGGTGTGAGGTAAACACCCCAAACTTTGCATATGTAATTTAAATACTTCAAACTTTATGTAAAAAGTTATTTTGGCAACATTATTGTCATGTATGTATTATTTCTTTCAAAAATGTAAATTTATAGGGTTAATTGCATAATTTAAAATAGAAAATTAAAAGTGTTGCAACTCTATAGATTGGGTAAAACATTATTTATTTCACAATGGAAGTTTAGAATATAATGTTACTTGTGTCTTCATGAATTCTAAAATATTTAAAGTATGCAATTAACACCATAAGTTTACATCTTTGAAAGAAATAATACTTGACTACTGCATTAAAATAAGTTTTTTTATAGGGATTGGGGTATTTAAATTATATAGAGTTTGTGAATTCGTTTATTTTAATCTTTACTTAATATATAGGTTTTTATTTTAAATAGAATAAGTAATTATCGGATAATGATCTACAAAAAGTCAAGAATTATATACTTTATTATTTTATTTCAGTTAAGATTAGTAGTTAGCAGCACAAAATATGATTACCATAACTTTAATATATAATGTATGAATATTATACTCCATTACTAAACATTTAGAAATTATGACATTGTTGTGACACTCATAAGGAGGAAGTCACATGTTCAAAATAAATTTCAATTAAAAGTATTGATATTTAACATAACAAATACTATAGTGCGAAAAAATACAACAGAAAAACTTATAGATATTTGGACAATAAAAATTATCTATATTAATTATAGCTTTACAATAAAATGAGAAGAGAAGAAGTGTGTTATCTCCCCCAAAAAATTATCATTGCAATATAGCTCCACTTAATACAATTTACTACGTACGTAGTACTCCGTATTAATTATCATGATGTGATTGGAGTCTTTAAATACTCTTTTAATCAGCAATTTCTTTCCACGAACTCCAATTAACTTGAATATTGTATGGATTTGTAATAAATTAAACATGCAGGCCACACCGAGCACGTACGCGTTAGTTGTCAGTGTAGAGGTTCAATCCCTCAATTGGTACTTCGGCAACGACCGGTCCATGCTAATGACCAATTGCATTTTCCGACTCGGCGGCGCAGCGGTGCTACTCTCGAACCGGCCCTCCGACCGCCACCGGTCCAAATACAAGTTGGACCTCACCGTCCGCACAAACAAGGGCGCGGACGAGAACAGCTACTCCTGCGTGCTCCAGAGAGAAGACGACGCCGGACGAGTCGGCGTCGCGCTCTCCAAAGATCTCATGGCTGTCGCCGGGGAGGCGTTAAAGATGAACATCACCACACTCGGCCCGATCGTCCTCCCCTTCTCCGAACAACTCATGTTCTTCCTCGCCTTAACGGCGAGGAAGGTTTTCAAGAACAAGAAAAAGATCAAGCCATATATTCCGAACTTTAAGCTCGCTTTCGAGCATTTCTGTATCCACGCCGGCGGGAAGGCGGTTCTCGACGCCATCGAGAAGAATCTAGTACTCAGTGAGTGGCACATGGAACCTTCTAGAATGACATTGTACAGGTTTGGGAACACTTCGAGTAGCTCTTTGTGGTATGAGTTGGGTTATGCTGAGGGCAAGGGGAGGATCCGAAAGGGGGATCGGGTGTGGCAAATAGCATTCGGGTCGGGTTTCAAATGTAACAGTGCAGTTTGGCGGGCTTTGAAGAATGTAGATGCAGCCAAGGAGAAGAGCCCATGGATGAATGAGATTCACCAATTTCCAGTTCCATCCCTCTATCTCTAAACTATTCCTCTCTCTCTTTTTATTTAACTAAACTTCACTTTTTAAGTTAGTGATGTTAATTGAATTTGATTGATTATATATTTACATGTAGTATTAAAATGATATGAAAATTTTCTTTATTAAAAATAAATCGCAAAAGTATGAATTTATTATATTTCTCATAAATATACGTAGTATTATTTAAAAGAGAAAATGGTCAAATAAGGTCTTCTACTATTATGAAATCGTCACATAAGGTCATGTACTCAATAAAATGTCATATAAATACGTCTACTTATAAAAACAATAGGATGAGTCCTAATGACCCGTTTACAACCTCTTAATCCTGATTTTAGTTTACGTGTCAATTTTTTTGACTTTTATTTCAACCAATCTTAGGTAAATATATATCCTGATATAAATACGTCTACTTATAATCTATTAAAAAATCTTAGGTAAATTTTAGAAAATTTTGAATTCTTTCCCTTTGGTTGTATGTGACACTGCCATCTTTTTAGTTATTTTTCATATGTTTAGTTATGAGTCTTTTGAGTCTTTTGAGTAATACCTTTTCACAAGCAAAACAATATTTTTGTAGAAATAAGTTTTTGTATAAAAAATACTCCGTAATAAGTAATACTCCATACTAGTTTCTTGACTCACAGCTAGAAAAATGAAAAAATGTGAAACAAAATAAGATTTTATAAAAAATGGTACACAACTTTTAAGAGGGGCGTAGCCAGTACTGATGTTTACCCTTGGCCGACTATACACTAAAACATTATATAAAAATTTTAAAAGCACCAATAGTGTGAACATAATGATTAAAATCCATTAAACTTCATAGTAATATTTTTAAACAATATATACAAAGTTTGAAACTAAAACGTTAACTGACACAAATGACCTTAACAAACTCAACTATGATAGACTCAACATCGATTTTGTTGGCAAATTCCTTTTCACATCAACTTTCTACGAAAAAAGATAACAAAAACATAGCATAGTATTTTGTTAACTGGCTATAACAGGAAGTAGTAAACACAATTTGTCTACACATTTCAATCGTGTAGAAGAAATGAATACACCTTTAAACCAATTGTTGGGGGATATTTATTCCACTCAAGTTTCTTTTGGAAGGTTAAACAGAGAAATTGTAAAATTGAAACAAAACATGCCTTTATGTAGAAATAGTTGGGGGTATCTCATATATACTTCAAGTCTATAACGGAGTGTTTGCGGTTGCTTAAAAAAAGCGTTTTTCAGCTTTTGAGTCAACAAGTTAAACGGAGTCTATAACGGAGTGTTTGCGGTTGCTTAAAAAAAGCGTTTTTCAGCTTTTGACTTTAAAAAAGTTGAAAAGAGTGTTTTCAAATGACAGCTTCTACTTAAATTAATCACTTAAAAGCTAAAAGCTGGAAGAAGGTGGAAGAATGCTTTAAACTTTTCACTTTTTTTCTATTAAACAAAAAGTACTTATTTTACCAAACACTATCAACTTTTACTTTTTCAGAATAACTTTTTTCTCAAACACTACCAACTTTTACTATTAAGTACTTTCTACAAAATCACTTTAAAAAATCACTTTCTTTTAAGTAGAAGCAATCGCAAACGCTCCCTAAATGTTCTCTTAAGGTCTTACACATATTCCAAGCAAATATTTTTACCAATTTTATAATTTTTGAGTTTAATTGTTCTAGGAGAAGGTCGAGGAGCAAGGTTTTAAATAGCCGTAGTAGTAGTGGTAGCGGTCATCGCGGTAGCGGCCTGTAGCCGACTGTAGCGCGGCTGCAGCGGCGTGAAATATTTTCAATTGCGCAAAACATAAATGTGCTTTTTCACATCATTCACACAACATTCAATTTTGAGTTTCATTCCATGCATCACCATTAATGTATTTTTCACATCATCGACACAACATTTACACATTTACACATCAAACAGTTAGTGATGTACTGCCAGAAATGTCAATAGCGGGCTGTAGCGGGTGGCGTAGCGGATTTTTCCCGTGATTTGGAAATCACATACAAATAGCGGGCTGTATTAGCGGTAGCGGCCCCTACCGCGACCGCTATATAGCGGCCGCTATAGCGGTAGCGGGCCACTATTTAAAACCATGTCGAGGAGTATATTTGATATCTGACATAAAATATTTAATACAGTAAAACAGAGTAGTTTTTATATTTTCAAGGTAGTTTCTATGGTACCCATAAGGTACCATACCTTTGTCCATATGGACCAATGAAAAAGTAGCAGTTGAATTAATTAAATCTAAATTAAAATTGATAAAGCGATGTGGTCCAATCAAATTAATGCTAGGTACGGTACCCCTGTTTTTAGAAAGGTACCGGAGTTGTCACCTATTTTCAATTAGTATTTATTAAACGGACCAAAAGAACTCTACATGAATTCCAGCAACTCATAGAAAATTTTAGAAACCAATAAGGTAAGCATTAAAACGTTTCAAAGCAGTCTCTTTATAAAATCACCGTCCGTAGCAAGATCTTATATTTTATCTTAAGTAATACTCCGTATGAAGTAAAAAGCACGCATATGAAATTTGGGGAGGGACCTTGAATTCCTCGGCGGCGAACTTGAGAACGGCGGCGAACTTGAGAACGGCGGTGAAGGGAGCGGCCTCTGGGGGCAAGAGAGAAGAACACAACTTTGAAGCACTCAAGAATCAAGTCATAGCTCTAGGTCGCTCTAGTTGCGCAGTCCTTAGACGACCAGGAGCAGACGGTGTCACGGCGAGACCTCGGCGACCAGGGGCGGAGCTAGAGCACTAGGCCGGACTGGGCCGATACAAAGAATATTTTTTGAAAATTTTTTACACGGAATTTTTTACACTAAAAATACAAGCATTTTTAAAATTTGGGCTGGGCCAGGAGCCCAGGACCAGGGATGGCCCTCCCCTAACTCCGCCCATGTCGGCGACATCCGGCGATTGTGTGCGCAGGGGGTAGGGGTGTTAGTGCGTTACCCGTTTCTGGAGCTTCTTTTCCTTAGATTATTAGAGCTGGACTCTTATTTTGCTCTGGGCCAAATGTTTTTACACTGGGTCAGTTTTATTTTTGCACTAGGCCATTTTCTAAAAAATAATTAAACTGTATATATAATACAAAAATAAAATAAAAAATGCCCTGGGCCATGGCCCAGCCAGGCCACCCTTGACTTTTAAATTGATGCAATATACAAGTATACTATATACGTAGTACCTAGTGGTATTTATAAGATTTTTTTTCTTACAAAACATTGAATGGTAGAAGTTAAATTTGACTCAGATTTGGAATTTAAAATATGTCTTTTCTTAAATATTATAATTTCATTCTCTTTCCTACTTTTTCACTTAAACACAAGTACACAACACACTACACCGTTTAGGTTACCCTTATTATTTTCCTTTTAAAACTTGTGCCATATCTTAGTGGGACAAATATTGGAGAATGAGGGAGTATGATATTTCATCTAAACTTTAACTTGATATGACTACACAGTACAAATATATTACGGGATTGACACGAATTTACCGATTTTTCGTGCCAAATAAACTCGTGCCAAAATGTTTTTGTCAAAGAAGGATCCTTCTTTATTTTTTTTTTCAAATCTCTACCAAAATATCTGTCAATCCCGTGTTTTTTGTATTGATACGATAGAGTAACATATACGGAGTATGATCTTTATATCATTTTACTCCACATATACTCGGTATAATTTTGAACTACATCGATGGGGTACGGTGGTACCCCGTACTAGTATTTCAAAACGCTCTCAATCCAAAAACTGCTCTCTACAAACGTCGTATAATGAAAGCATATCGGAAGTTATCCTGATTATTTGAAGATATGAAATTCCATAACAAAACGTTAAGAGCCCGTTTGGTAGCACCAAAATCGACTGTTTTGGCTGATTCTGCTGAAATTTCTGAAGTTCTGGCTGAAGTGCTGCATTGGCTGATTCTGTTGATTTAAGAAACAATTATTTTTAAAATATATTTTATTAATAAAATAAAGAAAAAAATATATGTAAAAATAGTTAAAATGGTCATCTACAGTAACTTCAGCCAAAACAGCCAGAAAAGTAACCCCAACCTTACTTTTTCTGCTTATTACACAACTCAACGCGCGAAAGTAAAAGTTACGTGTTTGGTTAAAAAGTTGGCTGATAAGCCTGATAAGCCGAAAAATAGTGCTGCCAAACGGCCTCTAAATATTATTATTATGAATAATTTATGATTTTATTATTTTACTTAATTACTCTATTTTTTGTACGGAGTATACTAATACTAGATCTAGGGCCGGCTCAATAGATTAGGAGACCCGGTGCACATCACGTAAAATAGGTCTTATATTAAATAAATACAATATAAAAAGAAGCCTTAAAAAATAACCCAAAAAAGACTACAATCGAATGTGACATTGAGATATAATCATCTTTGGAACCTGAACAACCAAAATTGGTAATAAAAAAATGAAAAGAAATGAATTAAAATCATGAACTAAAAAATATAGAGTAGGATATTACTGGAAAAAACTACGTACTCTCCGTCTCTTAGAACCAAGCTCGTCTAAACTGTACGAGAAATTTGTGCTAATTACTATAACTAGGCCTTATCCAGGCTTTGTGTAATAAAGAAGTTGCACATTTAACTTAACAATGGCATGTTAATTAAATACATATAGATATTAGTATTTAATGTTTGTATTTAAAAACAAAATTCTAAAATAGGAATCTTTAATCAAATAAAAAAGAATTTTGTATAATATATAGACTATATTTAAAATTTTGGTCTACTGAATTGAGACGCCTTGTGCGCGCGGTATCACTTCTTGTACTTCCGTTTGTAATTTAATAAAAACCTGCCACAGTACACGTTCTCTGCCATGCATGCAATATGCCGGCCTGGCATGCGCTGACTATTCATATGGTTGTATTGGCATTTAATTGTCATTTAAATTAATAACAAGTTGTCAATGAATTATTCTTTTTTATTTTGAGGAACTAGTCAATGATATTTCGATCTAAGAATCTGTAGTTAAAAAAAGAATCTTGGTCATACAGAGATCAACCGCTTATTTGATAACACCGAAATTAATTTGAAATTGTGAAATTCTAAATATAAGGCTAATTAAATTAGCCGAATCTATAGAATAATGAAAAAAAGTATATGGAAGAATTAAAGAATATTTAAAATAGTCACTGTGATCAATTTCAATCCCTTCGGTCCGAAAAGTAACCGCAATCTTATTTATTCTGGTAAAAATTGCTAATAAATTCCCAGTATATAAATTACTTAATTAATGGGATCTAAACATGCATTTATCAATTAATTAATACGGAGTAATAATAATAACAACAATAAAAATTATTATTATTATTATTATTATTATTATAATAGTAATGTAATTTATAATTTTACATCCATACACCCGTACTATTCGACACTTGGCGGTTACCAAAGTGAAATTAATTCATTTTCAATTAATCCCTTATTACTAAGAATTCCAAGTAATGATTTGGAATTGTTTTTTACATCTCCATCCGACTCGATCGGCAGTTACGTTACATTTGCATACATGTAGTGCAAAGCTAATCAACCCCTTAATTTTTGGAGGAAATAACTGCTTATTTATTACTTAGTGGATGACATTATTGGAATTAAAATAAATAATAGAAGCATGTGTATGACCATGTGCGGTATAGGATCATTAGATTAGGAAAAATACTTAGGGAATCATGTTTTGAGAACTATATGTTCTTTTAACCATAAGAGGGGTAATTTTCTCAAAACTTACCCATGGTTGCGTGTGTGAAAGTTGACCCATATCTTTTAATTTAGGAATATGTGTACCTAGTATATAGTTGAGGGTGGGTGAAAGTTATAAAGAGATATATGCCTAATGCATCTCTTTATCATGTGCTGCATTAAATAAAATGTGATACCTAATTTCATTCTAAACTTTCTTTTTGGTACTCCACACGTAACTACGTAAGTACTGATGTGTATATATAGTGTCACGTTTTACATTTGAGATCACTCAAGACACTCTATTTTGCTCTTAGCTTCTTTCCCCATTCAACAGAAATTCATGTCTAGAATAATGCATTTCATGAACTTTCGTGCTGTTTTTATGCTCTTAGGCTTTCTCTTAGTGGCAGTTGCCACTCACTTTTGTGCCATGGATTTGCAAGAAATTGCCCAAAAGTTGAATCTTGGATCAACCATAGCATGCTCATCATACTTAGTGTTTTTTTTGGGTGTGCTCTATTTCATCATGAACAGGCCAAGAAATGTGTACTTGGTAGATTTTGCATGTTACAAGCCCAACTCTGATCTGATGTGCCCTACTGAGCTATACTTGGAAAGGTCAAGAATAGCCAAAGTTTTCACAGAGGAAAATATTTGTTTCCAGAAAAAGATTTTGGAAAGATCTGGACTGGGACAAAAGACATATTTCCCACAATCCATTATGAGTTTGCCTGCTAAGCCTAGTTTGGCCCAGGCAGAGAATGAGGCCAAAATTGTCATCTTTGGATGCATTGATGAGCTGTTGGCTAAGACTGGGGTGGAAGGGAAGGATATTGGGATAGTTGTGGTTAATTGCAGTTTGTTTAGCTCAACCCCAACACTTTCTGCTATGGTGGTTAACCACTACAAGCTTAATAGCAATGTGAAGAGTTTCAACCTTAGTGGCATGGGCTGTAGTGCTGGACTCATCTCCATTGACCTTGCCAAACATCTCCTGCAGGTCTCATCTAACCCTTCCTCTCATTACATGTTTATGGAGAAAATATATGGAGCACACTGGCGTGATGAATGACTAATTCATTCATCTAAAATATTTACAGAATCTCGATCATTCATTGTGCATATGGTCATGTTTGATATATTTTCTCAAGTTATGTTTCGAATTTTTAACAAGGTTCACAGCTATATCTCATGCATGTGAGCTGTTTTTTATAACACCAGGGGGTGTCAGGGAGGGAGATTTGGGGGCCTGGGGTAAAACTGAGATCAATCTCACTCCATTAATTAGGAATTGAACCCGGGACCTCCCTTAAGGGAGAGTGAGTCGGTGACCAGCTGAGCTGGACCGCTTCCTCTATGAGCACATTTCTTAATTAACTAGATTCGTTGTCCTCTTCATCAGTTGGATCAATCTTCTTATATTTTAGGTCACTATTTAAATTAACAAACTTGCATTCCTTTGAGTTACATCATATCATTCTTTCTATCATATTAGTTTCAAAATAGTGTAAACATACACATGCATCCCAACAAATGATCAAAATTCATCCAAACTTTTACTTATTTATGGGGAATTTACTCAAAAACAAAAATCGGTTTCCATAAATAATACGTAGTAGTATAGTTTTTTTTTTTACCGGAATCGGAATAAAGTAGAACCTTATGAAATCATATTGTCATATTATCAAGCATTAATACCACATAATTAATGTCATAAGCCCATAGTCTGACAATACTCTGCTCATATATACGGAGTAGAGAAATGAAATTGTTTTTATTCGTATTTGCAATGATTTCCTTTATATATCGGTGACAACTCCGGTACCCTTCTAAAAAATGGGGTACCGTACCTACCATTCACTTGATTGGACCACATCACTTTATGATTTTTAATTTAGATTTAAATAATTCAATTGCTACATCCTCATTTGTCCATGTGGACAAAAGTATGATACCTTATGGGTACCATAGAATTCACCTTATATATTTAGGTGAATCGCGCAAAAAAAATCATCCAAAGCCTATATTAAAAATAAAAGATTAAAAGGACACAAAATTTTGAGAAAAGATTCTGTTTGTAGTTGGGTTGACTTGGTCGGCGAGGGCTTAATTGCTACCCCAGCTCACCGAGAGAGTGAGAGTACATATATAATAATTTCATAGCTTATTTCCAGCCCTGCATATTTCAATTCTATGGTCATTTTAGAAGTTCAAAGGTTAATAGCATTATGCTCATACTGTTTCATTGTAAGGCATGGGATACCCTTTCTTCCATTGGCTATATAAAAAATGACATTTGTACTCACTTTTATATTCACCCATGCTTGTGAAGGTTATTTTGTCTGTGAGATCCGTTCAGAAAATATTTTGTTTGTGAAAAATTTGCACAGACAAAATAAGACATATTTTGTCTGTGGGCCGGGTCCATAGACAATAAAAAACCCACAAACATAGTGAGTATAAAGTGGCAATAAGTAAGGGTGGGTTGGAGAAACCAAAAATCGAAAACCGAATCGGAAAAACCAGAATCGCAACCCAAACAACCGAACCGCAAGAAAACCCAAACCGAACTCAAAAATCCGAACCAAACTGCAGTTGTTTGGTTTCGATTTTGGTTTTCACATCTCAAAACCGAACCGAATAAACCGAACTTTTTAAAACTTGTTATTTTATTTATTAATCATTAAATATATTATTTTGTTTAGTTATTTGTTCTTAATTCTAGAAAA
This sequence comes from Cuscuta epithymum, assembly GCA_945859915.1. Lineage (NCBI taxonomy): Eukaryota > Viridiplantae > Streptophyta > Magnoliopsida > Solanales > Convolvulaceae > Cuscuta > Cuscuta epithymum. The sequence goes on along the minus strand of CAMAPF010001176.1, from coordinate 478,414 downwards.
TTAATGTTGGATACTAGATTTATTATGATTTGCAAGATATTGACATTTAATATATACGATAGTATGATTTAATTAAGTGAAAGACTGTACATACACTTAAGTCTATTGCTATGATATTTTAAATCGTAATTTACCTTTTGTTTGTTGTTGCGTGACAATGATATTTTGTTGATATATTATATGTTATGTATGTTTATTATCACTCAGTATATGAGCGGAGTATTATGCTCATATACTATGATATACTCCGTATTATGCTCTAAAGTGACAATGATATATTATGCTCTAAAGTTTAGAAATCATAAGTCCGTGATAATGAAAACGTTGGGTTGAATCCCCTACCCCAAGGTTCCCCACACCCCGACCCGACAATGCATTTGAGAGGTTGTAAGTCACGTAGATCTTGTACCCGTGCACATAGAGGTCCAATCTAGCACATTAATATTCTTTATCCTTCTTGAATTCCATAGGACCACACCTTTGTTTTCAAGCTAACCATCGTTTTCTTCTCTCTTTCCTCAACCCCACTGCTGCTAGTTGATGTCAATGTGCCCCCGCCCCTCCGGCTCTATTGCCCCTCATTCTTCCTCAGCTTATATCTTCCAAATGCAGTTGACTACATGGTGGGGCTAGCTAAGGGACGCGTGAAATTTCATTGAGGGATGGTGTAAATCACATACACTTGATTGAAAAAGTAGATATTTTTTCAATATTTAATACAAGTCAAAACCACATGCAATTTAGAATTATTTTGGTGTGGTCTGGAACTGAAACCAGTTCAAAAGAAAACATCCCAGATACTATAAAAGTTAACAATTTCTTCTACGATCCAATATGTCTTCTCAAGATTCCTAGCATTTCACACTTTGATTGCCTTTTTTTGCTTGCCCAAATGGGAGAATACATACAAGCTAAGTCTCCTTCACTTCTTTCCTTGCCTACCTATATACGGAGTAATTTTCTGCACCTAACTTGTCAACTTGTCTCGAAACGCAAGATGGCATGGAATTTAACAATAACGTACAAAATCCTTTGGAAAGTCAGCATCAATGCTACACAGTACAATAATAGAATCTCATACGGAGTACGAGCTAGTAGTCACTAGTCAGTGGTGTAGCCAAGGCGGAGTCGGGTTCTAGCTTTGCCTCTTAGCTAGTTAGCTACGCCCTTTGAGTATTTTTTACAAATGGGCCAATTAATATGAAACAATACATGATACTCCTTATCAGGGCCGTCTAATGAATTTGTACCTCCGGTTCAAAATGACAAATTGAGGCCACTAAGACAAGAAAAATGCAAATTTTGACAATGAAATACAAATAATACAGACAATTCAATAAAATATAAGTTTTATAATGTTTAAAGTCCATAAATTAGAGAATTTAAAGGTTATATGCCTTTTGAAATCTTGAATAATACATGAAATCTAGAAAAATCAACCTATAACTAATATTACCCTCTAAATTTTTGGAGGTCCTCTACAAGAGTAGGCCCCGGTGTCGAGCACCTATTGCACCTTTTAAAAGACGGCCCTGCTCCGTATGTATCAATGGATAAGAAATATGAGATGGATGAACATATAAGTTAAGATAAAAAAAGATAAATACAAAGTTTCGTACCAAAATAATAACTAAAATGATGATATTTATAATTTGAGATTCCTGTAATGACTGTATTCGTGCTTTATTTAACTATATACGAAGTATATACATAACTATGATGAGTGTTTTCGCAAAAATAGTGGTGGAAATTAAAATAGTTCCTAAATTATGACCAAATAAGAAATTAAGAATAATGGGAAACATTAGTCATACCTAAGAATAATGGGTTTTTTCTTTAAATATGAAAAAATGAAATCAGCTCAAAAAATTGATTAATTTTACATATTAACAAAATGTGATTTATAAAGTAATAAAAGTAGAAAATTAATCATGCATGTCATTGGCAGTTTATAAACATTTTTAAAGATTAGAGATAATATTTACATTTTTTGCAAGGTTTATTATAAACATAGGTCTTTATTATAATAGTAGTAGTTCTTAGAGGGTGTAAATATTTCGGCATTTACGATGTTCATTGTTTTATTGTTATTTATTAACTGAGCATATAATAAATTCTACTAGTATATCAACTAATCAAGTAATGAGCTACGACATACAGTGTCCACCTGTGGTTGAAGTCAACACTTGTCATAAGGGTTTTGTATTTGAAAGATCTCTACAATAGATTGGGCACAACATTTAAGAGTGAAATAATAGGGTAATCAATATTGTAGAAAAAATAAGAGAGAAGGTGTAAAAGTATGAAAGAGAAGATAAAAAGTAATGAGTAGGAAAAGTAAGGGGTAATTGAGTACTTTTAAAAAAAAAACTTACCAAAAATGGAAAGTGTAACAAACTTTAAAATACGGAGGGAATAATTTTTTCCGCAAAACTTTCTAATTTATTACGTATTATATTTGTTCTATGTTAAGCCCAACCTTCTTGGACTTGAGATGAAATTTAAACATGTGACCTTATATTTGATAGTGTCACAGTAATGTCATTGGACCGTACTTGGCATTGTACGTAATAATTTCGATGTTAGATGTTCTTACTTAAATTTAATAGAAAAATATACCTAATACAAGATTCATTAGACCAAATCAATTTATTGTAAATTCTATCAAACAGATTAGATTATAAAATTTCAGCATGAGTGGAAATATTCATACAATTATGATTTTATGAAATTTCATCAATAAAAAATTTGAGATATGTAATTTTGCTTCAAAAGTTCTAATTATCTTGGATTGAGATTTGTCGGTCATACGTACCCATTAATATTATTGGACGGGGTCATATTTATAAAATCTTCGGCCGGGTATCAAATGAGTAAGCCTGACCCAACTTATAAAAGCACAACACATTAACTAGGGGTGGGCATAACGGTTTGGTTTAACCGAACCGAACCGTACCAAACCGAACCGAAACCGGACCATATGCAATTTGGTTTGAGTTTGGTACTATTTTTTTCAAACCGTATTAAACCGAACCGAACCAAAATCGATAACAACCGAACAAAACCGAACCGAACTAAAGAAACTCAAAAATCTTTCATATATTATTAAAATTGGTGGTTAGATTTGGTTTGGTTTAGGTTTACTTAAGTAAAATGTTTGGTAAACATTTGTTCAAACCAAATGTTTTGGTACTTTGGCTTGAATTGATTTGCTTTAAAACGGAAAACCGTAAACCGAACCGAACAACACAGACACACACACACTTTGTATTTACCTTCATGACCCTTCATTTTTAAGATATAAATAAATAATTTAGACATGAAAATACATATTTTAAGCATATACTCATATCATTTTAACTTTTACACATTTCATACAATCATTGTGACAAAGTTAGCTAATACGACATATTTGTATTTATTATGTTTGGCGATAACAGTAGGAAATTGCATTTATATTTTTACATGATTCATTTGAATAAAATTGGGAATATTACAACATTTGTACCACCGACTCTTTTAGGTTTTATGGATATTTTATGTGATATTATAAATGCTTATCATTACATCTTTTGTAGTGATAAAAAAGATGTTAGAAGTTTCAATTTATAATATTTTTTTATCTTTTATTTTTTTTACATTTTATTTAAATAATCAATAAATTAAAAAAGATGAGATGGACTACTACTTTCATTTTCTAATTCGAAATATAGAACTTAATCAAATAAAATAATAAACATAAGCAAACGTATCAAATCAAACTAAATTAAACATAATATTTTGTACTTTAGTAAACCGAACTTCAAACCGAACTGAACCGGAACCGAACCGAAACACAAATGATTTTAGTTTGGTACAAATTCTCCCAACCCGAATAAACTGAAATCGAACCGAAACCGAAGAAAACCGAACCGTAAATCGAATTGCCCACCCCTAACATTAACACATCATGAAATCAGTTTCGTCAGTCCGAATTGACCATTTTAATAGCTCCAATTTATTGACACTTTTAACTAATTATTAATATCTAATCACATTAGTCTTGCAAAAAATATCTAATCACATTAGTGTATCTCTTCGATCTCCCCCTCCAGTATCTTAAACCGGATACTGGAGTACTTAAAAAAAACATTTTTCAGCTTTTGGCTTAAAAAAGTTGAAAATAGTGTTTTCAATCACTTAAACTGCTTTTCACTTTTTCTATTACACAAAAAGCACTTATTTTATCAAACACTACCGATTTTTACTTTTTCAGAATAATTTTTTCTCAAACACTACCAACTTTTAAAAGTAGAAGCAATTGCAAAGATCAATGGTTACGAATCAGATGGAATAAGACATTTTTACTTTTTTGTCCAATTTAAACCGGTATTGGGAAAAATCGGAATTGTGTGGGACATCCCAAAAGAAAATACAACAAAAAACATGTACAATTTCATACTCCGTATATCCTTCCATCTGCGCCCCCACATGAGAGTCATACTATCCTCCGTTTCTTTTTAATCGCAACATGTTGAATTTTACACTATTCACGTGTTCTACATTGACTACATTTTACAGTATTAGTTTACGAAAATTATTTTTTAAAAAAGATATTGTTCAATTCATCTCATTACAAATTTTCAAAATCTGATTTTTAATTATTTTTAACTAATAGAGATTAAGATATAATTACGGTCAAAGATGTGCGTTGGCAAATGTGAAATGTTGACCGTTGTAACTAAAAAAGAACGGAGGAAGTATAAGATACCTCTCTATCACACTTTGTAAGATATTTTTTTTAGGTTGTCCTAGAAATATGAACATCGTCGTAAATTGAACTTCACTAACTTTTCACATTCTCACTTTATCACTTATTGATCATTTTATCCTTTACTTTTTGTGGATTAATTATGTTACTCTTTCTTCCTTTTGGAAGTTGAAATTGTAAAACAATCATTTTATTCTTTATTTTCTTAAAAACCCCACTAAACACACATATATCTTACATTATGTGATTGACGTAATAATTCGTAAAAGGTCGAGAGGTACTTATGCCTTAGGATTGTCTCTTGGACTAAATTTTCCCAATAAATGAGACGGATATAGGGGATAGCTTAGGTAGAAATTATTGATTACACTTATTAGGATGACATTAGAACTTATTAGTGGGGATCTAGGCTACGAAAATAAATATGCTATCACTCCGTGCTATAATTTGAAAACGAGACAACGGAACGGAACGATTTACACTTACTCTCTCCGTCTCCGAAAGAAGTTCCTCATTTTACTTTCACACACTTTTATCTAAGTAAACTTACTAAGGATAAATTTTACTGTTTTAACACTGTTTGGCACTGTTTGGATGTAGATAACTTTCCATTTAAGGAAATGAGAACTTAAATTAAGGACATCTAAACAAGGAAATTGAAGACTTCTTTCGAGGAGTATTTTATCTGTCTCGATCCCATTCTATTTGAAAATAATTCAAGATTGGTACCGGGCAAATATAATTCATCCCGGTTAAAACCGGACAATCCTGGAATGGAACCAGAACATTACGGAAGAGGTTGACGGGGTTAGGCCAAGTCTTTTTCCCACCCCTAACCGACACCATGTATAGAGATATGATGATTATGTACATTTACGAATATTCAACATATAAACAATATCTATTAGACTATTACACAATCAATTTCTTCAGACATCTCTCAATAAAATTTATAGCTATTAAGATGACAATTACCTTAACTAATTTCCTTTTAATATGTAATTTTATGAATGAATTTGTCATATCATATACTACCTCCGCTTTTTATTTAGTCACCTTTGACATTTCTAGTCAAAGATTATATAGTTTGATCCATTACTTTAACTAATATATTTATGTGAAATTTGATAAATTTATACTTTTATGGTAATTATTTAACAAAGAACATTTCTATATTATTATCTTATTATCAATATTATCGTGTATAAATATATAATCAGTCAAAGTTTAACATTATTCACTCAAAAACTAGTGTTTGGTTAAATAAAAAAGGGAAAAGGTGCAAATAGGCCCATGTACTAACCAAAAAAGGTCAAATAAGCCCTTATTTAGGAAGTTCTGTCCGGCCGTCGTCATTTGGGGTGATTCCCGGTGGATTTTTTTGATGATATTTTTTGAGCATCTTATTCATCAAGTCTAGTTTGCTCATACCAAATTTCAGCTAAAACTTCAATCGGGAAGGCATTCAAATGAATTCTTGAAGATAACTGCGCTTCTAACTGCGCAGTTATTTTCAAGAATTCATTTGAATGCCTTCCCGATTGAAGTTTTAGCTGAACTTTGGTATGAGCAAACTAGACTTCATGAATAAGATGCTCAAAAAATTTCATCAAAAAATTCCACCGGAAACCACTCCAAATGGCGACGGCCGGACAAAGCCTCCTAAATAAGGGCTTATTTGACCTTTTTTGGTTAGTACATGGGCCTATTTGCACATTTTCCCAATAAAAAAAGGAATTGTTTGTGTGTATAGGTATGAAATTACTAAACAAAAGTTTTTAGCATTACCTCTTAATCTTCTCTTATATAAAAGAAATATTAATTTCAAGTGCTTCTTCAATGTTGTGTAATTAACAGGTAACACCGGACACGTGTGCATTGGTGATTAGCTTAGAGGTTCAGGCCCTCAATGGGTACTACGGCAATGACCGTTCCATGTTGATGTCCAACTGCATATTCCGTCTCGGCGGCGCGGCGGTCCTTCTGTCCAACCGCTCCTCCGACCGCCGCCGCTCAAAATACAAGCTCGTCCACGCCATTCGTACAAACAAGGGCGCCGATGACAACAGCTACTCTTGCGTGTTCCTCAAGGAAGACGACGCCGGCCTTGTCGGCGTCTCACTCTCCAAAGACCTCATGGCCGTCGCCGGAGAGGCTTTGAAGATGAACATCACCACGCTCGGCCCGCTCGTCCTCCCCGTCTCCGAGCAGCTCATGTTCTTCCTCACGTTAGTCGCGAGGAAGCTGTTGGTAAAGAGTAAGAAAAAGATCAAGCCATATATCCCGGACTTTAAGCTCGCTTTCGAGCATTTTTGCATCCACGCTGGCGGGAAGGCGGTTCTCGACGCCATCGAGAAGAGTCTAGAACTCGGTGAGTGGCACATGGAACCTTCTAGAATGACACTGTACAGGTTTGGGAACACTTCGAGTAGTTCTTTGTGGTATGAGTTGGCTTACACGGAAGGTAAAGGGAGGATCCGAAAGGGGGACCGGGTATGGCAGATAGCATTCGGGTCGGGTTTCAAATGCAACAGTACAGTTTGGCGGGCTTTGAAGAATGTAAATGCAGCCAAGGAGAAGAGCCCATGGATGGATGAGATTGACCAATTTCCAGTACCAAAGAATTTGACATAATTTTTTCTGTGAGGTGTAATAAATAAAAATGATACCTCCGATCATGCTGTAGTAAGTTTTTCAATATTATTATTCTGGTATTCTCCTAAGAGATGGGTAATTATCAGGTGTAATCTTTATTCTTTAGTTATACTCTAAGTATCTTGTAGATACTCCTAAGTATCTTAAAATTCGTATAGGTAGAATTTGGAAGATGGATAAGAGCAAATATGATATTTTTGCCAGATTTTTATAGATAATGTATGAGTGATTTCCCTTTATAAGGTAAAACATTCAGAGTAACAGTTTTTCTTAAATTTATGTACAATGTATCAATTTTCAAATAGGAGTAATGTATGATAGACATAAATACCTTTGTTTATACAATTTATCTTTCATTATACAAAACAATTTATCATTCATACAAAAGAAATTACTCCCTATAAAATTAAGCACAATTTGACACTTGTGATTAACTTGAATTTTTACTTCAAAGTGAGGCATGTTTCCTCAGTCAAGGTTAGGCTAGGCTACGCGACAAAACTGCAATTGAATGATCCTTATGTTTATATATGGGCTTTGCTCAAACCCAATTGTTGTAAACTCAGGATTCAATAGTTGAAGCTCATATATACTCCATCACGAGTCACTCAATCTTGACGCGAAAGTACTCAAGAAGTCAAGATGAAACAGACTGGGGTTCTTCCAAGCCTTTCTTGCCGGATTCTCACCAAAGCTAGCGCAGCTCACAATTTGAATTGGTTCATTGTTGGAATATAATGTGTTTGTCTAATCTTAAGTTCTTCATAGCCCCGTCCCCGGATTTTTACTTGCATCATCGTTGTACACATGTAATTCGGGGCAGAGAAGTTGGAAAATAAATACTACATGGAGAGGAATTACTAGACTGCATATATGGAATCTCGACAGAGACACATAAAATATTTTAGCCGAGGTTTTGAGTGGCACTACCGGATAAACATTTAAAAGTAATTGTGGTATTGATTTACTTTGGTTAAGAGTTAATGTACAAAAATGCATCAATACAAGTAGTTAAGGAATCATTTATACATTCCCCTTTTATTTTTCACTTTTGATATGAAACTCCTAGCTTTTAGGTCCTGTTGCGACCGGGTAAAGTCGTTGACTCTATTTGCAATAATTTTCAGTTTCCATCATTTATATGTGGCCGTGTCTTCTTTATATGCGCAAATGAACATGCACATGGTCAAATCATATGGTCATGTTAGTTTAGGTGTTCGAGTTCAAGAAATTTGATCAAAGTATTGCCAACTAGTTTTGAATTGAGGTTCGTTGTATATATTTTCTGGTTTTCGATCAAGATCTTAGCTCATTTGGATAATTCTAAACTTGAATATATAGTTCTTGAGAGAAAAATAGAATGAGGATATTAACTCGATCACAACTCGATCACTAATATAGTCTCATCGGTAAACGTACAACAATTACATTATCCTGCATCGTTTCTAATTCGTGGTAAGAACTACACTTATATTTGCAACATAAATAATGACTTGAATTTCAGTCTAGAGCCTCTCCAACCGTACACACATTATGCAACAAATGATATAGTGTAAAATATAATACAACTAACCAACTTCTTAAATTGAAGATTCAATTCACGTTTACTCTTTCTAGCTATCTTCCAAACAATTCTATTAGACAATATGAAGTACGGGTTATAATTTTATATACAGTATATAATTGTCATCATATTCCAATTAAAAACAACAATTTTAATTTGACATAGATTTGTCATGAATTGACACTACAATTTGTTACAACTTAAAATGCCTTTTATCTCAATTCTAATTTTGAGATTTTATCCCCGTATGACATTTTTATCTCAGTACGCATGTGATAAAAGATAAAAGGCAGTACATTTGGCATGATAAGTAATTGGATCCTTTACCATACGGAGTATCAATTACTGCATCTATCCCGGTTTAAGGTTCCCATTACAAAATGTTACACTTATTTAAACAATAATTAAATAAGGTAATAAGAGTATATTTTGAGAAAAAATTTGATGGTTACATAATATAATGGGATTATTGATGACAAACTAGATTCTCACATTCCTTAATTCAGTGCTGCTCTCTGTGAATCACGAAGCTTCCAATAGTCTTTGTGGATGAGTCGAAGTCCTCAGGCGAAGAATCACCTCGCTGGTTGACGATCTATCTATCTCGTGGTAGCCCAATCTTTTACACCGACTACCGACTACGATCTATATTGATACATCTATTAACTACAATATTTGTGTAATTGATTTTTCCCGACTCGGTCAAATGCATGCTTCCAATACTTATGGTTTTTTTAAACAAAAGAAACATGTCAAGATTTGTGATTCTGTGGTACGAATCTGTCAATGTATGAGTTAAGTATGATTATTTTTCTTCCAATGAAATGAATGGATTTGATAATTATTGTCGGTAAACCTAACGTGAATCATGACTCTTGATTCTAAAATCTTTGGGAAATGAGATTTGCGGTAACCCTTTGTAACACATATAGAGTAAGATCTTACTCTATACCAACATTTTCTGTGTAAAAGTCCATGCTCTGACATTAAATGATTTTGTGTTATTAATCTAATTGGCTTCAACTAATAGATATCTTTTAATTATCTATTAGCTTGTAGCATGAATATGCACTCCCTATCAGTTAAAGTGAATGTTAACCTTAGAAGAATGCTCTCCACCCCTATCATAGTTGTCACAGCAAAAGATCATCGATTCTAAAATAGTTTTAGGTTAATTAGTGTGGAAACATGTAGAAAACTAAACGATACATTAGTGTTTTCTTAAAATAGTGAGATGATTTTTTTTGGATGAAATGTAAGTATATATATATAAACACCCAAAAATAGCATTTTACAATGCATCAAACAGACCTCAATGACTATCTAAGCTAGAAAAGACTAACCTAGGTATAATAATTCAATTAGAAATGGGACAACCCCCACATCACAAAATCAAAATAAACTAACTAACTAAAATGAAGTATCAAATGCCAGCTAAAATCGGCAACTCCCAGCGAATGCAACGAAGTAGCAATTCCAGACAGAAATTCTAGCATAATCCCTCAAAATCACAAAATAGGAAAACCGAAACAGAAGCTATTTTTTCTTCACATTTGTCCTGCCCCTAAAAAGTTTTGGAAGAACCATCTTCTTTTTAGCAAATGTTTCCTCCCAACTTAAACCTGGAAATCTCCTTATCATTCTATTTTTGTTCACATTAGCATCTTTCCTAATCGTAAAAACCTTACCATCCATATAAACTTCATCAAAGTCCGGACCCAAGTCCTCATCCCCCGAGCTCACGTCGAATAATATACTGAGCTCTGACTTTCAATCCTTTCCAGCACTCTAGCGCCAGATTGCTTAATCTCCTCCTCCTCCTCCTCCTCCTCCTCCTCCTCCTCCTTCTTCTTCTTCGTCTTCTTCTTCTTCTTTTTAGCGGTTTTGTTGATATCCAGCACATCAGATTCAGTGTCCAGGTCCAAAGTGGGTTCTGCTTCGCTAGCCTGCACCAGCGTTGGCTTATCACATTGAAGCTCACTGGCCATAGTAGTTTTTCGGTTCAGTTTCCTTGTCCTGCACGGCAGCCAGCGCTGCACCACGTTCTGGCGCAGCAGCAGGTTTTGGGGCAACTTCAGTTTCTAGAGCAGCAGCAGCCTCCAAAATGGGTTCCTCCACCTGTGCTGGATTAGATCGGTCTTCTTCCGTTACCTGCACGGCAGCCGGCGGTGAGGTAGGTAGCTCATTCACGATCTTATCCGCCTCTCCAACCATAACATCATCCCTTGAGCAATTTCCTCTCTTGTCTTTTCATTTGCAACCTCTTTATCAACAAATTGGGCAATTTCAGCATCCCTTTTCTCCTTACTAATCCTGGCCAGTTCATTGCAAATAAACGGATGATGTCCGTATTCTTTGCAATGGAAGCAATAGTCAGGGAAAGTTTCATATACCACCATTTGTTTGAATACCTTTCGAGAAGGTAAACGTATGGGAAACGATAGCGGTGGTGGTTTCGAAACATCAACCTCGATTAGTACTCTAGCAAAGTGGTGGTTGGTTTTTTCCTGGGTAACCTTGTCCGTAGTTAATGGGACGCCCACCATAGATGTTATTTCGCACATAGCTTCATCATTCCAAAGTTTTAACGGTAGATTAGGGAATTTAACGCAAATCGGTACCTTTAAAAATTCTTCGTCAGTAAACGAGAAATCATCAGAGAGTTCCTTAAGCATCAAGAGTTTCCCAAAAATGTTATACGGCCCTTCATTGAGTACTTTAGCTCTATCAACTTCATTTTGAAATTTGAAAATGACCCATCCCTTGTCATGGGACCTAATCAGGCACCTCACACCCCATTTTTCTCTCAGTTCATAAATGGCTTTAAGGCCAGGGAATCTCCCTGTGAAGCATCCAACAAGGCAGTGGCTCCACATATCAATCATGGATGGTAGAGCCCTCCCAGCAAAGTCCAAAGAGTTGCCTTTTGGCAGAACATATTTCAACTTCATGCCATGCGCCGGAGCTCGGTTGTCTTTAAAAAGGTTAGACCATGGTTTCAGACCTATTTGACTTAGTTTGGAATCAACCGTAGGAGTCACAACAGTTGGAGCAACAGTAGTTTCATGGTTCCTGGAAGGTATCCCAGTGAAATTAGTCACCACAGCAGTAGCATCTTTAGCAATTTCAGGTTGCTTAGTAGCAGTATTGACCAAACCAAGCTGCCCAAGTATCTTAGTAGCATCCCCTGCATTCACAATAGCTTTTGCATCAATAGAAACAGCCCCATTTGCATCAATAGAAACAGCCCCAAGTTTGATTTCAATCTTCTTGATGCCATTACTGTTAAGAGGTGAGAGTACAGTCCCATCTTCTTTCAATTCCTTCCCAGAAGACAGGGGTGGGAATTCATCATCCCTTCCTGCCAAAACCTCAAACCGGGATGAGGACCTGGTACTTCGCACATTGGATGATTCCCCAGTCCCGGTAGTCCGCTGTTTGTTTTTCCCCATAGTAGCAGGTCTGCAACACAGAAAATAACTCCTTTGTGCAAGACCGGACCCCAGCACACCAGCAAACTGCAGCCCACAAACTGAGAGTGTCACTCAGTACACATGGGCGTAGCACAGTCACGTAGTATTCTACCCGTCCCCCCTGAAACTGAGCATCGAAGCAGTCTAGAAAAACAGGTGCGATGAACAGTGTGGTATTCTGGGCTTCAACTATTCTCACTCACGAACAGGGCAATTAGTTCGTCTAAGGGAGATAAACACCAAACAAACCTTCAAATCTAGAAACTAAACCTTAAATAAATTCAATTTTAAGAAATCGGTTCTGAAGTGAACAGTACAAATCGCGAATTACGAGTTTGATTTTGCGGTTAAGGCCGTCATTCATAGTTCCAATTTCAAATCCAACGTCAGAATTGAACTTCGAGATGAAAACCGACCGAGCCACAGCAAGAATCCAGAATCAAAGCATCAACTATCCATAGATTAGGGACGCATAACCTGTACGGACGAGAAGAAATGGGACGCAAATGTACCCAGGAAAGAAAACGCTCTCAACCTCTCTTTTGTAAAAATTTAATAGTGAGATGAAATTTTGTATTAGGAGAAGAGTCACGGGGCTACAATGAACTAAAAAAAAGTGAGATGAAATTATTCGAACCGTATATATTATATACTTCCTCCGTTCTCAATTAATTGTAAAAGTTTCCATTTTTGGAAATTTCATATTAATTGCAACACTTACAGTTTTAGTAAGAAAAATGAGTAGAGTTCCTTAAATGCCCCTAATCAATATAGACACACTTTAATTTTCAGACTTGGTCCGTAGAACAGTTTCTCATTAGTTCTCTTTATTTCTTCTACCTACCTCATCTCCCAAAAAGTATCAGATCTTTCTTCTTAATTTCTTTCCATCTACCATTTCTCAAAGCAAAGGAGGAAGGGTGGGCAGAAGGTACTGGTCGGTTAACGATATGGCCGCGGCGATGGAATCCGGGATGAGTTTTTCTGTTTGATGTTTATTCAGGGGGGCAAAGTTTGTTAACTAGATTCCAAATACGAAGATAAAGAATGGCCACTTTAAAGCACTGAAATATCTAACCAGTATTTCTTCAATCAGTTTAATAGGACTCTTCTTTCTTAGCCATTCCAATCGGTCAAATTTCATGAAATAGAAGCCCCCAGGGAACATTTTAGTTATCTTATCCATCGTACGAGATACATCTAGCTTTCTCATTTTATTTCATCACTCCATGAAATGGAGATTCACCCAGACCCCAATATTCAGGTCATAAATTTTGTGGTTCCGGATACCACTTCTCCCCCTCGAGATGTGACTTCTCAAGTCACTGATTTAGTGGTTCCTTATGTGCCTCCTCACATCCTTGATGCAAGAGAGATAAGCCATTCAAGGTCAATGAGCTCAAGGAAAAAACTCAAGCTAGCGACAAAGAAATCACTGGTACCGCCTAAGAAGACGTTTTAGCATAGGACTTTCGGTTATGGAGGAATACCAAATGAATTTCTATAAATGTTATTTTCCAGATTACTTTCCGGATGAACTATCTTCAAAATGTAAACTATGTGCACTACTAGAAAAATGACTTATAGTGACACTTTCTGAAAAAAATACCATTAATGACATGAAAGTGTCACTATTTTCTAAAAAAATACATGAGCATCAAGTAGTGACAGTATGACATTTTTTTACGGAGTATATTTGAAGGAGCACGCGTCACTATTCATATTACTTATGGGCCGGCCCGTAGAGTTTATTATACCGAGGGATACACTTCGCTTTTTTCCCTCTCCCGTTTCAGACTTCACATACATCGGCTCTTTCCTTCTTCAACCCTAACTTCTCAATCAATTATCTGCTTTCATCGGCGCTTGACACCATCTCCTCGCTAGTTAATCTGAACTTCGTGAGGGATTTCGTCAAGTTCATTCCCCGTTTCCCCGCAGTCGCTCTAGCCTCCGAACTCGGGAATTGCAACCGTGACTTGCTCCAGCCACTAGAGTCTGGCCTAGCGAGTACCAATCGTTCTAGTGAGTAGTCAGCACCAGCCTCCGATCCTTCAGAATCTGCAACCTACAACACCAATCATGAGAATAGATTTGTATTTCTTATCGGCTAAGGAATTAAAGGTATGTGTTTCTAAGTTCTAAATTTTTATTTCATGTGTCTATGTTCTTCCATGGGCATATTTCTAGATATCGTGGTTGGACGGGAACATGTGGTTTCGCGTTAACCCGGCTAGAGGTGCAGTTGATTTTTCCTTTATTTTCTTAAGTGGGAAATTTGTGTATTGATGTGAATTTGGAGGATTTGTAAAGGAGAGATGGAAACTGTTGAACTCAATGTGTTTGTTAAAATTCCTGAAAAGCATTCATCACAGAGGTTAATTACATGATAGAGGTTACTTTCTTGAGGTTTAGTTGGTTCTTCTCATCCTGCCACCAACTTTACCCGAGTTGGTTTGCTAAGACTGCTAGCACTACTACGGAAATGACTTTCTACGTCAAGCATACCACGTCGGTTCTCTAAAAACAATCGTTGTAGTGTATGATGCTTGGTATAACGTCATTTGTTTTAATAACCGACGTATAAGGATATATTAAAAAAAACGGAGAACCCTTTCTACCGTCGGTCTAGCTCTCACCCGGCGTAACACGTAATTAATTATAGCGGTTTATAATTGACTGACGTGTAATACGTCCAGAGTATAACTCACACACTTAACACATTAACACTTCATAATTAAAATATTCCGTATCTGATTAATAATTAGTTAGGTTTCTTGGGTTAATTTCATTCGCTTCCTCATTCTTGTCTCTCTCGCGTGAAGTTAGACCTGCGCCGCTTCCGTCTCTGTTGAAGCTCGCAGCTTTCGTCCCTAGTATGCCATCAGTCCAGAAGAATTGACTCTCCTCAGAGAGCCTGTGGTTCAGTCGCCCTCTACAGGTATGCTTCTCCACTCGAACTTTGCCCGATTTGCTTGATAGTTTTGAAAAGCGCCGGAAACAGAGAAGGCTAGCGGTTGAACTCGTTTAATTGAAAAATGGTCGCCGCTCATTAAGGGTTGTCGGGTTGTCCAGGGTTGTCGACACTTTCCATACTAAAAAATTGGGGGTTTTCTGGTAGCCTGGTGGTGAGTTCGCCCAGACACACCAGCCCGGGCTTCGGGTTGACTTCCACCATCTCTTTGATTGATTTCCAGCCAACTATTGTTAGACACAGTCAGTGGGTTGGGTTTAACACCTAAAGGTGCAGCTCTCTATAGGAGATAACAAATTCTACCCACTGGATTTTCTTTCTCTGAATCTCTCTAAATCAACTTCTTCCACTTTCCTTGGCTAAGCCCTATAATGAATTATCATAGAAGTTGGCTATGATAATTCTGCCAATGTAACCTTACCTGCTATTAGTTGTGCACACTTTCCAGTGACTGTCTATTTTGATTTATATTTATGAACGGTGGACTGGTGGTACAACAATTGAGAGGTTTGATTTATATGAATGTGTCCTAAAGTATGGTAAACGAAAATTATAATGTTTGAAATTGGGGTTTATGTTAATATAATATGGTTAAAATACTACTGGAATTTGTCATTGTTGGTGCTTATATTTAGTTTTGTACTTTGACAGTTTGTGTGTGCAACAATGTTGTGTGTTTTGTAAACTCAAAATGTTTTTGTCAATTGTCTCCCCCCAATTTGCTCTTCATCTCCATTGTCTGCTCCACTAAAAAGTTAAACTTCTTTATGTTTCATCCGCATCTGCTAGGAATCAGCCTATGTCACACATGCGAAATACAATTTCTTAATCAATTTATACTGTCATCCTTAATTTTGTTGAACTATAGAAGAGAATGTATGTATTCTAACTCCTATTTCTCATCTTTGTTGTTTGCACACACATTTTTTTATGAATTAGGTATATAAGGAGACTACTAGGATTGATAGATAAAAAAATGAGTGATGAGATAGTTGATGTTTACTGCAAATCTAACTTCACAATTTTAATGTTTCATTGCTGCAAAAAAAATTCATATATCGCACACTACCTGCCAATCGGCTCTCTTATCTCTTCTTTAATCCATTTTAGAGTTTGCAAGGTGTGTTATTTTTTCTGGTGTGTTATTTTTTCGTTTTATAGTTACTTCTTCCCTTCTTATCACCCTTACATCTCTTCTTAATCTCTTAATATCTCTCTTTATTGATTTTTTCTTTATTTTCTCTTCTTTTTCGTTCTGTGAAACTCGAATGACCAGGAAGAATAATATTTAAAATTTGAAAATAATAATATTAATATAGCTTATGACTCCATTTGTGTCTATTTAGGGATTCGTAAATGGATAAAAGTTGGATAACTGCACCTCGTACGGGGGATGAATATGCTAATGGGGTTACACAATTTCTCGAGTTTGCTAAGGCAAATGCTTCTAATACGGACGGAAAGTTTCGTTGTCCTTGTAAGAAGTGTGGTAATTTCATGATGTTGAGTGTGACCGAGATAGAAGACCATTTGTACTGGAATGGCTTTCTTGAATTTTACACAACATGGATTTGGCACGGAGAAGAAAAGCTTTCAAGTTCATCTAACGTTGATGATAACAAACAAGTCTGTGACGACGATGACGGTGTGGATGATCGATTACATGATATGTTTTGTGATGTGGCTGATGATTTTACTGATCAACCACGACAATTTGATACCATCACTAGTGCAAAAACGTCAATTTGCGGCACCAGATAAGCGGCGGTTTTGAAATAACTGCCGCAATTTTATTTAAAAATTATAAATGTTGAACGCGCGGCGGTTCTAAGTAGATAACCGATGCGAATAGTTCAATTTTTATTTTTTTAATAAAATTTTCGAGAAAAGTGCGGCGGTTATTTAAATATAAACAGCCGCAAATGCGGAGTAATGGAGATACTAGACACGCGCGTCGGTTAATAACTATACGAACCGCCACATAGACTTATTTACGGAGTAGATTTTAATGAAACGCGTGTCGGTTTAATACTATAACAACCGCCACAAATTTTGAGACTTTTTTTCCCAATTCTTTTAATTTTTAATCGAATCCCTGCAGCCTCACTCCTCCACAAAAAAACCCTAACTAGTTGATCATATCCGCTGCAGCGATGAGAGAACGAGGATTGACTGCGGCTGGAAGATTGAGGTGGACGGTTGCTTCTCCTTTTGAGGCTAGTTGAGCCGATCTTGGCCGACGACGATTCATGACGAGGATGACCAGCGGCGGAATTAGGGGCTCGCTGGTCCTGGCGCTCCTGAAGCTTTCATCATTTTCTGATCTGTCAGCCTGCGGTTAAATTCTTCTGCTTGCTTCCTCTGTTGCTGAACGATGTAATCTCCTCTTTGTTTTAAAATTTTATTTAATTAAACGATACTATTAGTGTAAGACTGTAAATAAAATCGTTTCCAAGTATCGAAATAATGTAAATTCTTAATAAAATATCAGAGATTTACATTTACGTTGCTACTTATTAGCCTTGAATTTGCTAACCCTAAAAACCGAAGTGGCGAATTCTGCTAAGCACCTGTGCTTTGCTGTTGCTAGAAGCCTGATTTTTTAAAAATGTTGTTGCCACCCTGCTAGCTAGCTGTTGCGCACGCGAAGCTGTGACCTCCCGTGAAGCCTGTGAGGCTTTGAAGCCGTGTATGTGAGTTTTACTTTTATTTATTAATTCTTTTATTTTGTCTAATTCAATAATTACGAAGTACTAGTATATACTCCGTAATATATCTAAATGTCTGTCTCATGTATGTCTTTAAGTTTTCAGATTCACTATGTCTACTAAATGTATACGGAGAGGTTGCAACTTTATATTTATTTCTTATGTTTTAGATTTGTGGCTATTGCTATGTAGTGTCTAAATTTATGTCTAATGTCTTTAACAGAGCCCTTCACATCTTGAGTACTTGGAATGTATAAATAT
The DNA here is from genome assembly GCA_945859915.1 of Cuscuta epithymum. Taxonomy (NCBI): domain Eukaryota; kingdom Viridiplantae; phylum Streptophyta; class Magnoliopsida; order Solanales; family Convolvulaceae; genus Cuscuta; species Cuscuta epithymum. The sequence goes on along the minus strand of CAMAPF010001176.1, from coordinate 460,029 downwards.
CAAAGTGGCATGGAGGAAAATCAAAACAAAGTGAAAATAAAAGGTACAATGAAACAAGACTCGTAGAATTAGTCATATCTTTCCTGCAATCCATTAACAAATTTCATATTGAAATTATATCAAACGAAAATAAAGATGTAAAACGATTTTTTCGTAGTTGCTTGTTTGATTAATGCATTCTTTGTTTTTCCTAGCAAGACTAAAAGGATTGTTAACCATATGGTTAGTTTCTTGTTGTTGCTTTCTCAGAGTGTGTCTATTTTTATTTTGACAAAAAGAGCATGCTTCCTATTTTATATCTAACAGGTAGGAGTTTATGGGCCACTTGGTTTGAGTATGTCAAGGCAGCCAGCTTGCGTTCCTCCACAGCAAGTCAAAACCGGTCTTCTGGCCTGGTCGTGTTTATCAAAGGCATTTTCGTCTGTTCTTTCTTTTTTATCTCTTTTGGAAATTTGATTTCTCCTTTTGCTGCTATTGTCAGTACAGTCTATCTTTGCTATTTTGCTATTTTTCTTTCAAAATCCTTTTTATTTAATTTCCCCACAACTACATTAATTAGTGTGCTCATTATTATTTATTTGGGAACTATTCTGCGTTTTATAGTTGAATACTTGAATGTGCCCATTATGTTGGAATAAGGGGAACTCTTCTCTTTTTTGTAGTTATAAATTAAATTCAAGTGCGAATGTAATTTGAAAAGTAGTGTGAATGAGATTGTGAATTCCATCTTCACAATTCAAACAAGTTGATCTCTCTTGCAGATTATGTGGTTGGAGTAAGATTATTTCATGCTTTCAGCCAACTGAGGCAATTCTTTCAGGTTCTTATCTGATCATTATATTACATTCGATATGTTAATACTTAATTAAGTACCGAGTAGCTAGTTAAAGAATGTTGATCAATTGTTAATTTACTTTGTTTTTAATGAACTCTGTTTAATATATTGCAGGGTTGGATTTGAAGATGAGAGTGAAGAAATAAGAATTCCTGAGATGTGGAAGTTAATACAACATTGTAATGTAGTTAGTTAGGCCTTGTTGAATTCGTGCAGGTTTCTCAGTTGATTTAATGAGACTTTTGTGCTTGTGATGTAGCTTAATTGTTATTTAGATGTGTAACTTTGACAAGAAATCTTTGTACTCAGCAGTATTAATTCTAAAGTTTAATTAAAACATACTTTTGGATGTATCGATGACTTTTCAATTGGAAACCATGATTGATTATGTTGTTATATGTGTTGTAGATTGTATAGGTTTATGTTTCTATTAATTAAAACAGGTATATATAATACTTTTTGAAAATTACAAAAATTTAAAATGCGGCGGTTCTTTCATTAATAACTGCTGCACATTTGAAATTTTATTTTTAATTTAAATCGGCGGCGGTTTTTATGCCAATAACTGTCACCCATAATATTTCGAAATGAAAGAATATGCGGCGGTTCTTATAGTAATAACCGCCGCGCATTATTTCATTTTCTATTTTTTTTATTAATTAAATATGCAGCGGTTTTTATAGTAATAACCGCCGCGCGTTTTTTATTTGCGTCAGTACCCATTTGCGGCGGTCAAAACCGCCGCGCATGGCTCTCCAGAACCGCCGCGGATGACGTTTTTTGCACTAGTGCATATTAACTGATCTGGAAAAGCCTCTGTGGCCAGGGTGTCCTAATAAATATACTCGATTATCTGCCGTATTAGCACTTTTCAACTTAAAAGCTGCGAATGGATGGAGCGATAAAAGTTTCACGTCTTTGCTTCATATTTTGAAAAATATGCTTCCAGAGGATAATGAGCTCCCGAACACTACATATGAAGCTAAAAAGATCTTGTGTCCGTTGGGGATGGGATATAAAAAGTTTCACGCATGCCCTAATGATTGTGTGTTATTTAGAAATGAGTTCAACGAATTGAATGCATGTCCCACATGCGGGGCTTCTCGGTACAAGACAACAGAAAATGCTGATTCCAATGTGCTCACTAAAGGGTCACCGGCGAAGGTTTTGTGGTATCTTCCAATTATTCCGAGATTCAAGCGTCTGTTTGCAAATCCAATTGATGCAAAGCATTTAACATGGCATTCAAGTGGTAGAACAGTAGATGGAAATCTTCGTCATCCAGCCGATTCTCCTCAATGGAAAACAATTGATGTGTCATTTCCGACATTTGGCCTTGAAACAAGAAACCTTAGGCTTGGTCTATGTACCGACGGAATAAACCCTCATGGTGATATGAGTAGCAAACATAGCTCATGGCCAGTTATGTTGGTGATATATAACCTTCCTCCTTGGTTGTGTATGAAACGGAAATATATAATGCTTTCTTTGATGATTTCTGGGCCCAAACAACCGGGAAATGATATAGACATTTTCTTGGCACCTTTGATTGATGACTTGAAGAAATTGTGGGATGAAGGCGTGTCGGTCTTTGACGGATATAAGAAGGAATATTTTACACTGCGTGCCATGATATTTTGTACAATAAATGATTTTCCAGCTTACGGAAACTTGTCTGGGTACAGCGTTAAAGGACATAAAGCATGTCCTATATGTGAAAGAGCTACATGTTTTAAACAACTTGTGCATGGAAAGAAGACAGTATACTTGGGCCACCGCAAGTTTCTAGACCGGTTTCATCCTTACCGGAAATTAAAAAAAGCTTTCAATGGGTTACAAGAGTTTGATGATGCTCCACGACCATTGACGGGTGGCGAGGTCTACGAAAAGGTGAAGAATATAAACTTAGTGTTTGGGAAGACTCAGAAGAAGATATCTCAAACCGAGAAGAGTCCATGGAAGAAGATGTCTATATTCTTTGAACATCCGTACTGGAAGGTGCTGGATGTAAGGCATTGCATTGATGTTATGCATGTTGAGAAAAATGTATGTGATAGCCTTGTTGGAACGCTTCTAAACATAAAGTCCAAAACCAAAGATGGATTAAATAGTAGATTGGACTTGATTGAAATGGGTATACGACCCAACTTAGCACCGAAACCAACTGGTAAGAAGAGTTATTTGCCTCCTGCTGCTCACACTTTGTCAAAAAAAGAGAGAACCAGTTTGTGTCAATGTCTACGTGGTGTCAAGGTACCACAATGGTACTCTTCGAACATTAAGACATTGGTCAACATGAAAGAATTAAAGTTGGTGGGGTTGAAGTCTCATGATTGTCATGCCTTAATGCAGCAACTATTACCAGTTGCTATTAGAGACATTTTACCTAAAAATGTGAGACATACTATTACACGACTTTGTTTCTTTTTTAATGCAATTTGTGCAAAAGTTATCGACCCTCGTACACTTGATGAATTAGAGAAAGGGATTACTATTACTTTGTGTCAATTGGAGATGTACTTTCCACCTTCCTTTTTTGATATCATGGTACATTTAGTTGTGCATTTGGTAAGAGAAATCAAATCTTGTGGCCCCCCATACCTGAGATGGATGTACCCGCTTGAACGGTACATGAAAGTTCTAAAAGGGTATGTGAGGAATCGTTTTAGACCAGAAGCGTCTATTGTTGAAAGCTATATTGCAGAAGAAGTTGTGGAGTTTTGTACTGATTACCTGAATCGGGTAGAGTCTATTGGTCTTCCCAAGTCTCGTCTTGAAGAGAGAATTGACGGGGTTGGAACTCGAGGGGCCAGAGTAGTGACGAAGGCTCATGCTGATATTCAGGAAGCACATCTATATGTTTTACGTAATATGAGTGAAGTTGAGCCGTATTTCGAAGAACACATGGACTTGGTAAGACGTCAAAATCCTAAGAAAAGTCACATGTGGGTTGTGAGTGAGCATAATCGTTCATTCATCAGCTGGTTTAAGAATAAAATTCTTACTGATAATAACATCACTGGAGACATACGTTTCCTTGCTCGTGGTCCAAGCATGGAGGTCATATGTCACGGCGGGTTTGACTGTAATGGATTCTCATTCTACACAAAATCACAAGATGATTTAAGCACTAGGCAGAATAGTGGAGTAAGTTTGGTTGCTAGTGCAATGCACTTTAGTAGCTCTAAAGACAAAAATCCCATATTGGCACAAATGTCATATTTTGGGGTCATTGAGGAAATATGGAGCATTGACTATTCAAAGTTCAGAGTTCCAGTGTTTCGGTGTAGATGGGTTGATAGTAAACATGGAGTAAAAGTTGATGATCTGGGATTCACACTTGTTGATCTGAGTAGAGAAGGGCATAAAGATGAACGATTCATAATGACATCTCAGGCAAAACAAGTGTTTTATGTGACTGATCCTTGTGATAAAAGGTGGTCCATCGTTCTACATGGCAAGAGGCAGATGATTCTTGAGGGGAATGAAGATGCAAGTTTTGACGTGGAGGAGATTCCTCCATTTTCTTCAAATTTATTATCAGTTAACATAGAAAGTGAGGTAGATGAGGTACATGCTGCTCGGAATGATCACCAAGAAGGCTTATGGGAGGAGGGCTTATGGGAGGAGTGATTAGTATTTTATATTTATGTACATCACTCTGATTTCTTAATTACTTTTGCTATTAAATTGCGCCCTATGGTAGACCTAATCTGCCATTGCAATATGGAAGACCTAATCTTACTTTTGCTTATGGGAGGAGTGATTAGTATTTTACTTTTGCTTATTTGTATGTACGTCACTCATATTTCACAACAATATGGAAGACCTAATCTTAGTGCTTGGAAAGTTGAAATGTCTTATGGATCATCATATTTTGAACTGAGGTTTGAGTTTTTGTGTATTTTTCATGTAATGTCTAAGAAATTGTAGTCAGTGCTTTGTCTTTGACTTAGCAGGTAACATCTAGTAGGCAGTAAACTTGACTTAGCAGGTAACATCTAGTAGGCAGTAACTTGGAACCAAACAAGTACTTTTTTTTGCGGCTGAGCATTCCAGAACCAAAAATATTCATTGTGGATAGCATTCTATTTCTCTTGTCCAAATGAACAGTAAAACATATTTTGGTTTGCTTATGAACATTTCCTTAGTTTCTTGTGTTAATAGTTGTATATATCATTAGGTACCCTACTGTTAATAAATCAAGGATCGTCTAATACTCACACGTACAAAGTTGTGTTAATGTGACTGTAATGCATATTTTTAACTTTTGAATGCATATTTTTTAGTTGACAGTTTTGTTGAAATGGATCCTCCTGAAAATGAAGACACTCCTGAAACTAGTCAAAAGAGGGGTATCACACTCATGAAGAAGTACGTGCTTGGACGTGCTCGTAATGAGGATAAGATTGTTGTTGAGTTCATTGGGTCTAAGCCTGTAGGTCCAAATAGATGCAAATTAATAAGTTATGTTGGGATTTTGGGACGGACCCAAGTAGATATCACACTTGCTGATTGGAGACGAGTTCCGCAATCAACAAAGGATCTTATCTGGATTGATATTGAGGTGTTATCCATCATTCTTATATATTACTAGTATAGTACCTGTGATGGTTTGAAATGGTAAGCCGTTTACTACTTGTGTGATGGTTTGATTTTGCAGGGTATTTTTGTTATCCCTGATTCAAAAGGTGTGAGAAGAAGAATGATGAGAATAGCAAATAAGTCATGGAAAGACTTTAAATCAATGCTAACTACCACTTTTGTGTATGGGAAGACAAATAAAGAGACATTGAATCCCCTAGACATATATAATTGGATCTCCAAAGAGGATTGGGCTAAATTTGTTGAGAGTCGCCTCGATCCAAAGTTTAAGGTACTTTTGCATTTTACTGGGAGTACTTAGTATTGCTGTGTTGCTAAACAAGTGATGTCTTTTTGTAGGAATTGAGTGAGAAATGTAAAAAATTGCAGTTGAAAAATGTTTACAAACACCGATTGTCCCGTGGAGGCTATCATAAGTTAGAGCAAGACTTGATAAAGAAAAAACAAAAGGAACAAGAAGTAGCCGCTATGTCTGACCCATCTTTTGTATGCACACCCGTAACTTTTATTCCGAGGCATATATTGTGGAGAGGAGGTCGAGTACGTCCCAATGGAGAGTTTATGACTGAAGAGTGCAGAGAAGTTGCCGAAAAAATTGTATGAACATTACTTATTATTTATTAATAAAAGATACCGTTATTGTTCATTAATTTTATGATTATTATTAACTATTTCAATGTATTATGTTGATTTTGCAATAATTGTAGGCATTTTTTGAGAAGCAAGTCGATACAGGGGAGTTCACAGAATCAGGAAGAGATGACATATTGAGTGCATCATTAGAGAAAAGTGAGCATCCTGGCCGTGTTAGGGGCGTGGGAGAAGAAGTGACTATAACAGAATATTTTGGCCGAAAGTCACGACGCGATGGAGAATGCATGTCTATGGATAATGTTAAGCATTTAATTAACAAAGCTGTGGCTGATACAGAACTCAGAGTTACTAAAACCTTTGGTACAGAACTTGAAGATATCAAAAAAAAAAATGGAAGCAATGATGCATACTACGATGTCTAGTAACGCAAGTCCTCTATCTGATGCTTTTGGTCATGATGAACACATAATTAGAGGTTATTCTCCAATAAGCGGAAGGGCAAGCTGCCCAGATCCGTTTGATAATCTGCCAGTGGTAATTTACTATAACATTTAGTAATTATTAAGAATATATAAGTACTACTATACTTCACAAATTATTTTTATACAAAAATGTAGACAGGAGAAAACTGCGTATGCTTCTTGGAGGATCCTATTAAACGTGTTGTTGCTTGTGGGAGAGTTTTCAAGTTGGGGGGGATGCTACACAATCAACCGCTATCAAATGATCGTGTGCGAGTTGTTCTCGATAAGGCTATTGTTCCAGATGCAAAGGTACCATACCCAAATGATGAGGTGAACACTGTAAATGACGCTCTCTCTCAATTTATTGCATGGCCAAAGGTATTAGTAGAATTGGGAACAGAAAGTGAGGTATGTAATATATATTTTTCTTGTAAGTATAATTAGAATTAATTTAATTCGTTTATACATATATATAATGGATTTGAAATTAATAAGGTACACAAACGACGAATAGCAAAAGGAAAAATGATTAACCAGTCTCCTTTGAATCCTAAATCTCCATCATCCATTGATTTAACGGGCATGCCTAGAGAGTTTCATTTAGCACACACATTAGCAACTGGATTGTATGGCGATGAATTCATTGATATCAACATGGATGCCGATGTAGTTGGGATACAATATGGATTCAATGTTAATCAGGAAGAGATTTTCCGCTTTCTAAGGAAGGAGACTGTTGATATAAGTGCAATCACGATGTTTTGTATGTAAGTTTTATTTTGAGTTTTAGGTTTGTAAGTATTATATTCTTGATTAATAATGATATTACTTTTCGTTGTGATAATAATTTTAAATTTTTTATGGCAGATATCTTTATGAACATTTCGATTTGAAAGGAAATGCAAATTATGGGTTCTTATGTCCAAACATGAATCAAGAGGCGACAGATCACGATACGAGGATCAATTATGTTGCTGAAGTTATTCTTAAAGGAACTAGAAAGTACTATCTTGCACCATATCATGAAGGGTAATTGTTTTTAAAGCTGCATTTTAACTCCTTATGCAATTATCTGCTGGTGTTATATATACTATCATTTACTTTGTGCAATAATCTGTGGGATGATTTAACTTATATACTTTCATTTACTTTATGCAATATCTAAATTATATTTATTTATTTTTATTATTGTTGACAGTAACCATTGGACATTATGTGTTATTTGTCCAAATTTGAACGAGGTCTTTTGGTTTGACTCAATTGGGGGAAGACCAACTAAACAAATCAAGCAGATCATAGACGCGTATGTTACTAACCAGATTCAGTTTTTATTGTTTGAATATATATAACCTTGATTCTTTTCCGTTTTTTATATATGCATATAATTTATATGTATATAATACAGATCATTTGCACAAGCTTCACTTAAAGGTAGAAAGCCGGTGAACCGATACAAGACTACGAAATGGACTGTTTGTCCTGTAAGCCCAATTTTATTAAGTTGTTTTGAAATAATAAATCGTTATGATACTTATGTGTACTTTTTTTTTTAATATAGTGCCCAATGCAACCAGGAAGCGTGGAATGTGGTTATTATGTAATGAGATTCATGTATGATATTATTTCTGCACAAACAAATCAAAACATGAATAAGGTATGTAGTTTATTACATAGTGGAAAAAATGTATATTTTAACAAACAAGTATCGATACATAACATATAGCACTGCTTATGTTAATGCAGATTTTTGCCCCTCACAAGAAATATACACAAGGCGATCTAGATATTGTCCGGGGCATGTGGTGTAAAGCTTTATGCAAGTACAGCTTATGATCTTGACAATCATGGTGACACATCTGAAAATGGAGACCGCATTGAGAGGATAATTGCAAGGCTGAACTGTCATTCTTTTTTAATGTAGTTTAAGTAAACTGGTAATGGATTGGAATATCTTTTGAATTGGTGAGCTAATTTTGTAATGGTGAATTAGCATACTTTTTGGATTTGTGTTATAATTTTGCATTGGTGAACTAGCATATGTTTTGGATTGGTGATATAATTTTGCATTAGTGAACTAGCATTTGTTATGGTTTTTTTGGGTTCCTTGATAGATTATTATTTGAGACATTGTTAGTTTTGTTAAACAGGGTGTTGATTTATCTCTTTGCATTTTTTGGAACTGGAAAATTTGATACATGGCAGGTTTGACGAATTTATATGCAATTGTTTCTGTCCAAATTAAAAAAAAAAAAAAAAAAGACAAACCACGTCGGTTTTTATATAAACCGCCTTGTAATGTCTTGAAAAATCCGGGAAATATGTCGTTGGCAATATGATATTCACGTCGGTTACTACTAAAAACCGACGTTTTATGTAAATTCAAGTCGGGTATATTACGTCAGTTTTACCTAAAACCGACGTGGTTAGATGGTTTTCACGACGGTTCAAAAACCGACGTAATATGGTTAAGCCTATAACGACCCAACTATCCACGACACTTCAAAAACCGACGTTAAATGGGTAAAATAACCGACGTGGTATGCCTTATCTGTAGTAGTGTAGTGAACTGATAGCTAAAGAGCTAGTTGACATCAATATTTATTTTTAAATTAAAATAATTATATTTAAAAAAAATTATATGTTTAATTTAAATCATATCTAAAAAGTTCATTGATCTTGTTAACCTATATTTGAGATGCTGCTAAAATAAGCTTGAAATTCGCCTCCTGAACCACCTCTGTGTGTCTTGCAGGTACCTATTACTGTATTTTTTTTGTGTATTATTATCTCAAATTCACATCGGCCGGGTTGACTATCACTCTGCTATGTTCACCAATTGCAAAACCAAATATGCTAATAGAAAACCTTACATATAAATCATATTGCTCTAATAACCCAAGAAGTTGGATTTTACTCCTAGAATTGCAGCGGCTAACTTAGAATGGCTTGAAAGACTAGAATCGAGATTTTTGCTGCTGTCTGCCAGCCCTACTGTTCTTTCCATCTCCAGCACTTGAAGCAGTGTTGTTTGTCCTTACCACACTGTCTGACTCCATCTGAGCCGCACTTTCCAGCCCTTTCCATTGTTCTTGTTACGTTCCAATTCGAATGAGAAGAAGTGTCGGGCCTAATCTCATATGGTAATTCCCTTGTGGCATTTTCACATGGGATTAGCCTAATCTCAGACCATTATATGAGGCATAAGTTTACTGCATCAATCTAAGATGCAAAATCCTATGATGATTCACAAGATGAAGGTCTGAGAAATAAAGAAGATATTACTCAGTGTCTTATCATTAGTCCTTTCAAAACTACTGCAGTGAGGATGAAATGAGCAATTCAGTGAGAACTTGTGGGGCAACTTTGAAAAGTGGGTCCTCTTGCAAAAGAAAACTCGCTGAAGGTAATAATAAGCAATGTTGTTTACACAAATCTATTGCAAGAAATCCTAGCAATTAAATCAAAAAACAAATATGAGACATAAGTTTTCTCCTTTTTTATATCCACTTGTGAATATGCTATCATCATTTCACTTTATGATGAATTTCTTATAGTTCTTTATTCATGAACAGGAAGTTGTCATTACAAGAAAAGTGCACATAGACTGCACATGGACCACAATTGTTTTTGCGATGCCAGCATAACTGTCGTTAAAAACACCATTAACCACACATTTTTTTATTTACCACACACGAAAATGTGGTAAAAGCTTAGAGACGACAGTTTTTAACCGTGGCCAATGTTTTTACCACATCTGTTGTGCCGACGCACGTAAAACTGTCGCAAAACTGTCGTAAAAACATAAGGAGGAACATTTACGACAGTTTTGCGTCAGTTTTAAGTGCGTCGCCACAACAGCCGTGGTAAAAACATTGGCCACAGTTAAAAACTATCGTGTCTGACCTTTTACCACAGTTTTGTATGTGGTAAATAAAAAAATGTGTGGTTAATAATGTTTTTAACGACAGTTATGCGGCCATCGCAAAAAAAAAGTTGGTCTATGTGCGGTCTATGTGCACTTTTCTTATAGTGTGTATTGAATTCCACAGAGAGTACCATAACACAAATAGTACCATATGTACATGAACGTGCAGGAGGTGGGCCGGAGCTATTCACTAGAAACAAATCTCTAGAAATTCTCAGGTCCACATAGTAGAACATTCTTATTGTCCACCCATGTGGTTTATATGTGTACTCACTTAATTATGACTTATACGCTTTCACTTAATTTTTCTTATATTGTTATGAACTACTATTAGAAGTGAATGTATGTGTGTTGCTTGTTCAAAGTAATTCAGGTGTTTTGGCTTCATAAACACACTATCATTCAGTCTGATCATATGGAGATGCATGCACATGTGCCACTAATTGAGACAAGATATTTCTCGTAATCTGTTTCAAGATTGGCATGTCTACCTGACCAAGCAACAAGTTAAAAGGATTTCATGGTACTTTAAGAATTTTAATTCCTTGATATTAGGCTTTTCTGAATCTATTATTGATATACTTTATTTGTCTTAAGAATAATGTCTTTAGAATAAATGTCTGTCAACAATGTAGTCATACATTTCGGGGAAGTTGATTGAATTTGTTCTTGTAGTGTTGAGTAGTTTTTATGATTGTGTCATTAATTGAGTGTATGAGTAGTTTTTATAATTGTATCATTTATCGAGTGTGTTGGTCATTTTTCAGTGTTGATGAATGATGCTGCTATGAAGATTTGATGATGTGAAGGCGATGTGTACTTACGAAAATAAAATGAAATAACTTCTTGTTTTGAATGGTTCAATTTTACAAAAATACTAATGCGGATTCTCATACTATGCAGGCTATGTTCAACCAGATATTGATAAAGACTTGCTTTATTGGATGCGGATGGTGATGCCAGGAATAATGATGTCTAGCGTGTACAATAAAAATTTTGTATGATTACAGTGTAGATTTATACTCCGTAGCATATTCTAATACATTATTGATATTGACATAGTGTAGATTTATACTCCGTAGCATATTGTAATACACTATTGATATTGAGAAATTGACACTGTAAATAATTTGAGTAATAAATACAATTGTTGATATTTTATTTTGATTAGTTATTGTTATTTCTATAATCTTTCATAGAATCAGTAACAAATAATATAATGATTTTTATAATATTATTGTCATATTTATTATATGACATTTATGACACCAATGCGTCCTATTTTTTATGGTACTTATGTGTCACAAACTCTTATGATACCAATATGTCATAATCTTGGATCACATTAATGTGTCAGAATTTACTGACACTCTTATGTTTTATGATCACTGACACTATATTTAGTGTCACTAGCCGCCACTTTTCCCGACGCTTTTTTAGTATCATAGAAACTTTCAGTGACACTAAATTAGTGTCACTATAAGCCATTTTTCTACTAGTGGTGTGTATACGGGCTTAATTTCTTAATTTTCAGGAAGAATATTTTGGCATAACTTTGTTATTTATGTTTATGGTTATAAATAATTTTGATACTCTGTTTTTATTTGTTGTTGTGAATAGTTTTGGGTTGACTATTGTCTTTGTATGTGTGATTATATTTTGCACACTACCTATTTGTTGAAAGTTTGAGTAAACAAATGCAATACTTGGTGCCTTGGTGGCATAAAATGTTTCTGAAAAGAGAGTAAAAAGAGTTGGTAAAGAATGGATTTCAGTATAAACAAATACCATGTGGCTCAAAAGGTGTAGTTTTCATTTAAAGCTTAGATTGAGTTGAAGCTTTTAAACAAACTGCTATAGACCAAATTGTTTGAGGTAATAACCAATTTTCTTTGGGAAATAAAAGTAAAGTTTCAAACCTATTTAATGATCATCGAACCACTAACTTACCAACAAAGGAAAACGAGAAAAAGATCAATGTCGTTTTGAACAAACATTTTAACTTTATAACAATAAATAATGCGATAAATCAAGCCTCCACTCTTTGATACTCCGTCTTTATTCTGAAAAAAACTACTAAACTAACATACGCTTTAAATCTAAACCCACAAATATATTGCCTGTATCTTTTTTGTGTGTGTCAAACTCAGAAGAAATAAATACAAACGGAATAGAAGTGATAGCAGACTGTTAGCATGTAAGGAAAATTAAACATAAACAAGTTCAACCAACTCTTAAATAAAAAGTTGCAGCAATACCTGTTTGATCAAATGTCTGAATTAACAAACACAATACTTGGTGGCTTAAATTGTTTCTGAAAAGAGAGTAACAAGAGTTGGAAAAATGGTTTTCAATAATAAAAAAATACACGGGGGCTCAAAAGTTTTAGTTTTCATTTAAGGATTAGTTAGAATTGAAACTTTTAAACAAACTGTTGCAATACACTTTAGCACTTTTTTTTTTGGTTAAAACTTCATCACCTAAAATTCTAATGTTAACAGAATTTCAGCACTGCTACTTTTGTTTTTCACATTGTTTAACACTCTTCCAACACACTTCAGCTCTACTTTTTATTGATTACATTTAATTTACTAAAAGCTTACATGAACCACTTAAAACATAAACAACTTCAACCAACACTTAAATAAAAAAGTGCAACAACCTTTACCAATACATTGCTATATTAGGCCATACAAAATCACTTTTACATTCTTGATTTACAACAACTTTTGTCTTTTCAAAATATGTACTATATGTACTAAAATCACCCTAAAATGAGTTTGCCTAACTTAGGAAGTAACCCAAAATGATCCCAAAAAGCGCAATCAATACCTAAGGCACCGAAAAAAATAGCCCAAAGTTATGGAATCCAAAGTTAGGCAGAAATCATGGTGACTCAAAAGCTAACAGATTGCATAGCTAGTAAGCAATGATCCAAATTGAGTGCAGATGACTAAGGTGACTAAGTTAGGAGTGACTAAGGTGATCAAAATGAAAAAAAAATGACCTTAGGCACTGACCAACAGAAACCATCAAGAAACAACATGGCCTAAATTGAATCTGCAGCCAAACTTAATTCAATTTGACCCTCCATCAAGTAATGTCTTGACTCCTCAAGTAACTCCTTTGGAATGTCAATTTGTATTGGCAGTACCCCCATTATTGTCTAATTTATTTTTTCCTGTGTTGGGATTCTTGTAGTTATTTCCGCCTTTTACTTTCAACACTTTTAGCATAACGTATTGAAGATGCAACCAAGTATAGTTTAATAGGTTTGGATCGAAAGAATGATATGCATCTTTAACAGCCCTTACTAGCTCATTTGCATCCCTAGGAAAAGCCTTGTATTGAATAGATTGAAAAGTTCTAAAATAACCTAGATCGAGTACATTAAAATCAAGACTGTGGGCAGGCTGACATGTCAATCTGATGTTGGATCCAAAAGCAGTAGTAGCCTCATTAAATTGTCCATCATGCACGCTTATATGAGGTCGCACCTTGTCTTGTTGAATCCATATGTCTTTGGATGCTTTGGGTGATCAATTTTCCCTTATTGCTGGTAAAACAGAATAAATAAGTTTTGACCTTATAACTTCCTTTGTGACACTTTGAATGACTTTTGTTTCTGGCATGCCAGATATTCTATTGGCTGAGTTCCTTTGTGCGTAAACCACTTCAGTGAATGGGAAAATCTCAATTTTACCATCCCATATAACATGACCATCAGCTGAAATATGTGGCCTATTCACAACAGCCAAAAACACAACCTTCCCAATAAATTTTTATTTTGGCAGCTTCTCTATGGATCATCTTCCCAAGGAAATAGGTAAAACCTTTGTGTTTGTTCTGACATGCATGTAGAACCATTTCTCATCGATATGAACCATATTATACATTGAACTAAACTTAGGAATTGTGTAAACTTCCCTTGACAAAATCTGGTTCATGACATGATGTAGCCTTTTTATCATGTGTGCATGAGTTAACTTAGGCTTAATGTTGTTTGTGTGAGCTCTAACCTACCCTGTTTTCATCAATCTATAAACATTTGAATGACTGATTCTGAGAGCTAAAGACAGGGACCTGATTGTTGTCCTTTGTTGCAAAGGCACAACGTGAAGCCTTTCTAAATCAAACACCTTAGCTTTCCTTCCCACCCTTCCTTTTTTCTTATTTTATACATTTATTTTTGAACCACTGCTCATCTGTGTTTTGGGAGCAGACCAAAGTCTCCACATAATTGTTCTATGGACTTTGAACTCTGTTGCAATTTTTGAAACAACTCGTTTAGGAATGTTTTACCTTCAACAAGTGCCAGGAGCTTTTCAACAATGTGTTTCCTTCGATTATTCTGCAGTTCTATTTTTTCGTCCTATTGATGTTCCACTAACAGTAGCATAAATAAAATCTGCATTTTCTGAGTCTTGATCTTCTTCACTTTCATTTTCAGAGAAGAAGGAAGAGAAGATGACATCATCTACATCAAAATCAGCCTCGCCAAACATGAGTTCCTCCTCCAGGTGAAGAAGTTCTGGAATTGTCATATCTTCAACCATTATGATGCTGAATCTGCAGCTACTTTTGTCCTATAGCCAAATACTGCTATTAATTTTTGCACACCTTTTCTTGTAAATGCAGTAGCTTGTAAATGCAGAGAAAGTAGTGGTAGAAAATGTTTGGAGATGTAGTGCTAGATGTTAATACGATTGACTAGTTATAAAGTCTCATAATCTACATTATTGGAGGGAAACTTTTTGTTTTTTTAACATTTTGTGATTCCCTCTCCAATTTGGATGATGTAATGGGAAAAACAAGTGGGTGGGGTATTACTTTATGTCATTGTCCTATGCATAGTACGAAAGTACAATTTTCTTTCCTCTTTCTTTATTTCGGTCTAGCAAAGGGCATTATAGAGAAAACTTTACTTTTGGCATTCTTCTAAATTCTTGTGTCCAATCCAATGTTGCAATTAATTGGTAACAGAGGATAGTATATTATTTTAAAAACAAACACTTATTGGTTAAAAGAATTTCATAGATAGGTCTAAACCGTGTGAGTAAGCTGCCAACGTAGGCAAAGTTGTGTTATGATCTCCTCTACCAAATCTTATTTACAAAATATGTTCATACATTGCATGATTTATTAATAATATCAATAATAAGAATTACAATGATGAAATCTAAAATTTTTTAAACCTTGATGGTCACTCTTTGTTGAAAGCTATATCATTCATGTGTCCCCCCCTTTAAGATAATTTTTATCTCAGTAGCTATAACAACCCTCTCTCTTCTTAAGAACCTATAGCCATTTCATTTGCAATGTTTGTGTTGTGTACTTGTGTTTTGCGCTGGTTTGCTCTCCTAAACCAACAAAACATGCAAATATAAACAAACTAAAAATGAACTGTAACGAAAACTAATTGTGTAGATCGTGCTTACCGATTAGTAGTTTGTAATACATGATTTGATAACAGGAACTAATTACATGTCTTCCTTTGTAATTTTAATGAACGTTAGCCTCACATGAAGATCAATATCAAGACATGGATAATTTGCATCTTTTTAAGAGAGTTGTAACAGTGACTGGATATACCTATTTATGAAATGTTCTCCCCACCTTTACTATGTAGACTGTAGAGCATCTTGTATGGTCCCTACAATCCTTTCTCTCGACGCAATTGTTTTATTTTGTGATGCCTGTAAATTTGATTGTATTTAAAGAGCCTTTGCTATGTATGATAAAAATTACCCAATGGTTAATACGATGTAATGTCCTTTGGATTTAGTTGACATGAAATATGAGTAGACATGAAATATGAATAGACAACACACTGCAGACTATAATATCCAGCTGTAGAAAAATCCGTACTATCGAATCCCCAAAAAAATGCCTTGGTAACATTCCAGCCATATACGCCATATTCACTGGAAAACTCATTTGGCAGGCAATTATCTGCAACACGTTACCTATTTCAAATTTCAAAATAAATAAAATACAAATTAAATTCATCAGTTGTGAGGAGCATGAAATATAGTTTAGGTAGAAACGTAGAACTTTTAACTTATACCCGACCCAACATTTGTCGTACACTCTACTTTACAGCTATTATGCAACTTTAATGTCGTTGATGTGACATTTTAAATTTACAAATGTGACGTTAGCTATATATGAATTATTTTTTATATTTGATGATTAAATTATTATTTAAGATTATTAGTTAATGCACTCGATACATTAAATTGTGGGCTTCCAATGGCTCTCCTAAGTAATGGTAGTTATATTCAAATCTCCTATTTTGCTATTCACAACCACCAATTAATTATTAATTAACAAAAAATACACCATTAAAAAATAATTTTGCCCTTCATTTTAATACACTAAAATAGCATCATAAATTTATAATGGTTCTACAAAGTTTGTGTTGAGGTTTATTCCCTAAGATCCAAAGGTTCAACACCCTCCTTTGTCTTCGTTGGAATACTTTGATGAAGATGAGTAAGATGCAAGAGGATAATGACAATAAGACCCAAATAACCCAAATCTGTTTCAACATATGAACTGGTTACATGAAAGTGCCGAACGGGAATTCCGAACAAGGTAGAGAATTAAACGCTATTAAAAGAGCTATAGTATAATGCTTGTGAGTACCAACTTGCTAACTCTTTACAATGAAATAAATGTTGGTATTTATATTATGAGTGAGTGATTAGAAGGGGTGACGTGGCCGAACTTGAATGGATGATCTCCAACCATAAAATTCTCCATATCTCTTGAATTAAATGTGCTTCCGGCCAATTATGAGGTTTCCCGCCAACTTCTTTGGGACGTTCCACTAAGGTCAACCTCCCATGGTTGAAAAATGACCCAAGTGTGATAACTGGGCCGCCAAGGCCAGGATCCCATGGCATAGTATAAATACAAACCTTTATTTTATTATAAATGGTTAGCAATTTAGTACTCACAAGCATTATATTATAGCTCTTGTAATAGCGTTTAGCTCTCTCCCTAGTTAGGAATTCCCGTTTGGCACTTTCTTGTAACCAGTCCATATATATAAATAGAGTTGGGTTATTTGGATCTTTTTTCATTATCCTCTTTCATCTTACTCATCTTATCAAAGCATTCCAACGACAACCAAAGGAGGGTGTTGGGCCTTTGGATCTTGAGGAATAAACATCAACCGTTTGTTTATCGCCAAATCTATTTACAACCACTAAATTATATATTACAAATCATGTTATTTAAAATATTTAATATGTACATTAAGTAATAAAGTACATTATTTCAATACACTCAACACATATCCGATATTTAATGTATTTAATATACCCGCATGTGTGATCTTTTTAGCAATGGTTTTTGTATACTTTTCAATATTATATTAGTTGACTGTAGGAGTGATTCATTAATATATTAAGAGTGTGATAATACACACATATGAATTATCTAAAACAGTTACTTTCAGTTCGAATTAGTAAAAGATCTCCTTATTTTATACATTGATTATGTATTCTGCAGTTTTTTTAAAAAGGAAATAACTTGTAATAGAAATAAACGAGCCAAGATAACATTTGTATCCCAAGATCTATTTCTTCCACTAACCAAACGATACCAAAAGCCATTGGCTCCCTCACGTCATGCTCAAACATAGAATAGTCCAAATTTGCAGCCCTCCCCGCCCGTCCAAATTTGCCATCCTCATTCCACCCTCATCTTCTTTCCTTTTCCCTTTACCAACCGGGACCAGCCATTTATCCCCCCCCCCCCCCCCTCCCCCCCACACACACATTTTCGTGTCCTTTTGAGGCTCTCAATTCAGGGCCAAAAAATGTCTCTGCACTCCAGCATGTACCTTCAGGATAGCGTGGGTAGTACCTTTCTGTCTGACCAATAACGTTGTAAGCAAAACAAAAACTTGACCATTTTTCATACTTAAATATGACAAAAAATTTCCCCTTTATCCGATTGAAGGAATAACTTCCTCTTCAATGGCTTATTCAAATCAATATTAACCATTATCCTCGTATAAGGGTTCCATTTGACAAAAATATTATTTTCATCCACCTTAATAAATCTTCCCACAAATTTCCCAATTTTTATGGCATATTAATTTCTCAGAAAACAATCTCACTGGCACATCATGAACCTACAACCAAAAATCAGCCTTATTCACCGGCACCGCCATAGGCAAGTCTCCTTTCTTTAGTTTAGCAAGGACAATAAGATTATTGTGATCGAAAGTCGGCAATCCTTCCTTCAGAACTCGTAGCATATCACTTTCACTGTAGAATTGGAACATGTATCTTCATGAAATAGTAACATCTCTAACATGTTTTCACACATTTGTCATAGTATCACGAAAAATGAGAAGCGTACTGATTTTTCAGAAGTGATTGTCCCTACCAGAGACATACTCACCTCTTCGATCCCTGGAGCCGTGGACTCCACCTATAGAAATCCATCTCCTTCCTCCATCTCCATTTTGCCACACGCATTTGCAAGTTTGTCAATCTCTCCATATTTGATCAATCACGTTCGTCATCATCTTTCTTCCTACTCTTCATCCTGTTGTCCGTCAACAAAACCAAAAAGCTCCAAGAGATTCCCCCTTCACAAACTTCGAAGACACATTGTCCTGTGCTAACACACTGCTGTCTTGATGAAGCTATGCTTGAGCATCGCCTACTTCTCGCGTCGTTCTTCCCTAAGTTGCGTACAACAACGTCGAGTGATTGAAAGTCGCCAACACCAAGCTATCATAGACTAAACCCCAGTTGCAGTTAATTATTTTTAATCCATTACTACTCCTAGGGGCGGATACACACTATGGAGAGGGGGCAGCTAAACTCTCAATAATTCCATATATTATAGTAAGAAAACATTTAGCTCACATAATTGCCCCCAATAAAAAGAAACTAAATGCCCCCAATCCACCCAACTCGAGGAGTCCACCCAGCCCAAATAAACTAAAATAAAATAACTCAATGCCCCCTAAAAAATTACTCCGTATATTTTAGCTTTTGTAAATAACTAAAACAAGGAATTCTAAATCCCTATAATTTTAAGAGAATATTACCCAAAATAGGACTAAAAAGGTTTGAAAATTCCAAAATAGGACTGCCATATTTTTATTCCTAAAATAGAACTAATTACTGTCATGTTTTGGCAGTACCAGACTTCAAACATGACAGTAATTTCCAAACTCAGCAGTAATTACTCCTATTTTGGGAATAAAATTCACGACAGTCCTATTTTGGAATTTTCACAGTTTTAGTCCTATTTCGGGAACTTTTCCTAGTGTTAACGAAGAGCACACACGCACAAGTTCGGCTCCTCGGCATTGCAATAGTGCAGGTTTCTCACATGCATTCTCTTTTAAGCCCATCCATTAAGTATTATCTACGTGGTAGACTGATAGTTGAGTAATAATTTGAGTATTTGTCTATTGATAATTGATTTATTGTATTAATTTTTGCTACATATGTGTTAAAGTGTTATAGAAATTGCTCAACCAAAATATAAACAAAGTGCGAAAATAAGATTAAAAGTGTTTAATTCCTCATATAACACATATCTCTAGTCATTAAATTAATAAGTTGATTAAAACTTACTAAAATAGAAGTGAATGAGTCTTATTTTGAGAATAAAACAATAATAGTCCTATTTATGAAGTTTATCAATGTTTTAATCCCGTTCAGGGAATTTTCTCATGTTATTGTATATTTATGCTAAACTATAAAATAATTAGAAGAATGACATATTTTTGAAAGTTTATCAATATTCACTTGATAATTAAAGGGACAAATGAGTACATTAGTTATCAAAAAAAATAATGACTTTTTTATCAGATTTTATGAACATATTTTTGAAAAAAAAACACCATCTTCCACACTGGAAAATTAAAGAGATCTATTTGAAACCGTCACAAATAAAACTATAATAGATCTCTTCCAAAAGATGTGAACAATTGTGGTTAACTTTTTGGGATTTTAAGTGCAATATCCTTTATTTAGCGTGGAAACTCTCGTTTACTTTATTACAAATTTTTGCTATTCGGATAAATTTTATTAAGTACGTAGTACTTTTTCTTTTTGCACGACATTTTTTCTTTTTACTCTGCCCCCAATACTTCCGTTTCGTGGATCCGCCACTAACTACTCCTATTGAATATTGATGTATTCTTTAGATGAATAATAGAATGATATATATTAATATTATTATATGGTTTCAAACTTTTTTTGGCAAATATGGTTGGAGACATGATTTCGAGCGTTAAATTATTTTTTATGATGTATTTATATTAATAATTATGTAGTGACCGTGAATAACAAGTTTAGGACTATAACATGCTCTTTTCTTGTATGATAACAGGAATATCTATGGGAGTTTTGGAGAGCCGACCCTAGGGGAAACCCTAGGCGGCCATCCCTGTCCTCTTTCAA
Organism: Cuscuta epithymum; assembly: GCA_945859915.1. Classification (NCBI taxonomy): domain Eukaryota; kingdom Viridiplantae; phylum Streptophyta; class Magnoliopsida; order Solanales; family Convolvulaceae; genus Cuscuta; species Cuscuta epithymum. The sequence goes on along the minus strand of CAMAPF010001176.1, from coordinate 439,164 downwards.
GATTTGATTTTCATCATTTTCTTTTCCAATCAGCAAAAAGTTTTGGAAGATGGTTACATTCTCTATGCAGTGAAAGATCGAATCAAAAGTTTTTTAATGCTTCCGCTCTTTTTTAATTTCTATTTTCGAGGATTTTGGTCCGTCTTCTTCATTGGCCGAGAATTTTGTTCACTTCATGTGAGCGTGTGGTATGTTATTCTCCTAGCAATGTCTAGAGGTTGTGTGTTTCTAATCGGTGTAACCGATCTGGTGAATTTTCGTTGTTCATGATTGGTAAAGCTTTTTCAACCTTGTTGTTCCGATGCTTCAAATACTCGCCCACCACCTGAACCACCGCCTCGCTCTGGAAAGAAGAAGATGATCAATTGGATCTCCTTTTCGGTGGCTGGTCAAACCGATGCTTCAGAAATTTTCTGCTCGACTGATTTTCCTTTGTTGGTTGCTGGTCAAACCAATTCTCCCTTTCCGGTGGTTGTTGAAGCCGGATCTTTTAGTTGTAATTTTTTATTTTCTCTTTGGAATAGCAAGAAGAGCAGCAAGGCTGTTAGACTAGACTACATTATTGCGGGTGTTAACAATCTGAAAGGATCCATTGGATCTGTTCCGTTCTATGTCTCATCCCATTGTAGCCTTAGGCTATTCATTCTCTTGTATCTTTGTTATCGTTTAATAATAAATTAGTTATTTGATTTTCCAAGTTTAGGGCTATCAATAAGATTATCCCTAATAATCTTAGCGTTTCCACCACTTTCATTAGGAAGTGTTTCATTTTGGATTCATGGCCCAATTCCAACCTCGATCCATTCCTGTTGGTACTCATAGGACGTCTTCTGTTCATTTCAAACCTGTATCGTCTTAAAATGCGTCGATGGCATATGGATTTTCACTACAGTTCTCTTGTCTCTGTCACAATTCCACTAATCTTCTTAATATAAATCTCTATGAAGGATTTTTAATTTTTGGAGTGATAAAGTGAAGACCATTCAAACCTTAATCTGAGCATGAAAATGATGATTTCTTAGTCAGTTCATAACTATATGGTACTTCCTCTCAAAAATACTACGTATATGGTACTCTTACATTTGCAACAAAAAGTGTTTGCAAATTAATACTCCGTAATTTTTTTGGATTGAAATTTTCTAGTGTAATGTGTTCTCGTATAGTCTAATCTATTTATGTCTGTTTTGCTTTAATTTGAACTAATTTGGTTTCATATGGTCTAAAAATATTTGTTCTAAACACATTGTATATTTGTCAAAGTTTGATATGCTATGGTCATACTCATATAGCCCATGGCTGATATATTATGTGCAAAAGTGTTCATATGAACACTCAAAAAAACAAAAAACAAAAACAATGGGAATACACATATATGAATTAGAGTAATAATTTAGTTATGAGTATTTTAAAGAGAAAATGTGTAATTCTCAATACCCTAAATGTAAACTTTAGGTCCGTGATGCTCTAAGGTGTTTCATTTGTGATTCATTTAACAAATTTAATTGAATTTTGATTTGGATTTATATACTCTATCCTTGAGAAATACCGGAGTAATCAAAAGATAGAGAAATTACAATATTATTAAGTGGATGTAATGTGGAAAAGGACAAGAAACTACCAACTCCGAGACTTTACCAGAGGAAATGGTCAGTCGTCAGCGACACACGGAGGGGGGAGGGAATATCACGTAATTCAAATGCTTCCGCTTCACGGCGTTCGAGAAGGCACGGCCCTTGCCGTCAACCATACTCCCACCTACTCCGTAATCCCAAACTCCTATGCCATTCCCACCCACACTTCCCCAGAAAGACTGGGTCATGAAATCAAGACCAAAAGGCCATCCTTCTCACCCTCCCATTCAACAATCGGATATGCCAAACGTAATTGTCACTTCACCCAATCTTTTTTTTTTATCAATATCATTATCGTTTTAGGATTTGGATTGATTTACATTACCTATTTCAAAATTTGATCCAAAAAAGTGGATGCGAATCACGGTGAATGGGTGACTCGATCAGCGGAGTGGCAGTAGGTCCATATAATCGTGCACACCAGATGTCTAGCCCATTTTAAAGGTTGTAACCTCCACACAGATATTGCGGGATTCGAACGTTGATCCTTGATCAAAATTTAAATATACTAAGAGCATCCATATTGATGATCTTCAATTTTACGGTTTTTCGTGTCTTATTATTATCATGTCACCTCCATATAAGATAATCTCAAATAATCTCCAAACCAATAAATTTCTTCTCATTCATGATCTTAATTTACCTTGGATATGAGCATGAGAATGCACGAACTACAAAGCTAGTCATCACCATAATTTTAGTTGGAAATAATATCAAAATAATCTAGTTTTAGAATTTGATACCAGATTATTTTATCAAATAATCTCATAAAATAATCTCAATTCCTCATTCATGATCCCAAAAAAATCCTCCACATCATCAAAATGATCTAAAAAATAATCTATGGATGAGAATGCCCTAAGTGCATCTCGATACTGATTTGGGTGTAGATCTTACAACCATAAAATATAAAAAGATAATCAATTTAGCATTGCTCAAAATGGAATAAATGTAGTACAATTCATATACTTCGTATAAAATGTAACGTTTTTTAAAAGTATGGCACTAGTCTATAACTATGGGGTGTTTGGATCTAATACTTGTGATGTTTTTATTATTCCTATAAGCAGTTTTTCAAAGTTTTGATAACTAATTATGATTCTATTTTTGCTTTAAAAAGAAACAAAAGAAGAATCAGTTCTAAACACCCCTATACCAAATCAAATTATTGGTGGAGGGCTTGTAAGAACTTAATACTCCGTCCCTCGCTCGTAAGACTTTTAAATACTCCGTCCCTCATGTTAACATTGTTTCATCTTGAAAAATGAACAACCTCCTCATGTGCTAATGTGAGGTGGAAGTAACAATAATTTTCAATACATATTGGCCAATTCTTTTTTTATTCCCTTTATACAATTTATTTATTAAATCATAATAAAAGAAAAAAGACAACAAACACTCCTTTAGAGGGTGTATTTCGGGTAAACAATAATGAAGGGCGTGTTGATTTTTTTAGATTCATGAAAGACGTTTATTTTTAACCAACTGTAGTAGATCAATTATTTTAGTATGCACTATACAACACTAGATCAATTACTACGTACTTTATTATGGAAAGGGCGGAAATACAATTTTCTCTTTTCATATAGTAATTCGAGGATTCTTTATTGTCCTGGTGCTATGTTTTACTGCGTATATTTATTTATTTACTATGGATCCATCAATTATTGCTCTTTTTGTAGCCTCCTATTACATTTCTTTCATTAAAAACAAAAGCACATGGACGCAGAAGTAATAATTCATTGTTGAATTAATAGGGTATTGTATAATTGCATATAGTACTCCGCACTTTATTCCATTTTTTATATTTGCTCTTTAAAAATGTAATTGTAGCAAACCGATTTCTCTAGAATTTTGCCTCTTACAACTTTTACTAATACAAAGTTACAGGGCACCCTTGCAAATAAAAGAAAAAGAAAGGGCGGAAATGAAGAAAAAAGAAATTAAAACTCCGATTAGCGGACTAATTGAGCTTGTCAAGGCTCTACATAATATTTTTTGATTACGTTTTTTATTATGTACTTAGTTCATTAAAAAGGGTTTGGAAAATGTTAGAAAATACTCGATGATTTTTTAAACAAAATTAAAAGATCAAAACTTTTTGGTTTCATGGTTTTTCTTTGAGAAGGGAAGCCAATCCGGTGACCATCACCCTGTTGCTTCTGTCGCAACTTTTCGGCTTTATATCCGGAGGCTGCCAGATCATCGGCGCCGCCTGCTTAGGCGACTGAGATGCCTTTTCTCCCTCGCCTGAAAGTACCTCCGGCGACGGCGGAATGGCCTGTGGGATCTCGTGGTTTTCATCTCCAAAAATCAGGTCTAGCTCTCCTCCCTCGTTCAAAGCTTCTGCTTCAGCCACAGGCTTGGGCTCGGGTTCAGCTTCCGCCTTCTCCTTCGGCGGCGGCGGCGGCGGCGGAGGGTAGGTTCGGGTATAAGTGCTAAGCCACTTGGCTTTCATGTACTCGGCTTTGCGCCAGGGAGGGATGTGCATACCTTTCTTCTTCAAGCTCTGTCTCGCAGCCTCCGACATGATCGACACGATTTGCCGAAGCCGGTCGCCTTTTCCGACGAAGATGAGCGGCAGCAACTGAAGAACGGCGTTATAGCTTCCGGTTGATCTTGCAATCTCGAATTCCGATCGGAAATCCACATCAATGAAGACTCTTGCTCCTTCCAAAATCACATCAACGCACTCGTATTCTCCTATACCAAACAAAGTAACAAACAATTATTTGGTTGTAAAAAACAAAATTGGAACAGTTAATTGACTGTAAACAAGTCATCATCATCATTAGAATTTGGTACCAGCAGGAATCGATGAACTTCTTTCCCATTTTGATTTGAAGATGGAAGCATTGTAACCGAGAGATAAGAGGTCATCTGTGACGATTTTCCGGAGATCGTCTTTCCGTTTACAGGATTTGTTCTTGTCGATGATTTTGGCGGTGTCGGCTAAGAGATTTCTCTCCGCAACACTCTCACAGGAAATCAAGTTCTGGATTATTCCAAAAAGGAAACATCAATCAGAATTCAGACAGGGAATTAACCGCAATTTAAAATTGAACGTATATCCATTATAATTGAAACAAAAAGGAGATATAGGAACCTTGATTGTATCACTTGAGTCGCCGAAGGATGAAGAATTGGCCAGATAATCAGCGAATCCAGAGCTAGGGAGATCGAACTCATCATCGGAGCTGTCGCTACCGTTGCGGTTGAAGCAATTGCAGCGGTTGCGGCCGATTTTAGACGGCTGCTGCTTCTCATTGCTTTCCTCTATGAAACTCTGAACCATCTTATCCAAGGAAACCGAGCTCGGCTCAAATTCAACACCTGCTGAAGAAGCTCCATCTTTGACGCACTGTACTGCAACTCCAGCTCCAGCCGGCGCGGTAGGCTTCTCCGACGCGGATGAGCTTCGTAGTGAGCTGGTGAAAGGTCGATCGAAAAACCTCTTAATTCGAGATTTCGACAATGGCCTCGTAGAATCAGCACGGATCGATGAGGTAATAGAATCAATTGGTTGAACCTTCATCACAGGCATGTCTACCAAAACTGTACTTTCCCTTTTACTAGTATTACTCTTAACTCTTAACCTACACGCACTCTCTCACAGCTCCGAGAGAAATTTAATACAGCTCTGAATTTACTGATATACTCAATAATGACTCAATTTACAGAGAAATCGATGGAAAAAGCTCAAAATAAGGTAATTAGACTTTGAGTAACACTGATCAGCTTCCAAACTCAGAGTATTCGATCAAAATTAAGTAAGAACGCCATAATAACACTAATAGAAATTCGATTTTGAGTTTAACCTTCGATAATTCTCCTCGATCTCAATCTCTGTTTGTGTGGTTGTTGAAGTGGAAGATTACTGAAAGAAAAACCTTTTTTGTTACCAATTGCCAGGAACGAGGTGACGGTGGTGAACAGGAGCACGGACATTGCATACGTGAAATTGAAGACCGGAACGCCGCTGGGAAATTCTGCTTTCCGGCAACTAGGTTGTCGCCGGCCAGATAAGAGTTCTTAATTATTTCTAATTATCTAAGAATTAAGGGTTGATTTTGTGTGAAGCTGAAGTTAAAATGATGGAGTGGTACAAGGCGCTTTATTATATAGAGTGGAGTGAACTGAGCGGAGGTAGAAGACGAGGGGCAGCTGACGTGGACTGAAAGCCACGTGGCGGGCAACGGGCAGGCGCTAAGCTAATCAAACACCTGACCGTGGTTACGTGAAGATAATTGTGCCAGAAACGACAATTAATTATTGAGAAGAGAAAAAAAACCATGATTAATCGGCGTGCGGATGGTAATCGATTTGGTTGGGTGATGAAATTACTGGTCTACCCTTGTGGTCCCGTGAATTGGACATGACGGGGAACGGTTACAATTGGGGAGAGATCGTGGAACAGTGGGAGTGACCAAAACGGGAAACGGAAAAAAAGAGATTAGGCGAGACTTTTTGGCCTTTGTGCGTTACTGGGGTTGGGTTCATGGTGTGGTTCTTTTGTGGTCAGGCCTAACTACTTTTCCTTTATTTGAGTTATTATCTTTTTTTTTTACCTTTTTCCAATTTGACATGAAAATACAATAGGCTATATCTTTTTTTGCATTTTAAAGTAAAATTGCAACGGGTGTCTAAAGTAAAATTCTTTGTAAAGTGTTAAAGAATAAGAATAAGAATAAAAATGTTACTGCATTGAAATTTAATTATAAAATATAATTAAAATTATTATGAGTATGATATCATGAACACTTAAGAGCTCGTTTGGTGATCTTGCTTTTCAGTTTATCGGACTTTTCAACCAACTTTTTCATCAAAAATGTATCTTTTTATTTCACGCGTTGAATTGTGTAATAATGAGAAAAAGTATTGTTGAAATTGTTTTTCTAACTATATTGACTGAAGTTACTTTAGATGATCATTTTATCTGTTTTTTCACATATATATTTTTATTAATACAATTTATTTTAATAATATTTTTTCCGTAAATGCAGTCACTCCACTCATAACTTCAGAAATTTAGCATAATTAACCGATTCAACTAATTTAAGTGTTATCAAATGGGTGTAACTGTGTAAGTATAAAAATTGAATACATGAGTATAAGTTGCTACTATAGTTATTATACTTATGACTTTACATTTTTGTAAACAATTTTATTTATATCATAAATATGCAATTTTTTGTATTAGTGGTGAGCTTGTGATTTCTAAAAATGAGGTGTGGAATGTTATGATTAACTATAATTACATGTAAATTCTAATGCATCCATTTTAAAGTTGCACATATAATACTTAAATTTGTAATCACAAAATAAGGTGAGCGGATTATCGATGGTTGTTGTTTTTTTATTTTTTTTATTGACGACTTTTCTTTATGCAATCATTCATACATATATGGGATTCACCTCACAACATTATGTTGCCATAATGTGTGAACTAATTTCAAAACCTACTTTAAGAGGGTTTGTTATAGATGATTTCATCATATGTGTTTTTGGCTTATCTAATACTCTACTTTAATTAACTAGGCATCATTATTCACTCATTTTGGCAATCTTCAATTAGCAGTTTTGACTAAGTCACATTGAATGGAACGGTTTTACCAACTAAAGACCCAAACACATTATAGGTAGGAAAATTTTAGTCAGAAGTATGTATTCTATACATTATAACCCATCTAGTTTTATTTTACCATAACGTACTCCACATCATTGAATAGATATATTGTAATTTCTTTTGACACTGGTACCAAATAATGTTACAATTTGCAAACGGCAGGTTTTTGTCATGGGTAAATTGTACGTAGTACTATAAACCACTCTGGTAAAAATTACTCTGTATTAGCTACACACCGCTTTTTGTGTTTAACGTACGTAACCCCACCGCTTTTTAACGTTTCCTGTGTTTGTTGGTCGAAAAAATGACCTTTAGGATACTAGTTCACAAGTTCAATGGTAAAACAAGATGTTCACATAAGCTCCGATTTTTCTCTCATCACTTTTGTCACCTTTACTCCGGTGGAGTCGTGTTAAGGAATGTTTACATTTTCTTCTATTTTTGTAAAGTGGTAATTATAAATATTACATGAAAAACGATTAAAAGTAGATGTTAGTATTTGAGAAGAGAACTGGATTTTGAAAACGCAAAAAAAAAAAGAGAGAAGAGTCAATTCCCTAAATAGGACTAAAAAGTGGCAAAATTGCACAAATAGGACTATATTTTTTAAATTCCCTTAATAGGACTATTTATGTTTGTTTAGACAAATATACCCTTGTAACTTGTGAAATGTTTTAATTAATAATAAAATCATAAAAAAATAATAAAAATCAAAAAAATACTAGTACTAAAAATTATAAAAAAAAAATAGAAAATTAATAAAAATATTTAAAAAAAAATCGTAGAATTTAAAAAAAACATTACCACCCCTGCCACCCCCAACACCACCATCTCCCATCACCGGAGAAAAATATGCCAACATTTTGAATAATGCCATAATGATGGCATATTCAATGAAAATGTTGGCATATTGAAGAGTAATTATGCTATCTTTTTGGCATTTTCAGAAAAAGATGACATTTTTTACCAAAAGTGGAAGAAATTTCACCAATCGGAGGTGGTGGTGGTGGGAGGCGGCGGGAGGCGGTGGGAAAGGTATCCATAATTTTTTTATTTTTTTATGGGTTTTTTCTATTTTTTATTATTTTTTAAAAAAAAATTATAAAAAATAAAAAATTAATTTTTTTATTTTATAAATGTTTTATAAATTTTTTATAATTTTTTACGTTTTTTTAATATTTTTTACGTTTTTTTAAGATTTTATTATGAATTAAAGCATTTCATTATGAATTAATACTCTTAGGGGTATTTACGGAAGAAAATCAATGTTTAGTCCTATTTAGGGAATTTAAAAAGTAGAAGTCCTATTTGTGCTTTTTAGGAACTCATTAATCCTATTTTGGACAATTTCCAAAAAGAGAAAAGCAATTTAACACTCTTCCATATTTTCTCATCTTTTAATTTTAAAGCGCTTCGTTTATGCAGAAACATTTATTTAAAATCATTATTATTTAAATTTTGAACATAAAAACTACAAAACACTTTTTTTAAGAGCGTGAAACATTTTCCTAGAGTATGTTTGGGAGTTTAGTTTTGGAGGAGAGAAGGATGAGAAGAGTTAAATTATAACCCTCCAATGCTTGTTTAAGAGTTCAAAAAGTTGAAAGAGGGGTGTTTTTGAAAGGTTCTTGTGACCTCCAAAACTCTTCAAATGACTAATTTTCAAGTTCCCCTAAATTAGGGGGGCCTTAAGGATGATTCAGTACTACCTCCGTCTCAAATTGTTTTTAAAGACAACATTTTTTATCAACCAATGTTAAGGTTAAGCACTCAATATTGATAATTAATGCAATTTTAATTAAAATTTATGGATCATCCGGAAACAGTCTCTCGATCTGTATTTTAGTACAGGGGTAAGATTGCGTATATCCGACCTCCTTACCCCACCGTAGGTGGGAGCCTTTGCGGCACTGGGGTAAATGATGATTGATTGATATTCGGAAATTACATTAAAAAGTTCATAAAGTTGCACAATCCAAATTAAAATTTAATTAAGAATTTAAACGAATACATTTGATCCAAAAAGTCTATTTTGCAACTCAATTACTAGTCCGTCCCTACCCCTCCTTTGTGTTTACAATCCCTAAATATGGATACATATATCAGCTGGTTGATTACTTCTTCACAACTTAGTATAGCTACTTTTTATTAAATATATAATTAGTAATCTAATTGTACAAGAATTACAATTAGAGGCAGACCTGAGAAATTTATTGTATGAAACTCATTTCGGCCATTCAAACATATACATAAACCCTCATCCTAAAAAACTTTGTCGTCTTATAAAATTTGAATAATGATTTTGATTAGTCTAATATCATGAAGTTATAAATCTTATACTTTTATAAAATTACTTTAATATTTAATAATGAGTACTTTCATATTATTTTTATATAATAAATCATTTTCAATAAAAATATATAGTTGATTAAAGTTTTAAAAAAAGACAAAAAATTTGGAACGGAGATACTAAAAAAGTATTACATCAATAAACCACTTTAAATTGTTTGAGAGTTGCTGGTAATCATACACTTGTCCAAATTACCAAATTGGTTAAAAGATGGTTTATCAAATTGGTAAAGAAAACACCTCCGGTAACATATTGGTAAAAAAAACTCTGGCGACAAAGTAGTAAAAAACAAAGCTCTTCGATAAATCACTCATTTTTTTAGTGAGGTTCTTTTATTCTCCAATTTTACAATTCCCAAAATTTAGTTTCTTAAGTATTGTAAAATTGACATTTTCACTCTTTCTACTTTCATTTTGTCATGAAAAGTGGAGCACGGAAAATGTAAATGCGGGTGTTTGACAATCAGCAGTTGGCTGCTAGATGATATGATAGCCGGTTGAATCAACAAATTGATACTAGCGGATTCTGTTAGCTTTTTTAATCAATCGCTTTCATTAGCAATTTGAAGTTAAATGTTAATAGCTTAAATTAGTTGTTTACGATTAACTGTTAAGACATAAAATAACTATTAAGGATATGAATTTCAAAGCACATATATTTCACCTAACTTTTTTTTAATGAATTTTTGAAAAACATTAAAAATTATACTAAATATTTATTATTATTTTAAATAACAATCACCGTTATCATTTCTAACATATGTACGTTACACGAGTGGATATATATAAATTCATTTGTTTACTATTAAAATTTTTATATTTTAAATATGACACTTTTATTTTATTTTTTTGAAAAATTCTATTGCATATGAAATTGAAAAACATCCACAGTGATTTCATAGTGACCGGACCGCGCAGATTTGGGCCCGGTGCAGTCCCATAGGATAGACTATTTGAAAAAACCTTTTATAGAGATTCGGAACGGGATCAGAACGGCCAATCTATCCGACCCGGTCAGGGACCATTACCTGTCTAACAGGTTGATCGTGGGCCTCCCCCTTTATTTATTTGGAAAGGAGCCGATCGGATCAGGTTTGTGCTTAGCTATTAGCCAACAGCCAACCGTGGATTGTCAAACACCATCATTTACATTTTAATTCTCCACTTTTCATAACAAAATCAAATTGTAAGGAATGAAAAAGTCAAATTCATAATGCTTGGGATACAAAGTGTCTAAAATTCTAAAATTGACTAATTTATCATCGAAGCTTTTTTTTATTATTATCAATTTGTCGTTGGAGCTACTTGTTTTTACCAATAGGTCGCCAGAGGCATTTTTATATCAATTGAGTAAACCACCTTGTTTTTTACTAATTTCATAATTTGGCCTAATATATATTTTGAGACTATTACGTACGTAATGTTAAAATGTGAAATTGTTAACCATTCTGAGTTTTGGATGATGACAGACATCTGCAAACATATTCTCTCGAGCTCTACGTTCACATGCATAAACTGATTCAACGCGGACTATGTGCTAGTACTTCTTATCTCTCTCAATTTTCACAAACTTTATACGGCGTACAATTCTAGAGTCCATTTGATAATAACCAAATTGAATGCCTTGGTTGTATTAGGGGTGGGCACGGTCCGGGTCGGTTCGGGTAATCGATAAATTTTCAAGAATCGTCGGTTCCATTTCCATTTAGCGGGTAGGTTCGGTCCGGGTATACCAATTTTCAAAATAGGAACTGAGCCTTACCCGCCCCGTTTGAAATGGGCCAGTTCGGTCCGAGTCCTCAGTTCTTTTTTTTTTTGTAAAAAAACGACTATGCAAACAAAGTTTCTAGTAAGTCATAAAATTCTCAAATTTATTACATATTAATGTAACCATAATATAGTATTTATTCAAAATAAAAGAATAAGACAACATATTGAATTAGTTAAAAAATATCGAACCACAAATCTATAAATTAAACAACATACAATCAACTTAATTAAAATGGTAATCATCTTTCATAAACCAATTAAAAAGATAGGACCACAAATTCATAAGAAAAAACTAGTTACTATACATATTTGTCTATGAAAACAATTTAAAGCTTGTAAAATTAAGACAATTAAATTAATATGTCACACATTGAGTAAGAGTCTTTGTTTACAAAAAATATTAAAGAAAGAAAGTTTGATGCATTTGGAATAGAGAATAGAGGAAAATAGTTTAGGAGTTTAATTATACAGACTTGGAAACTGGTTTTAATAGGCTGAGAAGTTTCTCTAATTGGAAATCTTTGTCTAAGCACAAGAACATAAAGAGATTTCGTGTATTGTTAGTATATTATATTATACTAGTATTAAATATTTTAGAGATTATTAAAATAATATTTTAAAACGGTTCGTAAGTTTTTCGGGACCCGCCCCGAACCATTTGATTTTCTAACATTAGGACCCGACCCTAACCCGCCCCGAACCTGTATTACCCGACCCGACCCGCGGTTCCAGTACCCGTTTGCCCACCCCTAGGTTGTATGACTTTATCTTCTCAAATTTATACTCCCTCCGTCCCAATTTGATGAATTGATGATAGAGATAATTCCCTAAATGAGAGTAATAAAACCGTTTTGAAATTCCAAAATAGGACTATCGTGTTTTTTTTATTTCCCGAATAGGAGTATAAATTTCTGACAAGTTTAGCATTACTAGGCTTTAAACATGACATTTTTTTTCAAACATGGCAGATTAATCCTATTCAAGGAATAAAAAACATGATAGTCCTATTTTGGAATTTCAAAACGTTTTTACTCCTATTTAGGACAATTTCTGTTGATGATACCATTGCGATTTATGATGTTTGACTGACGATAAAGCAAACGGATCCTTGTCCGCTCTCAAAATATTTTAATAAATTTTTTTTACATATTTAAAAACTACATTAAAAGCTTTACAAAGTCACAAACACCTAAATCAAATTTAATAAAAAAAAATTGATGTATAAAGTAAAAGATTAAGAATGATTTGTGTTGACAGAGGTAGTAATAAGAACTGGTACCATCAAATTTGGACAGAGGTAGTAATATTTTAGCTTAGATGTTAGAATGACAGTTGTTGATTTATGAAAACATTATATTTAAAATATACTCCGTATTTTACTAATTAAATAAAAAAAAAATTATATGAAAAAAGTTAAAGTCACCCTCTACAGTAATTTCAGTTAATACAATCAGAAAATTAATTTGAACCTTACATTTTTGTAATCACACGACATAAAAAATTACTCCCTCCGTTCCCAAAAATACTTCTCACATTCCTTTTTGGGCCGTTCCCAAAAATTCTTCCCACTTTCTCTTTTTGGACAATTTGTGTGGCTCACATTCATTTTACCCACTGTTCTAAAAATCGCTCTAGGCGCCCGACTAGTCCCCGCCTAGGCGCTAGGCAGTGGTCGGGCGCCCCGATTTTGATCTAGGCGCTCCGACTAATTGAATCGGTGCCTAGGTGAATTCGTCGGCCGTCTAGGGCGCCTAGTTGCCCGCCCAAAGCGCTTAATGGGCCGCCTAGGCGTCTAGATTCATCGAACAATTTGTTTTTGCTTTTTTATTTTAGTATCCTAAGAAATATGCACCTTTAACTTTGACAATGCATGTGAAGAAAGCTACTAGTGAATAAGTGAGTAGATATAATATATTATTAAATGTGATAACTCTATCATTCATACATGTTAATGTGTATGTGTGTGTATATATTTTTTATACACACACAAACACAACATTACTAATCATATTTATGCAAAAGTATTGATAACACTACAATTTTGATGTCTCCGATTAGTCCCCGCCTAGGCGCCCGCCTACCCGACTAGGCGCTAGGCGCTGGGTTGACGCCCGACTAGCGCCTAGCGCCTTTTAGAACATTGATTTTACCTTTTTCTCACACAACCACAACCACACATTTCCACTTTATTCCACTTTCTTAATAGGCGTGCCAATTCAAACCGGGAAGAATTTTTAGGAACGGAGGAAGTACTTGTTTGTTAAAAAAGTTGAACGATAATGCCAAAAAATTGCGTTATCAAACGGGTGCCAATGGTATAAGTGGCGGCTAACGTTTCATAATTAACGCTCAAAAATATGAAGAGAGAAAAAGTACAATATAGCTGAAAATGCTTCTTGTTGAAGATGGAGCCTTGTTCAAAGTTTCAGAACTGATACCCGACCGGGTCAGATAAAGGACCCGACCGGGTATGTTGAAGCAGAGATCTGGGAGCTCACTGGACGTGAGACCCGACCGGGTCAGGGAAGGGACCCGACCGGGTCAGCAAGGCAGAAGCCTTCTGTTTTGGAAACCCGACCTGGTTTCTACCGGGTTTATGTTCTGTGAAGGAGACCCGACCGGGTCAAATAAGAGACCCGACCGGGTCAGTCGACGGGATTTTTTAAAACAGGCTTAATTTGGGCCTGCGGCTCTAATCTTGATTTAGGTTTTCTTAAACCTATATAAACGACTCTTAATGTACTTGTAAACATGGTTGGACGCAGATAATAATACATCCTCTCTCTCGTTCGCCGTGGACTAGCGTAATCACCCCGATTGCGTGAACCACGTTAATTCTTGTGTTCTTGCTCTTAATTTATCGTTTATCTTTGCCTAATCGTAACAATTGGTATCAGAGCTATGGCTGACGAAGGGAAGGTTAAGATCGATAAATTTGATGGTCAAGATTTCGCTTTCTGGAAGATGCAGATCGAGGATTATCTCTACCAGAAGAAGCTTCATCAACCGTTGTCTGAGAACAAACCAGAAACGATGACGGAAGCGGAATGGAATTTGTTGGATCGACAGGCTCTTGGTGTGGTGAGGTTGTCGTTGGCGAAGAACGTTGCCTACAACATCGTTAACGAGAAGACAACGTATGGACTGCTCAAGGCGTTATCCAACATGTATGAGAAACCCTCAGCAGCAAACAAGGTTTTCTTGATTAGACAGTTGGTGAATACAAGAATGAAGGAAGGTGCATCCGTGACAGATCACATCAACGAGTTTAATTCAATCATATCCAGGTTAGGCTCGGTTGAGATTAAATTCGATGATGAAGTCCAAGCGTTACTTTTGTTATCATCTTTGCCCGATAGTTGGTCCGGTACAGTCACAGCGGTTAGTAGTTCATCTGGAACCACTAAGCTTACCTTTGAAGGTATTCGTGACTTAATCCTTGGTGAGGATATCCGGAGGAGGAGTTCGGGGGATAGCTCCAACAGTTTGTTGAGTACTGAAGATAGGGGCAGAAAATCCACTAGAGGAGGTAACAAGAAGGGAAGATCGAAGTCGAGAAAGAGAGGGCAATCCAAGAACCGGAAGGACATCAATTGTTGGAATTGCAAAGAGAATGGACACTTCAGAAATCAGTGCCCAAAACCCCCTGCAGACAAAGGCAAGAAGGAGGTGAACGTGGCAGAGGATTATGAAGATGTTCTAATTTGCAGCGTTGAGAATTCAGTTGAGTCCTGGATCATGGATTCAGGTGCGTCGTTTCATGCTTGTCATTGCAGGGATTTGATGAAAAATTTCAGGCCCTACAGCGGAAGAGTTCGTTTGGCAGATGACAAATCCCTGGAGATCACGGGTATTGGAGATGTTGATCTCAGTACCTCTTTGGGTACAACCTGGAGGCTGAAAGATGTGAGGTATATTCCAGACCTGAAGAAGATGTTGATCTCAGTTGGACAGCTTGATGAGGAAGGCCATAACGTTAGTTTTGGCAACAAGCAATGGAAGGTGACAAAGGGAAGGCTGGTCATTGCTCGTGGGCAGAAGCATGGTACATTGTACATGGTTGAAGTGTCCACAGATGGGGCAAACACAGCAGTTGAAGATACAGGGGTCTCTACTTTGTGGCACCAAAGACTTGGGCACATAAGTGAGAACGGAATGAAGATGCTGTCTTCAAAGGGTAAAATCCCAGATTTGAAGAATTCAAAGTTGAGCTTTTGTGAGCCATGTGTTCTAGGCAAACAAAAGAGGGTAACCTTTGTGAAGACGGGACAACAACCGAAGACTGAGCGGCTGGAGTTGATTCATTCAGATGTCTATGGACCTACAAAGGTCTCTTCGATTGGAGGTTCCCGTTACTATGTCACATTCATTGATGACTCTACACGGAAGGTATGGGTTTATTTTCTTAAAAATAAATCCGATGTCTTTAACACTTTTAAGAAGTTCAAAGCTGCAGTAGAGAATGAAACGAATCTTAAGATTAAGTGTTTAAAGAGTGATAATGGGGGTGAGTACAGTAGCACAGAGTTTGTAGAGTATTGTGCTGAACAGGGGATCAGAATGCTGAAGACAGTTCCAGAAACACCACAGCAAAATGGTGTTGCAGAGAGGATGAACAGAACACTGAATGAGAAGGCCAGGAGCATGAGATTGCATGCAGGACTTCCTAAGATGTTCTGGGCAGATGCGGTGAACACAGCAGCATACTTGATCAACAGAGGACCCTCATCTCCCATAGGTTTCAAAATTACAGAAGAGGAATGGAAAGGTCGAGAGGTATCCCTTACTCACTTGAAAGTTTTTGGTTGTATTTCTTATGTCAAAGTTAGAGATGCAAATAGTGACAAGCTCGAGGCAAAGGCAAAGAAGTGTATCTTTATTGGGTACGGGATGGATGACATGGGCTACAGGTTCTGGGACAACCACAGCAAGAAGGTTATCAGAAGTAGAGATGTCACTTTCAACGAGAATGCCCTGTATAAAGATGGTCTTGCAGCAGAAACTAGCAAAGCCAAGCAACCAGAAAACAAGCAACAAGTGGTGTTTGACGGGATGACTGAAGATGACATAGCACAACCTCTTGGTTGTGATGAGATGACTGGAGGTTCAGGGAGCAGTGGGAGCTCAGGAGATACAGGAATGTCTGAAGATAGTGGGAGTGATGAAGATGGTGAAAATTCAGAGGCAGCTACTCCTCAAGTAAGACAGTCCACTAGAATCAGAAGACCTCCTAACAGATATTCTCCTTCAGCAAATTATCTGTTGCTGACCGAAAATGGTGAACCAGAATCTTACTCAGAGGCGCTGACCGTGAAGGATTCCATACAGTGGAAGAAGGCCATGGAGGATGAGTTAGATTCACTTGACAAGAACCAAACTTGGTCCTTAGTCAAGCTACCACCGGGAAAGAAAGCTTTGGAGAACAAGTGGGTGTTCAGAATCAAAGATGAAGCTAATGGGAGCAAAAGATACAAGGCGAGGCTAGTTGTCAAGGGGTTCCAACAGAAGAAGGGGGTTGATTACAATGAAATTTTCTCCCCGGTTGTGAAGATGACTACTATCAGGTTGATCCTTGGTATCGTTGCTGCTGAAAATTTGCATTTGGAGCAGCTGGATGTAAAGACTGCCTTTCTTCATGGCAACCTTGAAGAAGACATTTACATGGCTCAACCAGTAGGTTTCCCAGTGAGTGGTAAAGAGAAGATGGTGTGCAAACTCAAGAAGAGTCTATACGGGCTGAAGCAAGCTCCTAGACAGTGGTACTTGAAGTTTGACAGTTTTATGCAGCGGAATGGGTACACTAGATGCAAGATGGACCATTGCTGTTACTTGAAGAAATTCGAGTCTTCATACATTATTCTTCTTTTGTATGTTGATGACATGTTGGTGGCTGGAGCAAACATGCAGGAGATCAACAAGCTCAAGAAGAAGTTGTCTGAAGAATTTGAGATGAAGGATTTAGGGGAGGCGAGACAGATTCTTGGGATGAGCATAGTCAGAAACAAGGTGGAAGGTACTTTGAAGCTTTCACAGCAGAAGTACATTCAGAAGATCCTTGAGAAGTTCAGAATGACGGATGCCAAGCCAAGAAGTACACCGTTAGGGAGTCAGTTGAAACTCTCCAAGCAGCAGTCTCCAAAGACCAATGAAGACAAAGATGAGATGGCTAAAGTTCCTTATGCATCAGCCGTTGGCAGCTTGATGTACGCAATGGTGTCAACAAGGCCGGACATTGCTCATGCAGTGGGAGTTGTTAGCAGGTTCATGTCAAATCCAGGGAAGGAACATTGGGAAGGAGTTAAGTGGCTGTTACGCTACTTGAAAGGTACTTCTGAAACTGCTCTTTGTTTCAGGAGGAATGGAGTAATTCTAGAAGGATTTGCTGATGCTGATTTGGGGGGCTGTCATGATTCCGGGAAGAGCACTACGGGTTACATATTCACTATTGGAGGTACGGCAATCAGTTGGATGTCCAGATTACAGAAGAGTGTAGCTCTTTCAACCACAGAAGCAGAATATATGGCTATTGCTGAAGCGGCCAAGGAGATGATTTGGTTGAAGAACTTCCTTTCGGAGTTGGGCATGGAACAGGGGGATTGCGGACTGCATTGTGACAACCAGAGTGCTATTCATCTCGCGAAGAATCCGGTGTTTCACAGCAGAACGAAACACATCAAGATGCGGTACCATTTTATCCGAGAGTTGATTGAAGACGGTATCATAAACTTGAAGAAGATCCTTGGTACGAAGAATCCAGCAGACATGCTTACCAAGGTGGTGACAACGGAGAAGTTGAAGCTATGCATGGCTTCAACTGGCCTTCCAGATACTTGATGAGAAGGCGTGAACGGGAGAGAGTGAGAAAGAGAGAAATCAGGGGTTTTACAGAAGATACATGTTCTTGGATGGCAGATAGCTGTTGACCAAGCCTCCAAGTGGGAGATTGTTGAAGATGGAGCCTTGTTCAAAGTTTCAGAACTGATACCCGACCGGGTCAGATAAAGGACCCGACCGGGTATGTTGAAGCAGAGATCTGGGAGCTCACTGGACGTGAGACCCGACCGGGTCAGGGAAGGGACCCGACCGGGTCAGCAAGGCAGAAGCCTTCTGTTTTGGAAACCCGACCTGGTTTCTACCGGGTTTATGTTCTGTGAAGGAGACCCGACCGGGTCAAATAAGAGACCCGACCGGGTCAGTCGACGGGATTTTTTAAAACAGGCTTAATTTGGGCCTGCGGCTCTAATCTTGATTTAGGTTTTCTTAAACCTATATAAACGACTCTTAATGTACTTGTAAACATGGTTGGACGCAGATAATAATACATCCTCTCTCTCGTTCGCCGTGGACTAGCGTAATCACCCCGATTGCGTGAACCACGTTAATTCTTGTGTTCTTGCTCTTAATTTATCGTTTATCTTTGCCTAATCGTAACACTTCTATACTATTGGACAGAAAAAAGACTTGAAATTCTATTTTGAAAACACAACCTTAAGCTGGTGCTGAACTTTGTTTGCACGCTTGAACAATATTTCAATTACATTAAACCTAATATACTCAAAAACTTCTTTAATCAATGATGCTATGTTTTAAAACCGGGAAAACTGTCAAATAAGTCCTCGAACTTTCATAAAAAGGTCAAATAAATCCTTATATAGGAGGTTCTGTCCGGCCGTCGCGATTTGGGGCGGTTCCCGGTGGAATTTTTTGATGGATTTTTTTGAGCATCTTATTCATCAAGTCTAGTTTATTTGAAGATAACAGCGCACAGTTATCTTCGAGAATTAATTTGAATGCGTTCTCGATTGGTATGAGTAAACTAGACTTGATGAATAAGATGCTCAAAAAAATTCATCAAAAAATTCCACCGGGCACCGCCCCAAATCGCGACAGCCGGACAGAGCCTCCTATATAAAGACTTATTTAACCTTTTTACGAAAGTACAAAGACCTATTCGACAGTTTTTCCTTTAAAACCTGAACCGTGAAGTAGTCCGCCCAAGCGACTTGGGTTATAGGTCAATCTTGATCGGTGGGATCAACCCGGTCAATATCGAGAAAACTTATTCAACATTAATAAAGTTATAAAATATATATGTAAATATCATTCTTCAGATGGCCGAAATATGGTAAATGTAGTCATTGTTGACATTGTAAATGTCACTTTTTGGATGACATCTGCAAACTTGAACATACAAGAATTACATATCAATATCGGTACTAATTGAGTGACTGAAAGACTCTTTTTGCTTTTTTAATATAAACTTTAAGGGTGTTACAAAAAAAAATATAAACTTTAAGGGAAAACTGTCAAATAGGTCCTCGAACTTTCATAAAAAAGTCAATTAAGTCCTTCTATAGGAGGTTCTGTCCGGCCGTCGTGATTTGGGGCAGTTCCCAGTGGAATTTTTTGATGAAATTTTTTGAGCATCTTATTCACCAAGTCTAGTTTACTCATACCAAATTGCAACTAAAAATTCAATCGGGAACACATTCAAGTTAATTCTTGAAGATAACTGCGCATTTTTGCATTCTCGAATTAATTTGAATGCGCTCCCGATAAAATTTTTAGCTGAAATTTGGTATGAGTAAACTAGACTTGATGAATAAGATGCTCAAAAAATTTCATCAAAAAATTCCACCGAGAACCGCCCCAAATCGCGACGACCGGACAGAGTCTCCTATAGAAGGACTTAATTGACTTTTTCATAAAAGTTCGAGGACCTATTTGACAGTTTTCCCTAAACTTTAATGAAGTAAACTTTGGTGCACATTTGTAATCATACGCACATTATATATAATTAATTAGTAGATTTACGCATATCACAATATAATACGGAGTAATAAACAATTCATTTATATTAATGTCAATTCACATTACAACCAAACTCTATTTTTACCTGAACTAAATTAACTAGAGTACATATATGTACACTTCAAACAAACTTATTTAATTTGGATAAAACCAAAGGGTCAAATAAGTCTTTATATAGGACGCTCTGTCCGGCAGTCGTCATTTGGACTGTTCCCTGTGGAATTTTTTGATGAAATTTTTTGAACATCTTATTCATTATGTCTAGTTTACTCATACGAAATTTCAGCTAAAACTTCAATCGGGAAGGTATTTAAATGAATTCTTGAAGATAATTGTGTTTTTATCTTCAAGACTTAATGATGCAATTTCATCAAAGAATTTCACCGGGAACCGCTCCAAATGGCGACGGTCGTACAGTAAGGACTTCTTTGACCCTTTTTATGCAATTTCGAGGACAAATATGACCCTTTACTCTTTAACCTAACCCAAATTTACACTACAAACCAATAATTTCTTCATTTTATTACTCCCTCTGTCCCTTTTTAATTGTCCCGGAAGAGAGTGGCACAAGCTTTAAAAAATGAGTTTGTGTGGTTGATAGTAATTGATAGAGTAAGAATAAAGTAAAAATGATTTTGAGTTACACAAACATTACCAAATAAGGTATGAAACAATTAAATATGGACATTCCAATATAATAAAACAGGACATTTAAAATAAAAGGGAACTAAGGGAGTATTAGTTATTGTGTTTCTACGCATGTGAAAAAAAATCAATTATCTACACTTCAACAATCAACACTTGTGATCATTTACACAATTAACTTCATAGATATAACTAACAAATATATCCATCTACAAAACATTATTTATTTTATTTATGTGCTTTATGGAAAAGGGCAGACATTAATTAGCATAAGCCGAACTTAAAGCCCGGACCCGCTTATAAAGACAACGCCGAGCCTGACACGAGAGAGACCCTTGCCCGGATTTTACGTGGCCGAGTTCGTGCAGGCTGGGCCAGACCCGGCCCACTAACCGTCTTCACACTTAACCGCGATGCATCTAGCCCGGGTCTACACGGCAGACCTTACCCCAGTTTCAGGGTGCGTTACGTACCACTCACTGATCACGTTCGTGCAGTGTCTGGTTGTACTTTTCCCTTAAACCAAGTTGCGTTTGTACTGATCGGACTTGACATTTGCGTTAAATCCGTCCACTGTTTTCACGGACAGGCCGACTGAAGCACGCTTATGGACAATTAAAGCAATTATGGAACTTAGTTAAAGCGACGATTTGCAATTGATTACTTCATTAAAGCAAGGAATTGCAATTATGGATCATGAGTAGATGAGTCGCACTATACGTACTTTCATTGACTTTTTGCGGTAAGATACGGAGCATGTAGAAGTTTTAGGGTAGCAACCAAATTAAGTGAATCGGTATAATTTGATTAAAAAAAATTGATGAATAGCTGGTTTGATAATATTAAAATTAATTAATTGGTGTGCGTAGGATTGTAGGATTTGATGAATTGGCCACACTAAAATTGCCTGAATTGGTTGAATTTGGTGGAATTTATGATGTCTGAAGCGGGTGAATATTCAGAATTATGGAAAATTAATTAAAATATATTGTATTAATGAAATAAAGAAAAAGTTATATGAAAACAGCTAAAATGATCATCAACAACAACTTTATCTATTTCAGTCAGAAAAGTCACTTCACTATTACTTATTTTAATCGTTACACAATTTATCGTGGCAAATCCAAACTTATGTGTTTGCCAAAATGTTGGTTGGTAAGGCTATTAAATTGAAAATAAGGATTACTAAACAAACTCAAAA
The DNA here is from genome assembly GCA_945859915.1 of Cuscuta epithymum. Lineage (NCBI taxonomy): Eukaryota > Viridiplantae > Streptophyta > Magnoliopsida > Solanales > Convolvulaceae > Cuscuta > Cuscuta epithymum. The sequence goes on along the minus strand of CAMAPF010001176.1, from coordinate 417,131 downwards.
TTTGTGAAATACTTTTTGAATTGACTCAATCTATTTAATTAGGAAAAAGTTATAGTTGCTATGTTCTTTTTTAATTGTAATGTTTTCATTTTAAAGTTTTCCAGCACATAACTTTGACCGTTGATATATTTCACTTTTGATTATTAAAAATTAAAATAGAGATTTTGAAATTTTAAAATAGGAGGAATTGAATGAGTACTTTTCGAAAATAGTTATCATAACTCTTTTGAGCAAATGGGTGGATTATATGCGAAAGTAAGTGACACCAAAGGATTTGTTTTAGTAGCTTTAAATCTTTAAATATGAAACCTCTTTGTATCTATTCAATTCATTAGATATGTATCAATGACACCCTCTTTCGTATTCATCCTGGAAGGGATCGGATTTTAATTTATTTGGTAATCTAGTTACTAGTATAACACATGTTTTCCACAAGTAGACATCACATATATATGTGTGGATTTTGTTGTCACCTCAGTATTTATAATAGTTTCAAAAATAAAACAAGAAAAATCTAAAGTACAATAATTTATAGATCACAAAAAACGAGCTCCAAGGAAATCCAATCGCTAAATCTTTGCAGCACATAATGTAGACATATACTCCGTATAATTTAGTGTAGGGGCCTGATCCTGTCCAGCCGGAGGGACAGGACCCGCCGTCCGTCCGTCTCAATTTGGAGTCCTTCCCGGTATAGTTTGTCAATGAAATTTTTTGAGCATGTTCAAGTCTAGTTTATCCATACCAAATTTAAGTTAAAAATTCAATAGGGAAGGCAGTCAAATGATTTTTGGAAGTTAACTGCGCAGTTTATATACATATAAAATGCAGTTATCTTCCAAAAATCATTTGAGTGCCTTCCCGGTTGAATATTTAGCTGAAATTTGGTATGGATAAACTAGACTTGATGAGGAACATGCTCAAAAAATTTCATCAAAAAATTCCACCGGGAAGAGTCTCTGATGGCCTTGGCCGGACGGTCCCTCCCGTCCCTCCGGAGGGACCTGATCTTTTCTCATTTAGTGTATAATATTAACAATAATAAAATGAACTGAGTGGTAATTATAATATTAAGTTTCTAGAACAATTTTTTACGAAAATATGAATAGTGACAAAAACAATATTTGTATTTTATTTAAACTTTACTTAATTAGTTGTTACACCAATAAATAATACTCCCTTCGTCCCGGATACAACTTGACATTTGCTTTTGACAAGGTATTTTAGGAGCTCAATTAATAGAATAACACATGTCTTGCATGCCCTTTGACTTTTGGGGGAAATTAATGCTATCCACTCAAATGTAAAAAATGGGTGGGTGGTGAAGGGTAGTTAAGACATTTAATGTAAAGCGAGTTGTCTGAAAAGGAAACATAAAGGAGTAAATGAGATGTCCCAAAAAGGAAAGTGTAAAGATTTAAATGGGACGGAGAGTATTTATTATATATACTCTGTGATATTTGTGTCTTAAGTTAAAAGATACTGATGATAAAAAAAAAGGTTAAAAGATACTGAGATTTATTAAACATTTAAATTTCGAAATAATTTCCCTCATTTTTAAAATTCATTCCACTTGGTCCTACGAATTTTGTGTCAATTCCACCTTTAAACCACGTCTTTCATTTTGTCCACTTTTGATACTTGACTAATGTTTATTAACTGGTTTTGGTTCTTTTCCGGCGATTTTAATCATCGGAAACGGTGCCGGAAGGACCATATATGGGCAAAAACACAATAGTCATATATCAAAAGTGGACAAAGTGAAAGATGTAGACTAATTTAAATGTGGAATTGACCTAAAACTTGTAGGACCAAAAATGGAATTTATTCTTTTTAAATCAGTGGATGCTCTCCTGATTCAATAATAAGTAGAGTTTATTAATTAGCTGTAGTATATATAAATAATGATGACTTAGTACATTTATTCTTCCTTCATTTCCTTGGGCTTGGGGATTAATTATGAGATTGCAAGGGATTAATTATGAGATTGCGAGCCCGTTTGGAGCAGCAATAATAGGTTGATGATCGACGAGGATCCTTTTCAGGGGTTTAATAGGTTCTCCAGAACAATGCCTCAGGATTTATGCGGCTCCATATTTTTAAAAATTTATTAGTACTATATAATAATATTGTACTACGTAAATTAATACTAATCAATAAAATACTGTTAGTAAGAAATAAAAATAGGGGAAAGTAGCCAATCAGCCCTAGAACTATGTGCAAATCACCCCTTTTATTGGAGGCTCTATCCGGCCATCGCCATTTGGGGCGATTCCCGGTGGAATTTTTTGATGAAATTTTTTGAGCATCTTCTTCATTAAAAATAGTTTATTCATATCAAATTTCGGCTAAACATTCAATAGGGAAGACAGTCAAATGAATTTTTGAATATAACTGCGCAGTTAAACAACGTAGTATATTTCAAATGAGTTTTTTCCACTTTCGGTCCCCCGACTATTATGTCACAGACATTTTTGGTACTTGATTTCTAATTTTTCCATTTTTATTCTTCGACTATTGTGCTAGAGACACTTTTAGTCCCCGACTTTAAGGTTTTCCACATTTAGTCTCCTGACTGTTGTCAAATTGACACTCTTAGTCCTCTCATTATGATTTAGACACAATAAATGGAGGACTAAAAATGTTATTATTATAATAGTTTAAGGACCAAAAGTGTAACTTTTATGAAAGTTGAAGGACTAGATCTGGAAACTTTCAAAGACGGGTACCAAAAGTGTCTCTAGCGCAATAGTCGTGGACTAAAAATGGAAAAAATCAAAGTTGAGTACCAAAAGTGTCAATGACATAATAGTCGGGGGACTAAAAGTGGAAATAGAAAATTTCAAAAAATTATTTGACTGCCTTTCTTGTTAAATTTTTAGCTGAAATTTGGTATGAGTTAACTAGACTTAATGAAGAAGATTCTCAAAAACATTCATCCACAAATTCCACCGGAAACCGCCCCAAATGTAGATGACCGGACAGAGTCTCCTATAAAAGGGGTGATTTGCACTTTTTAAGTTAGTTCGATTACTTCGATGGCTGATTTACTACTTTTCCCATAAAAATATAAGGGGAAAATAATTAAAATACTCCAAACTTTGAAGGGGTGTGAGGTAAGCACCCCAAACTTTCTTATGTAATATAAATACCCCAAACTTTATATAAAAAGTTATTTTAGCACCATGGTCATATATTATTTTTTCAAAAATGTTAATTTTTTATGTTAATCCATCATTTTTTTCGTTAGTCACATTGGTTTTCTTTTACTCAATTTGCTTGAATAATGAGTTGGGTTGATTTAAATCAAGTATTCAGTATGTTTTAGAATTTTTATTTTTACATTATTTAATGAGTATTCAATTGATTTAAGTATAAATATTTGAATTGAGATTTGTTTAATTTTTTATTTAATGTGGGTCTCGATTTTACATTTGGAAACTAGAGCCAATTCATTAGACGCCGTGCTCATGATAAACCTCAAAATCTATTAAAATCATCAAATACCTAGCTACTACAGGAGCGGATTTGGCCGATTATTATTATCAACTCAAAAAGTAGGCTCTTAGTTGCTTCTTTGGTTGCAATCGATTTTTATTACTCGTGAGCACAAAACACTTTTATTCATTCTTTTTATCACATCTCCGGCTTTATTCTTCATTTTCGAACTCACTTCTTCTCAGCCTCGGTGAAAGATTTCTGCATCGTTGCTCAAAATTCTTGTTTTCTCTATCATATAAATTCCTTTTTATGTGTTATTAATGAGATTATCCTAGTAACCGATTTGATTGTTTATATGCTCCACGTACTCGAAATTAGTGTTGGCACATTTTTTTTTAGCAAAGTTAATTTGTTAATTTCCTTAAGGAATAAAGTTTAGTTAACTATTTAAGTTTCTATTTGTATTGTGCCTAGTTCATATTGGGTATAGTTTTGGATCTGTATTATTGGTTTCTTTTTCATGCATTAATTTTATGCCTATTTTAATCCTTAGCTTTGCAGTAGCAATTAATTAAGTTTGTAATAAATATTTAATTTGTTTCATACTTTCATTCAAAAAATGTCCCCTTCTTTACTAATTCATAATTTCATATAGTCAACTAATCCATTCTTATCTAATTACTTTTGGAGATGAAGAGTATCTTCACACAATCACACGAATTATTAGAATTTCTGGAAAATGGTTATATTTACATTCCTATACCAATCCTATGCGTTTTTATTGCCTTCGTTTATGTTCCCGCTGATATATATTCTCCTATGGCTTTTTGTTCAGTTCTTTGACTCTCTTTTCATATTTTCCAGTGCTTTGCAAACTTTTGTACAATTGTATTCGTAACATCATAGTCTGTTTACTTCACTTTATTCCACTGATCTCTTTACTTGATTAAATCAATGCAATGCATATATATGCGACGGCCGACGTGCCTATATATACAACATAAGGAGTACGTAAATACGTAATAATTTCAACAATAATACGGAGTAAATCAATAACTCTCAGAATATGACCAATGATAGTTGATTAGTTCATATTTATTAGTTGATAGCTTCACCGTAACCGTTAGTAGTACTACGTATAGTAGAGAGAATAGAGAACTAATAATTTAAGAATTGAAAGTGCAAACTATTAATCATAGTCAAACCATTTACAACTGTCCCCAAGTGAGGTATTTATACTAGTAATAAATGAAGCGGTGCATTAAATACACCACACGTGCTGACTATTCTATAAGCGAGCGCACTATGACATGGCAGAAGTTGACACGTGTCATTCTCTAATCGATTTCAGGCTGGGTGTTTTCTGTTGGTTGGGGTGACGATGGCCGTGGTGCAGGGATGCATCCTGGGTCTGAAGTTGTCCTTGTCCTTGAGTGATTGTATGAGATCAGTGGCCGAGGTGACATCACCGAGATGATGAGACCGAGGTGATTGTAGAGATTGAAACCACGTTTCATCATTCTAGATTGGGCTTGTTTGGGAGCCCCCACTAGTATGATACGTTTGACCTATCCAAAGCGTAGGTCCGGACTCATATACTTCGTCAATAACATTATTATTGACTTGGTTGAAGTAATTGTCCTATATCAAAATGGTATAGAATAATAGAAAACTAACCTAGGATTACACATTTTATTAGGTTATCTTACCAGATCTCTAATGGAGAAAAGCATCATGATGTTAAGATAAAAAGATTTAAAAGAATACGTAGTACTCTCTCCGGTTCTTAATTAAGTTTCTAGTTTGACGGCACACATATTAAGAAATAAATTTATTTTACTGTGAAGTGCACTGTTTGAACATTGTTTGACATTGTTTGAACACGACACTGTTTTGGTGTAAATCATTTGTCAAATAAGGAAAGGTTTGAAGTAGGAACTTTAATATGGATCATCCCAAAAAGGAAAGTAAGAACTTTATTAGGGGACGGAGTATAAAACAATCTTAAAATACCAATTATGAAAAGCATTGCGTTTTCCGGACGCCGCAGTATCGATTATAGTGGAAATGTGGAATCAGTTCTCGTGCGTAAATTTTCCACAAAGTCGACCTAAATATTTGACAATAAACCAACTTATAGTCGTACAAGATATTGGATTTCAAAGTCATCTTATCTAATAGGTTAACCTTTCTAGATTACAGAAAAGCACACAAATATACAAAACGGAGTTAGCAAAATATGAAAATCAACTATAGATATGAAAGTCAAATATAAATACAATTTTCGATGCTTGTCTTTTCTTCGAGTTTTTTTCCGTATTAATGCTAATTAATTAAGTATTTACGAAAATAGGGTCGGGTTAAAAGTATTTACGGATATACTGCTGGGCTTAACCCTGGTCGGGGAAAGTCGCCAAACCGTTTGGCGACTTATAAGTCGCCCAACCGGATGGCGACTTAGAAGTCGCCCAACGGTTTGGCGACTTACCCATAAATTAAAAAACCGGGTTAAACTAAAAAAAAAAAAAGAGAGGGGCAAAATTGTCTTTTGAAACCCGTTGAATTTTACGACTATCGTGTCCGCAGGTCGCCCGCGCAGGGGGGGTGCGAATTTTCGATTCTGAACTAAAAGCCGGAATTCTTGTGTGCGCGAGAGCTCCCCTATTCTCCTTCACCTTTTAATTCTAAGAGAGGAGTGGTTCATATTTATAGGCTTCAAACTTCTCAAGGAGTTTAGGTGTGGGAAAGTTAAAGAAGCTCACTTTCCACCTTTGCTTAAAAGTGTACACTTTTCCATCTTTCTTTTTCAAGAGCAAATTTGAGCCACTTCAAAACTTCAAAGTCCAAAACTCCAACACCAAAGGTCAACACTACAATCAAAGCTTCCAAGAGTCAACATTGAGATTTAAAAAAAAATCAAGGTAGATGGTACCTTGATTTTGGACCTTGAAATGTAGCTTGGTTGTTTCCTATCAAGGTCCAAGATAGGCATGGCAATGGGTCGGGGCGGGGCGGGTATTGCAAAACCCGGACCCGCCCCGTAACTTGGCGGGGCGGGTCCGCCCCGCCCCGTGACCTGCACGGGTCCAAACTTGTTGACCCATGACCCGCCCCATGCGGGGCGGGGCGGGGCGGGTCCGCCCCGTCGCAACCTAGCTAATTAGCTAGTTTGTATTTTTATTTGTGGGAAGTTGTTACCAATTGAATCTACATAATGTTTATCTCTAAATAATAATTAAAAATCAATATATTAAATCAAATTCATGATACGCTAAAAAATTCAAAAATTAAGGAAAAATTACTCAAACTTGAATAGTTAATCTAATTAGTTATATTAATAATTGAATATATGTATTAAAATTCTATATATAAAGAAGACATTGATAATCCGTCGTGCATCTCATTCTAAGTATATTCATATATTATAAGATCAAAGAATTTATGATTTATTGTATACACATATGTATGTTGAAGTATATTTGTAGTATAAGTTAAGAAAAAGTATGTATACTTATATATTGAGCGGATCGGGTCGGGGCGACACGGGTCAATTCTAATACCCGGACCCGCCCCATTGTATAGGCGGGGCATGGCGGACCCGCCCCATTTGCAAGACGGGGCGGGGCGGACCCGCCCCAAATGTCTCGGGCCAGGACGGGTCATTGCGGGTCGGGTTTTTTTGACATCCCTAGTCCAAGATAGTATTGTTACATTACGATCATGGAACGCAAACCAGAGGAGTATAAATAGATTAAGGAACCACAACTACAATCTTATTCATTCCATCATAGAAACACCTCATACGAATTGTGATGTAAAATTCTATAACCCTTGATTGAGAATGTCACCAAGGCAGCTGACTTCGTTAACAACTTTAATAGAGATCACTAGCTTAAAGCTTGATACTCCTCATTGCACATTTTGTGATTTAGGTGGAGATCAGCCCCTAAGTACATAAAACGGGCAGGGCATATATGCAGCATAGAATAAACAACTTACCATCAGGGCTAAGAGGGCGGGCAACTTGTAAGAAAGTGCATGGAAATACGAAGTATAAAAGCAGCAACCGTGAAATTTTAACACAAAACTGCCCCATTTTGGTGCTGATCAAACATAAGAAGGTTTCTGCAAATCATTTGAGATGCAACGCTGAACTACTATCTTGATGGTACCTTGATTTTGGACCTTGAAATGTAGCTTGGTTGTTTCCTATCAAATTTCAAAAATCAACATGAAAGGAAGTAGATGATAGGAAACAATACTATCTTGGACCTTGAAATGTAGCTGGGAGTTTGAGAAAAATAGTCTTAACCTTGATTTTTTTTAAATCTCAATGTTGACTCTTGGAAGCTTTGATTGTAGTGTTGACCTTTGGTGTTGGAGTTTTGGATTTTGAAGTTTTGAAGTGGCTCAAATTTGCTCTTGAAAAAGAAAGATGGAAAAGTGTACACTTTTAAGCAAAGGTGGAAAGTGAGCTTCTTTAACTTTCCCACACCTAAACTCCTTGAGAAGTTTGAAGCCTATAAATATGAACCACTCCTCTCTTAGAATTAAAAGGTGAAGGAGAATAGGGGAGCTCTCGCGCACACAAGAATTCCGGCTTTCAGTTCAGAATCGAAAATTCGTACCCCCCCTGCGCGGGCGACCTGCGGACACGATAGTCGTAAAATTCAACGGGTTTCAAAAGACAATTTTGCCCCTCTCTTTTTTTTTTTTTTTAGTTTAACCCGGTTTTTTAATTTATGGGTAAGTCGCCAAACCGTTGGGCGACTTATAAGTCGCCATCCGGTTGGGCGACTTATAAGTCGCCAAACGGTTTGGCGACTTTCCCCGACCAGGGTTAAGCCCAGCAGTATATCCGTAAATACTTTTAACCCGACCCTATTTTCGTAAATACTTAATTAATTAGCATTAATACGGAAAAAAACTCCTTTTCTTCACAATATTGGTCTATTTTTCCCGTTCTCTAAAATCTAAATTAAATGCCCATTTCTGTTAAAATTTTCAATTAGTAAAATGCAAAAACAACAAAATACACGCGTGGTAAGTGGTAACAAGCCCCGGTAACTTTCCGGAGCTAAACAAATGTTCGGTATGATCGCACGTGGTACCTAAGAAAGGAACAAACTTTACCCCTCCCTGGCCCACCCGGGCCCCACACGATTAAAAGAATTACACTACTACTTTAATCTTTTTTCTTGTATTTATTCTTTCTACGCAGTATTAAAGTTTTATTCTATTTATTCTTTCTATTTTTTAGTTTGACATATTTATTAATAAAATGGTTGAAAAATTAGAAATTATGATTGAGATTCGAGTATAATAAAGTGACATGATATGAACCACATATTTTTGCCAAAAAGGAAAGGAGACATTCATTTTGACAAAAGTAAAAAGGTAAGCAACACAACCAAAATGAGATAGAGAGAGAAGTATTTTATATTTTTACGTTTAGTTTTTATTAGACATTCATTTTAACCACATATTTCAAATTTCTTACAAACAATATGGGTGAAAAGTGCATTATCCTTCAAAATAGGAACACAACTAATTGGGTGCATGTGGCACCTATTTTAAATTTTAGAAAGTTTTAGTTTTTCTGAATTATATATTTTAAAACTCAATGAAATATCAAATAAAAAGTATTTCAACCCTCTACACACGTTATGCTTCCCTTTTATCGTCACTCTATCGGTCTATCCTACGTATCTTGTAGGAGTAGTTCTTAAATTATTCTCTTGATAAAAATTGTGCTTGAAAGTTTCTTTCTCATTGAAAAATTTAACCGCATAATTGTTTTTTGTAAAAATTGTGTCTGATCCGCTAAAAAATACTCCATACAAAAAAGGGATGTTGGAGAATTAAGTTTTTGGAATTGTGTAAACAATATATAGCTAACGGCTGATTTAGCCAGAAGTTCTTTGAAAAAACAAACAATTGGTGATCATATATATTGTTGAAGTTTATTCCTTCAACCCGTAGGCCCAGCACGTAACCTATGGATTTCGAGTGGAAGAGTGTGAGAATTTATGATGCAAGCAAATAAGATGAGCTTAATATATCTGTAGCAGTGGACTGTATCTTATTAAGTGATAACAAGGATCTCTTACAACACACGGGTACTACGACATGGCCAACGGCCGTTCGTCTCTCTAGCTAAAGGAAGAGCTGAGAATATTGCTATGAGCTATAAGAATGCTAGAATGCTAAGGCGGGTAAGTTGCCAATCCTTTATAATGAAATAAATGCTACGTAGTACTATTTATACTTCCAAGAGGCAGGTAGATATGCTGATGTGGAGAGTTGTGGATGGCTGGGGTCCCAACCACAAAATCTCCAACATTAAATATGATTCCCGCCGGAATCTTGATTTCCCGCGCCAGTGGTTGTGGGGATGATCGTCCCCTCGAGCTCTGGGCCTTTCCCTGGTGATGCTTCTAAGGGGAGAGAGCCATACGTCTGGCTGTTGATACAGGAGTACAGTCTTTAGCCTCCATGACTAAGGACTCCGAGACCGAGCGTCCCCGGAGGAGACGTACCCCGGTGGTCCCTTACTCCCTTAGGAGGCGTGGATGATTGGCTCTTATGGGCTTCGGAGCTTTGGCCGCGAGGCTCTTCGCTTAAGGGGGTAATGGGCCGACCATGTGTTGGGCCATTAACCCAACATATAAAAATGACCATTATGCATGAGTAATATATATGAAATGTAAATGTATATAGATATATGAAATTTGATACAGAAACATATATCTTGTAATGCGATTATAAATAGAATGAACGGTTCTTTATAATACAAGCTATAATCATATATAAGTCTATAAGGTTTCATTGCCTTTACGAAAATATACAAAAGGTTTCACCACAGCAACAGATGCAGGAATTCTCAGCAGGAGGAATGATGGTATACAAAAATACATACTACCTCCGTCCCAAAATTAACTTCCCGTTCGGTTTACGATGCTTGACAGACGATAAAGCAACTCGATCCCTGCTCACACTCGGATTGTTTTTAGTAAATAAAATTTACATATTCAGAAACTACATTAAAGTCGCTACAAAGCCTGATCAATAAAATTTAAATTTGATAAAAATTTGATATAAAAAGTAAAAGATTACGAGTGATTCAAGTTGACCAATGAATAGTGACTGTGAAGTTGTTTTTGGGACGGAGGGAGTATATATATTAAAATTTTGGAGTAAATATGTGCAGGAGAAAAAAAATCCGGTCGGCCCCCATTAGCCCTCCATTGGGCCCGTCTCTATTTCATTGAATTAAAAGACAATGCCAAATACTAAATATTCCGTACATAATATTGAGCATTCCCACTTTAGAAAAATACTACGTATTCAAAATATAACAATAAAAAAATTCAAAATATGAATTTTTAATTTTTTGCAGTGAAATGATGTTTATGTAATAATCACGTTCAGTATCGTCATTATTAACGTTACTTTAACTTTTGAATTATTTGTATTAACGCAATTTTTTTATAACATATTACATTCAACTATTTTTTTTTTAATCCTCAACGACTTTGAGGGATTATGAAAAAGTAATACAGGAGTGGTTCTTTTTTTTTTTGGCAAAAAAGAAATATAGGGGTGCATGGCTCTATTGTACTCGATTTGCTTTGGATTCGTGTTAATATTTTATTCATTTATTTTATAGACATGTGTTAATTTGTCTGTTTCTTAATATTGGGATGGATGTCGTAACGTGGTTATTGAAAACTTGTCAATTTCATGCTATTCAGACAAAATAATAATTGACTCTGCAGTAATGTTACTACTATTACGTACTCGTAGTATTATCAATACTAAATAAAGACATAAAGTCAACATTATATTGACGTATTTGATGTATTGATTCTCTCTTCTTTTTTATTTGCAGTTTCATTTTCTTCTTTTTAGTTTTCAAAAAGCTAAATTTCATAATCATGGAAAATAATAATAATATAGTTTAAAGTAATAATAATGGAAAAAAGTAAAAGTTTCATAAAAAAGCTTAATCACCACCTTTCTGGTAGACACATATAGGTGAGGCTGCACTTGCCACAGCAGTGCCTGTCGAAGTGGTTAGCCATAAAGGTTCTGGCACCGCACTCGGCGTTAGGGCATTCCTTGCGAAGCCTTTGGACCTTTCCAGAATCGTCGACCTTGTAGAACTGCAAGACGGCGAGCTTGACCTTCTTGTTCTTGTGCTTCAGCTTCTTCGGCTTAGTGTCTTCTTCTTATGCTTCTTCGCACCACCGCGGAGACGGAGGACAAGGTGGAGGGTTGACTCCTTCTGGATGTTGTAATCGGCAAGGGTGCGGCCGTCCTCGAGCTGCTTTCCGGCGAAGATGAGCCGCTGCTGGTCCGGCGGGATGCCTTCCTTGTCCTGGATCTTGGCCTTCACATTGTCGATTGTGTCCGATGATTCGACCTCGAGGGTGATCGTCTTCCCCATCAGGGTCTTCACGAAGATCTGCATATTTGCGTCTGCGATACAATAATATTTTCGATTAAGTAACATCTAATTTGTTTAGTAGAATCGTAGATCGCTATTAACTTTTTCAGTTTTTTAAATGTATTCATTCGTTTAATTCAATTTCTTTTCTTCTTCAGATCTGATTCTAGACTGTTTTCTCTAATTTAATTGTGTCATTTTTATAACACCGCGGCACTTATCTTGTATACCAAGGTTGAAGTTCATCTCAGTTCAAAAAAATTGACATTTAATAAAAGATAGAATGTTCAAAAAGGCGTTGGGCGCTAGTCGGGCGCCAGCCTGGCGCTTGGCGCCTAGTCGGCTAGGCGAGGACTAGTCGGAGACATAAACATTGTAGTTTTATCAATATATTTGCATAAATACGATTAGTAATGTTGTGTTTGTTTGTGTATAAAAAATATACACACACAATTACACATTAACATGCATGAATGATAGAGTTATCACATTTAATACTCCGTAATATACTATACCCACTCACTTATTACTCACTAGTAGCTTTCTTCTTATGCAATGTCAAAGTTAAAGGTACATATATCTCTTATGATATTAAAATAAAAAGGCAAAAAATGTTCGATGAATCTAAGCTAGACGCCTAGGCGGCCCATTAAGCGCCCTTGGCGGGCAACTAGGCGCCCTAGGCGTCCGACTAATTTACCTAGGCGCCAAATCAATTAGTTGGAGCGCCTAGACTAAAATCGGGGCGCCCGACCATCGCCTAGCCTAGGCGGGGACTAGTTGGGCGCCTAGAGCTATTTTTAGAACAGTGAGATAGATATTATAATTGATTAACGAGCACAATCCAGTGTAACATTAACCTGCACGACACATGTTTTTTCTCTCTTTAGGGCTTTTGCCGCTAGAGTAGCTTTTGTTTCCGTTTTCGGCAATGCCGAAGTACGGTCGCCACTCTTGGTGGATAATCCAAGGTTATTTCGCGATTTTCGTTCAACGCAGATGTGCAAGCAGAGTGCTGCGGAATCGAGTCGGCAAGGCTGAAGTCTCGGCGCTGTTTCCAAATCGACCGCAGGGCAATGTTTCTGTCAACACTCCGAAGGCTTTGATGGAGGATATTGCATGTGAATCAATACAAGAAGATGGTTATTGAAGAGGAGGACAACGAACTGAATTTCGATGAAGAAGGAGGTGGGAGCATGTCTGTTAGAGTGTTTGTCCCACACCAGAAAGCTATAAAACAATAAACCACTATATAAGGCTTTGGGCTACTACTCCTATCAGGTTGACCTTTTAGGATAAACCCCGAATCTTAACATGGTATTAGAGCCAATTCCGGTTGTGGTTTGACAGCTTGTTAATTAGCACCCATGATTACGGGTAGCTTGTTAAGGGTCTGTTTGGCCCATTTATACACCCGGATATTGTCCAGCCCGGTTCGGACTGAGGGGGCGTGTTAGAGTATTTGTCCCACACTGAAAAGCTATAAAACAATAAACCACTATATAAGTCTTTGGGCTACTCAACCTGTCAGGTTGACCTTTTAGGATGGAACCCCGAGTCTTAACAATGTCCCTAGACAGACCAAAAAACGGGAAGGCGGCGGGTTTGGGCTTCTAGACACGCCGGACGTGCGGCAGGTATTTTTGCTCAAGAGAACAAGTTATGGTGTTTATTTTTTTGCTGTTTTGCACTTTAATTTCCAGGTTAAGACTATTGTCATTTATTTTTATTATATTTCTTGCTATAAGACTCTTGCATTAGGATTGGGTGACGAGAAGTCTGCGCTAACCGTCTTTGGCTCAATTATGCCCAAGTTAGGATCAACAGTTATATTGTTTTGTCAAAGGTGATTAACTCTAAGTTCGATTTAAGGACTGATAGTTGTATGTATTTTTTTTGTTATTTGAACCCCGATCTGAATGTTATGACATCAATCTAAGTCCCCTTCTTTCACAAAAAAACGAGTACAATCCAAAAAAAAACATATTACGGGCGAACGTTTGTCGATCTAACTGTCTATTTACACCGTAGAATGTACTTTCAATTAAAAAGTCTTTCATATAGATTTTCCAAAATACTTTCATATAAAAAGTCTTTAACATAGATTTTCCAAAACAACTTAATTTCAATTAAAAAGTCTTTCACATAGATCAATCAAAACACTTTCAATTAAAAAGTCTTTCACATAGATCTTCCAAAAAAAGTCTTTCACGTAGACAAACTTGTTAATTACATGACTAATTAAATATGCAAATGATTAAAGTAATCAAATTATAACCGGAGATAGTAAAAAATGAAAAAATACATTAATATTACTTCTGAAAAATTAATATTGATTACTATAGTCACTAGTACTAAGATGTAAGCTTTGAATAAAGTATAATCATTAAACGTTACTAAGTCACATTTTTGTCCACGAATGTTTTATTAGTTTTCACCCCATTAAAATTGTCTCATCTTTTCTATTCATTTCATCTTACTAAGTTAAAACTGTTCCATTTCAAATTTGATAAAATTTGTGTGGTTTGAAATTATTTTAACATTATTAATGTTACTGTGAGAAATGTAGTAAATAGTGATATTTTAGGAAAGAACAAAAGTAGCACTCCGTAATATTTTAGAAATAAATTCAGTAAAAATTAGGAGACAAAATGATTGTATGGTATAATTTACTAATGACTCTATAAACTTATCCTTTTATTCCATATTCGATGCTGTTACATTTTGCAAGCCTACATACTTTCTTATGTAGGTATGACTGTTATATTTCACTTCAATCATATATAACTCTTTTTTTCAATATAATAGAATCCAAAATTTAATGTTTTTATTTCTTAAATCTTTATCATTCCAAAATTCCTCACACCGCCTGATTATATATCTTCAATGATGCAAGAAACGAACCTTTTAAATTGGAAAATAACCAAAACCTATATAGAAATGTGGGAATGTCAAAGCAAAACATGAATGGATGATTTAAATATTCTATTATGCTATCCTACCTAGCTTCTACATGAACATCAAAAAAAGAAAAAGGCAAACCAGTGTAGTAGCACTTGATTGAGCTACCACATAATACTTATGCATGTCACCTCTAAAAACTTTTATGAGATCTGTTTGGTGGCAAACAAATTAGATGGTGCAATAGAAAATTAAGGCCCCACTTACCCAGAATTGTCATTTCCTTTTAGTTCCACGGTCCCATATCCTCATTCGGATATACTCTTAGATGCCTTCATTTTCAAGATTAATATTTAGTGCGTGAGATTGAATTATAAAAAAATGTCGCAGTCAGTAATCCATTTTCCTCTAAACCTAACCCATCTACTATCCTAGAAGTAGTCACATTCTTATCTACATTGCTTTATTTGCACACCAGAAGGAAAGCTAGAATCTATTCTTTACACTAATACCTAATTTGCGATTGAGGTTGTTTGGTGGGAAAAGTCCCTAATTAGACAAACACTTTTGAAATGTACCATATAATACTAATGTCACTCCTTATAGCTTAAGCTTAGCTTACTCAAAGTTAACAATTACATAAAAGTAAAAATTTTGTGATTGAGCTTTATGTTGAGAAGAGAGAATCACAAGTTCCTATTTAAGTGAAGAACTTTGACAAAATTAGTGGGACAATTAAAAAGGAAAATTACAAGAGACAACCTGAAAGATGGAGTATTACCATAAAACATTAGGATCGGAGCAGAACATAGAGTTAACAATAAAATTAGGGTCTGAAATATCACAAAAATTTGGTTTTAAGGACTCGTGTAACTTTGTTTTGGTTATCGGGACCATCAACTCAATTTGTGAACATTGTCTTTGTAAAAGAAATTCTAAGGGAAAACTGTCAAATAGGTCCTCGAACTTTCATAAAAAAGTCAATTAAGTCCTTCTATAGGAGACTCTGTCTGGTCTTCGCGATTTGGGGCGGTTCCCAGTGGAATTTTTTGATGAAATTTTTTGAGCATCTTATTCATCAAGTCTAGTTTACTCATACCAAATTTCAGCTAAAAATTTAATCGGGAGCGCATTCAAATTAATTCGAGAACGCAAACATGCGCAGTTATCTTCAAGAATTAATTTGAATGTGTTCCCGATTGAACTTTTAGCTGAAATATGGTATGAATAAACTAGACTTGGTGAATAAGATGCTCAAAAAATTTCATCAAAGAATTCCACCGGGAACTGCCCCAAATCGCGACGGCCGGACAGAACCTCCTATAGAAGGACTTAATTGACCTTTTTATGAAAGTTCGAGGACCTATTTGACAGTTTTCCCAAATTCTAATTATAAAAAAACACAATTACACCTAGTTTAAGAAAACTAGTTTGTTACCTGTGCGTTGCACAATTGTTGATTATGCCCAAAGTGAATATCGACCAAGAAATTGAATGCTAAAAAAATATACAGTATCATATATCGAATTCATTTTGAAGTGATAGTCAGAAAAATCAAAATATATATCAAAGGATTAAATTTGAACCACAAAATTATACTCCGTATAAAGCAACTTCTGGTCATGCATTACATTTGAAATACAACTAATATAAATGTATCGCTCAAAAAATATATAGGTTATGTTTGGCACACAAAAGACTCTAGCTTATAGCTTTTCTATTCTTTAAAAAGATCTTAAAAGACTCTAGTTGTATGTTTGGCATGACATTTTTACGAGCTTTTCAAAAATTAAAAAATCTTTTTTGAGATGCTACCAGGTGTAGCATCTGAAAAAAGCTTGTGACTTATAGTATTAATTAATCTTAACAGCTTATATACCAGACCAAACTAAGGGTATGTTTGACACAACTACCTTAAAAGATACTTTTACGAGCTTTTTAGTAACTGTCAGCTTTTAGTGACTGAAAAGATTTTAAAAAGAAAAGGTGATAGCTATTTGGTAAAAAGCTGACTGTTTGATTTAGTTCGGTTTGGTATACAAGCTGTTAGAACTAATTAATACTAAAAGTCATGAGCTTTTCTCAGATGTTACACCCGGTAGCATCTCAAAAAAGATCTTTTAATTTTTGAGAAACTCTTACAAAATATCATGTCAAACATACAACTAGAGTCTTTTAAGGTCTTTTTAAAGAATAGAGAAGTTAAAAGCTAGAGTCTTTTGTGTGCCAAACATAGCTTAAATCAAACAGTCAGCTTTTTACCAAACAGCTATCACCTTTTCTTTTTAAGATCTTTTCAGTCACTAAAAATTAACAGTTACTAAAAAGTTAGTATTTTTTTAGATAGTTGTGTCAAACATACCCATAATATGTCAGACTCTCAGAGGTTTTAAAAGACTTTCTTATATATGACATTCATCAAAGTTTATTGCTTGTATGCAGGTCTTCGTTTACACGTGACAAAGTAACATACTAACATAAAGCTATCTATGCCTAAAACGGATTCCTATGTAACAAATCAACGCAGGATCGGATAACAATTATCTTTAATTAACCTTTATTTATACTCATACCATATGAAACCATTATTGAATATTACCGTCATTGAAATCGGTATGACAATCTTACATACGTGTTAATGAAAATTTTGGAATTAGAACTCTCTAAATTGCACTAACACCAATGAGAATGAATATTTCGCTCTAGGACAGTGATCACCAAGTTGCGTTTGTATGTATAAGTCCAATAACGACAACTGAAAATCAGATAAACATCATATCATTCGCATCACCTAATGAATATCAAGTCCAAAATATAAGCAATTCATAAGACACCATATGAGTTCAACACATTTTAAGAAGAAAAAAAATACTTTTTATTTATTATTGGAACGTATTAATTTATAAAATAATATAAATTCATTAAAAACAAAAGGGCAAGCAACGTATAATTTGATGAAGCGTGAGAATACAGTTGAGGATCAGAGTTTCAATTTGAAAAGAAATCGTAATTTTGAAATAAATAAATAAAATAGTGTATCTACTTAATTATCTAGCCATATAAAATAGAGTACATACTGTCGGGTCGAAATGATGATTATGTTATCTCTTTAATTATGGTAATCTTACGCGGCTTACTCCTTTCTAAGAATACTCCACTTCTTGTATTAGCTCATGAAGCTTCAACAATATTGGCATCCTATTCAAATCGAAGAATTGTTCTGCCTTTGGGTCGGCTAAATCCATTTGCTAAATAATATTATCATAAGTGTAGGTCATATTTAATTCCAACCGATGTTATTAAATAATTAAGAGATGCAAATCTACTAATTATAAATTTATAACTAATGTAACATATGCCAATCCTATTTGTTGAGTGCCGAAGTATAATTTAGCTTTCTTTCAAAAAAGAGTATAAATTAGCTTTTAGCTAGCGTCCGTTTAGTAATTCTAATTTATGCTTATAAGCTTTATTAGTCAACATCTTTAATCACAATAAGAAATACGTGGTAGTTTTTAAATAAAAACTAAATTACAGTAACAGAAGTATAAGTTTCAAACTCCTAAGTAACTTTCACTACCCTTGCCAAATTCTAATAAGATTTTTTATTTATAATAAAAACATTAAAAAATTAATAATGTAAGAAATAAAAAATTACGCAAGTCTCCGTCGCCATCACAACCGCTGCCTCCGAAAAATATCCACTTGCATGAATAATGATATCTTGTTAGCATTTCCAGAATAAAATTTGACATTTTCAAAAAGTAACAATATCATATTCATGACATTTTCAGAGATTTTGAAAAGTTTTATCTAAATAGGAAGCACAATGTATGAGACTATGAAGTATAGACAAGCGGGAGCTCATAAGAGTTGTGATTCAAGGAGTTGAATTGTATTAGCTCTAGTCTTTCTTTATTTCAATTGCCGTTATAGATAAAATCATTTCTCAATGTAGACAATTCCTTATGGATATATGATTCAAAAGAAAAAGCGGCTTAGGTGGATGTTTGTAAGCCAATGGAGGAGGGGATTTCACGCTAAAGAATTGCAAAATTTGGAACTCAACTCTGTTAGCTAAAACCCTTTGAAGTATCAACATGAAGAAGGATACAATTTAGGTCAAAATTAAAGAACACATAATGTGAAACTTAAAAAGAAGTATGCATGAAATTGGAGAATTGGAGATCACACTAGCTCGCGTGTCTCCTTTGTTAACAAGACGGGCTAAATCCTAGATGAGCTAATTGGGGTTATATCATAGGGAGTAGTTCTTTCCCCCTACATGGTAAATTATGAGCAGGTAAAGTTTATGACTTTTTAAAGATAAGAGGAGTGATTAAGTCTGTGAGTATTCCTTTATTATATGATTGGGATTTGGGAACTTGAATTGGTATACACAATTTTGGTCAATTATAAAGTTTACCTTTCACAAAAAACATCACATTGTGTTATTGGAAGATTGTCGATTGCTAACTGTGATAGGTACAACTTTGCGCAAGAATTTCCATTGTCTTATGATGAAGTTCTTTTATTGATTGCGTTATGGTAGAGATTAGCGTATCGCTTCAACAACCTCTAAAAGTTATATGTATATATACGGATTACGGGGTGTCCCCAATATGGATTTTATTGGATTTTAAAAGATTTTAGAATTCCATCACAATCTAGGTGTCACCAATATGGAGTTTAATGGATTCCATTAAAATATGGGTGTCCTCAATCTTTCCATGGATTTCAATTATTATTTGTTCTACACTACAAAAAAACACTCGTTTAGTCACGGACCGTAGTCACGGATTTGGTCCGTGACTAGCCTAGTCACGGACTAGTCACGGACTAGTCACGAAAATTTAAAAAAAAAAGTAGTCACGGATTTGACCGTGACTACAGCCGTGACTACACGTAGTCACGGATTTTTTCCCGTGGCTAACATCCTCCGATTGCCCGTTTGATTTTCCGGCCTGCCTTGTTTTTCTCCGGCGACATAGTCACGGCCACATCCGTGACTACGGCCGTGACTAAATTTAAAAATTAATTTTGCATCCCCCATAAATCAATCCGCAACGGTAATATGTACGGATAAATTTAGTCACGGACATGGCCGTGACTATGTCCGTGACTACTTTGATTTACACGTCATTAACACGGATCGGACGCGTAATGGACACGGTATTACTTAGTGACGGACAAATCCGTGACTAAGTCCGTGACTAAATTTTGTATATATGCAGGAGCAGTTCATTCAACAAAACCACACCAATTCATTCCCAGTATATACAGTATCTGTTTGAAAGATCGAAAGATGTAGTCTGTCTTCTATCATTTTCCCCATTTATGCAGTTAAGGTATGTTATTTGAATTATTATTTTTATTTAGAATTAGTTGGTTCAATTTAAATTATTAAAACTATTAAATTAGTGATGTTGTTAATTAATTAACAACATATTCAACTGTAAGCGTAGTAATGTCATAAAATTAGTTAAACTGTTAGGTTTATAAAATAATTTAATTAAAATTAGTTAGCTAAACGTAGTTTTAAACGTAGTGATCTTTATGTTAAGTGGAATTAGTTAGTTAAATGTACGTTAGTAATGTGTTAATTAAGTGTATTGTGAATTGTTATTGTAATTGTGTATTATTTATTAATTCAAATGACCTTATATACATGTTCAAATTATTGGGTTTAATTTGGTCATATTATTTAATTTAGTGAATTGGAATTGTTAATTGTGTAGTACTAATAACATTAAATGTCATTAACGTAATAATTTAGTGTAGGTTTAAATGTAGGTTTACAAAAATAATTTAATTAAAATTCGTTAGCTAAACGTAGGTTTAAACGTAGCTAGTGATGTGTTAATTATGTTATATTAGTTAGCTAAACGTAGGTTTAAACGTAGTGATGCATTAAAAGAGGACGGAATGAACTAGTTAAATTTAGTTAAATTTAACTAAATGAATTAGTTAAATTTAGTTAAACGTATGTTTAATTTAAATGTAGTGTTAATAAATTACTTAAATTTTTTGTAATATTAGTTAAATTTAAGTATTAGGTAATTACTTATATTTTGTGAATTATTGTTGTGAATTGTGTGCATTTCATTTAATTTAGTGAAAATTAGTTAGTTGATTATTTAGTGAAATAACTCAACTAAAATCTGTTAGTATTATTGTTAGTATTTGAACGTGTATACTTTTTTATTATAATATTCAGGCATAATGTATAAACAAAATAGAAGTTGGATGTATGATAAAGATGCGGTATTGTACGGAATGCAATCAAATTTTCTCGAGGGAGTTGGGGAATTTATTGAATTTGCACTTGAATATCCGGCTTATATGAGTGGTGATAAAATAAGATGTCCATGTTCAAAGTGTAAAAATCTCAAATTTAAAGACCCACACGAAGTTGGGTATGATTTGTACGCGGTCGGTTTTGTTCCCAATTATTATAATTGGACTTCTCACGGCGAACCTTTGGATCCATCTGTTATACCACAAACGGTAGGTTCGTCTCGTTACGTCCCTCCAGAGATGAGTGCGTGGGGAGACCGTGCTGAAATGAGGTGGGACCAACAAATGGTATATGACGCATACGGTGTACCGATGTCTCAGTTCAACCCCCCACAACCACCTAACGACCCCCCTGAAGCCTCAACCTCGTATCAACCAGATGCGGATGAAAATCCGACATTTTATCAACCTTATGTGGATGAAGGTTTGGCTGAGAGATTTCAGGATGTTCTAAAAGCTGCCGACCAACCTCTGTATGCTGATTGTGAGGGATACTCTCAGCTATCCGCCGTTACCGAATTCATGAACATAAAAGCCGAATACAGTCTCCCTGAAACTTGCATGAATAGAGTCTTGCAGTCAGTAGGAGGGATGCTACCGCGAGATCATACCCTTCCGGATTCATATTACCACATGAAGCAGTTAATGTCTAAGTTGGGGCTACCTTGTGTTGAAATTGATGCGTGCCCGGAAGGATGTATGTTGTTCTGGAAGGAGGATGAGGCACTTGAGTTCTGCAAGTTCTGTGGTGGAGACAGATACAAACCTATTCGTCAAGGTAAAAAGAAACCACGACATAGGTCTGCACTGTCTAAACTGTATTACCTCCCAATAGCTCCTCGACTGCAGAGGATGTACGCTTCGACTGCTACTGCGAAACACATGACATGGCATGTTGAGCACGAAACCAACGAGGGTATGATGGCTCACCCTTCGGACTGTGAAGCCTGGAGACAATTTGACCGCTGTCATCCTCAGTTTGCTATGGAGCCACGAAATGTGCGGCTGGGATTGTGCTCAGATGGATTTGCTCCTTTTGGCAGGTTTGGCAAGAACTATTCATGTTGGCCGGTCATGTTAACTCCTTACAATCTCCCTCCCGACATGTGCATGAAAAGTCATTTCATATTTTTGTCTTTAATTTGTCCGGGTTCCAAGGATCCTGGGCGAAAGATAGACATTTATCTCCAACCCCTTATCGAGGAGATGAAAGAACTGTGGGCCGTTGGGACACCAACTTATGATGTTTCATCAGATAAAATGTTTATCATGAAAGCTGCCATCATTTGGACCATTAGCGACTTCCCTGCCTATGGCATGTTTTCGGGATGGAGCACACACGGTTTGATGGGATGTCCGATATGTATGGAGAAATCAGGTGCCAACTGGCTTAGTTACAGCAAAAAAGGAAGTTACTTTGATTGTCACCGCAAGTTTCTCCCGGAAAGGCACCGATATCGAAAGGACAAGAAGTCTTTCATTAGAGGCAGAGCGGTACGAGAGAGCCCACCCCCGAGATTGACCGGTGAAGAAATTTATAACCGGGTTCGACATTTTCCTACGGCTATGGAAGAGCCTAACCAAGAGCCATATGGGTATTGTGATACCCATAAGTGGACAAAGAGGAGCATATTCTGGGAGTTGCCTTATTGGAAAGACCTTCTCATCCGTCACAATTTAGATGTCATCCACACTGAGAAGAACGTCTTTGACAATATATTTAACACGGTGATGGATTTGAAAGGCAAAACTAAAGACGGTCTTGCAGCTAGGAAAGATATGACTATTTGGTGTGATAGACCCGAACTTTCTGTTGATCTAGAATATCAGGGCAAGGAAGTTCCAAAAGCAGTCTACCAGGTCACAGAACCACAAAAGGCAGCAATATTACAATGGCTTGCGTCTCAGAAGTTTCCAGATGGCTACTGCTCCAACTTGTCTAGATGCGTAGACATGAACAAACTTACCACGACGACGAGCATGAAAACTCACGATGCTCATGTAATAATGCAAAGACTTCTACCAATTGCACTAAAAGAGATGCTTCCTGAACACGTATGGTCCTGCATTACTGAAATCAGTTTGTTGTTTCAATCGATATGTTCCAGCGTTTTGGATGCGGCATCCCTCCGGAGACTACAAGATTCTGTTCCCATTCTGATGTGTAATCTAGAAAAAATAATGCCTCCATCGTTTTTCGATACAATGGAACATCTTATAATACATCTTCCGTATGAGGCTTTGACTGCTGGGCCCGTCTTCTATCGCTGGATGTACAGATTTGAAAGGTTAGTAACAATTTCATTTTAAAAAAGAATATTTATTTCACAATAACTGTTAACATGTGTACCGTTGTTATATTGCATTATTGCAGATTTCTAGGAGAGCTGAAAAAGAAAGTGACCAACAAGGCACACGTTGAGGCTTCAATTTGTCAAGCGTATCTTCAACAAGAAATCTCAACGTTCTCGTCTTTTTACTTCGAGCGTGACGTCATCACCAGAAGGAAGAGACCTGCCCGGAACGATGACATTGGCGAGGATTTATATGAAAATGTAGTTTCCATCTTCAATTACCCAGGCAGAGGTAAAGGTGCTGCGACACAACGATACATCGTGGGTGGGGAATTGCAAATTGCACATACTTATATCCTCATGAATTGTCCAGAAATCTCACCGTTTTATCAGTAAGTTAAATTTGTAGTTATAATTGTAATACTTATCAATTAAATTTGTAGTAAGAACTATACTTTTTTTATTTTTGAATTCACAGTGAATTCAGAGCTTCTTTATCAGCCTTTCCTGAGAATCAAATTGATGCATTGGTAGACTCTGATTTTGTAAATTGGTACAAGTATCAGGTATATATACACACACATTAATTATATATATATATATATATTATTAAGTAAGATTTTTCAATATTTACCTAATGTTATTATCATGTTTATATTTACAGATCAATAGTCGTGGGATTGTCGACCCTTTGTTAGTATCATTAGCGTGGGGCCCTAGTGCCAGTGCCAAAGTGTGGCGGCAATATGTGATAAACGGTTACACATATCACACAGCCGATTACGGAGAGGGCCGACCAACAACGAACAGCGGGTTATGTGTCCCGACCATCGGTTATGATAACTCGGAAACCAATTTTTTTGGTGTCCTGCAGGAGATTCTGGAACTTGAGATGCCTTCTGGTGCGAAAAAATTGACATGCGTTCTGTTCCGTTGCACATGGGTCGACCCCACACGTGGCGTGCGCAAAAATCCGAAGTATAATATGATTGACGTCAACCAGTCTCGTGTGTACCCGAAAAATGAGCCTTTCATACTCGCCCAACAAGCAGCGCAGATTTATTATGCAGAATATCCTTCAACAAGGCGGACACAGAATCCTTGGGTGTGTGCATGTCCTGTCCGTCCGAACAAAATAAAATCACAAACTCAACACAAGGACGTTGATCTAGATGCTTTTCAGCAACAATTTTTCCAACCTCCGCCTATTGTTGAGACGGTCAACTATGACATCCAATTAAGTGATCCAAATGGCGGACGTGTTGAAGTCATGCCAGAAACGCACCTTCCGGACCCAACCATTCCATCTGAGCGCGAAATTGAGGAAATGTATGTAGCACAACAAAACGCTCAATATCAGGAAGAAGGTGAATGGATAGACGGTTCAGATACAGAAGAAGATACTGTATATGTAGAAAATGACGATTCTGATAGCGAATAATTTTGGTGTTGTAATTTCAATTTTATTGACTTCTAATATTTGTGCTCTTTTCTTCATCATCACATTCTAATATTTGTTGTGATTTTGTTGTTGTAATTTCAATTTCAATTCTGATAGCGTGTAACACCCCGGCCCCACCGGACCCGAGGTAGTTACTCCGGAGATGCACCTCTGTTGGTATGAGTAGTACTATTAATCCGTTTATATTAAATCTCAAGTGTTACATAGCGTGTTCCGGCTCACGCGCCGTGCGTGGGATGAAAACGTAATGATGACAGTTCCTCGGAACCTTTGGGCTTACGTGTTGGGTCTGAAGGTTGAAGGAATAAACCTCAACAATGAACAAAAAATTGCTATATAATAATTCAACAACAACAAGTTTGTTATATCCATGTTATAAATTCAAAATATAACTTTTAACAATTTGAAGTTTAAAAATTAAAATTTCCACAATACAAAATTTAAAATTACTCCATATTATATCCATGTAACAAAAATTAATTTTAATTTTTCTATAATTAATTCGAAAATTACTCCATATTATATCCATTCGAAAACTAATTTTAATATTTTTTTATAATTCTAAATTCGAAAATTAATTTTAATAATTCTAAGTATATTAAATTAACTAAATTCGAAAATTAAAAAAAAAAGTAATTTACTTTTACTAATATGAATATTATAATAAATTTAAATATTAATAAACAACTAACACAGATTTATTTATCAAATTTATCAAATTTATAATAAATTGAAGCATCCGACACAAGTTTTTTGCTCTTGACTTACCGAATGAGTCGGATTCCTCATCTTTATAATCGCCAAAACTTTCAAGGGGTCTAGACATCAACTCCTTGATTCTCTCGTATGCTTCAACGGTTTTCGGCTCCATAAGCTCTGTAATTAGCTTAAGTCGTTTCATACCTCTACACATGGAATCCCAGTCAATTGGATCTCGATTAGCCATTTTTCTCCACACCATTCTTGGGCCGGAGAAGGATGATTTATACCGAAAAAATGACGTTGTCACGGTCTTAGTCACGGACTTAACCGTGACTAAACTGTCGTTACTGCAACGATCCAGACTGAATAAATTCAAATTTTGAATTTAGTCACGGTCGTAGTCACGGATTTGACCGTGACTACGCCGGTCAAAGGCGGCCCTGACACCTCGTCTGCCGCGGTCTGATTGCGTTGAATACGAACGGTTTAGTCCGTGACTATATTTAGTCACGGCAAAGGCCGTGACTAAGTCGCCGGTGTGGTTATTCCGGTGACAAGTTAGTCACGGAAACGGTCCGTGACTAAGCCGTGACTACTCTAAATCACGGATAAAATGACCGTGACTAGAATTAGTCACGCCCAAACAGTCACGGATTTAGTCACGGACAAAGTCCGTGACTAGCAAACTTAGTCACGGATTTTTTATACTGCGGTCCGTGACTAAATCCGTGACTAACTCCGTGTTTTTTTGTAGTGTCTAATGGATTTTAAAGGATTCTAGTGGATTTCCATGCATAAAACCTTCCACCCAAAATCTCTTCCAACCTCATCGGATTTGAAAATCCATCTCATCAATTACCTACGCATAAAACATTTCACTGCTAACGCCATGGCTTACCAGAGCTTACCTGCAACGTGGTAGTGAAAAACAAATTTGAAATCGTTTACCACTTTACATGCTAAATAGAGCCTATCTCTACTTATTTGAGCTTACCTGCTAAACAGAGAGCCTCGTTCTATAATATGAATCTGTCACTCTAATGCCATGCCCGTGAAATCGTTTGTTGAAGTCAAGCCCGACTCTCACTTTCCACTCGACAACCTCCCCCTGGCTGTTTTCAAGCCTGAGCCCGCTTCGGAAGCTAGGCCGTGAAATCGTTTTGGACTTATCCGTGATAGCCGCAGCAGGTCTTTTTAATGGGTCGTGTTTGAAGTTCTCAGACTGCTGAGAGTCCATTGAGATTTCAAATTCCATGGATTCTATACAATTCTAGTGGAATATGTAGATTTCTATTAAAATCAATAGAATCTACAATCCTTTAAAATCATTTAAAATCCATGTCGAGGACACTCCCGGTATGTAGATTTCTATACGGTTCTTGTTTGTTTCGGAGATTTCAAAGAAAATGAGATAAATGAATCACTATGATAAGTCACACATATGAGCGTTCTCTTAAGTTTTTAACGTTTCTAAAATTTCAAAGTTTAATAGAGCGATTTGTAAGTTCGAAAGTTTATTTCAGTTCTTAGATATATTTGAGGTCCCATTAGAGCCTCTTAAATCCTTTTAACTTTCTTTTATTTTTTCTAAAAAAGATGTTTTTTCTTAAGTATTACTATGTACAAATTAAAAAAATCATAAAAAATGTGACATATTAAGTACTCGTATTAGTGATCAGGGACATAACTAGGAATAATAGTTGGGCTGAGCCGGTACAAAGGCTTTTTACAGATAAACTTTTGTACATAAATTTTTACATTAAAAATATAAGCAATTTTAAAATTTGGCCTGAGTCGTGGCCTGATTGGCCACTCCTTCACCTCAGTCCCTGTTTGTGACTATAATTATATTCAAAGTTTACATCTTAATGTTATATTAATGACTATGATATAAACTCCGAATGAATTTATAATCATTAATAGTTACTAAATTACACTTTGTCCCATATTTTTATGGGAGTAACATTAATGAAATTGTAGTGTCTTTTATTTCCCTTATCTTTTGAATTATAAAAAAAATAAAATAGGAAAAATTGACAAGAATAATCTCACCTTTCACTGTTCTTCACATAATAATCCCACATTTACATAATCTCATCTTTGAACTCTGACCTGTTAATGACCTACTATACCAGGTTTTTTAGCTTTCTTTGAAAATCTTATAGAAATAATCGCACCTCTATAAAGATACTATTTATGTAACGCGTGTTGTGCAATATGAAAATGCCCAATGTAATTTTTCATTGTGCTAATATAAATTAGGAAAAATTGAAAATAATAA
Source organism: Cuscuta epithymum (assembly GCA_945859915.1). Classification (NCBI taxonomy): domain Eukaryota; kingdom Viridiplantae; phylum Streptophyta; class Magnoliopsida; order Solanales; family Convolvulaceae; genus Cuscuta; species Cuscuta epithymum. The sequence goes on along the minus strand of CAMAPF010001176.1, from coordinate 389,304 downwards.
TCCCAACTATTGCCGGTCCGCTGAAAATAATCCCAACTATTGATTATTTTTGTATAATCCCAACTATACAGACTATCCGCCAATAATGGTCCATGACCATATATTACCTCTATAAAAAGTAAATTTTAAATAGAAATTAAGCGTAAAAATTAAAAGTTGAGATTATTTATAGGGATTACTTGTTATATCTCATCTCATCCACTTTAGAAACTACACGAATTTATTCATAGGGACCATTATTGGCGGAAGGTCCCTAAAGTTAGGATTATTCTGTAATAATCAATAGTTGGGATTATTATGAGCGGACCGCCAATAGTTGGGATTATTACTATCAATTTTTCCTATAAATTATAAGATATGTTGTTGGATAGTAAAACTAATTTGTGTTTGATTGCATACAAAAATTGCTTTAGTGTGCACAACCCACATGTCCATTTTTTTACTTCAACCGAATACACAGCCCACCAGTCCATTTTTTCCCAGCAAACCCAACCCACTCGATACGTCGTATATAGTCAAAAACAAATAATTAACCGGCCTAACCCGATATTTAGCTCTTTTCTCCATAGAAACTGACTTGGCCGCAGCCTACCTAGTAATTATACAACTCAATAGCATATAAACTACTCCGTAGATCAAGAACCTGTGAGTTATTAAGCATCTCAATTCTCAAATCATAGCTTTGGCGTGGTTTCTAATAAGTACCTGGTGCGCCCCCATTACAAAATAAGGTAGCCAACAAGCTTGAGTTGTGCAAAACAAAAAAAAAAACAGATGAAATAATTGATAGGTTTACGTTAAAACATGAAATATGGGAGACCATTAAGGGAAAACGGAAGGGATGATCTTAATATATAACTATAGAATAGTTTTAAATGTTAAAGAATTATATTACCTGAAGCTATGAAAAATACCTAATTATCTCATTATGGATGAATAATATGGGGGTGATATTTTCTTGTATAATCACTACTTTTGATGCATTGCTTCCGAATTAATATAATGCATGAGTTCTAAGCTAGGAACAAATACAATATACGGAGTACTAATTAAAAATTCATAGTGGACTTATAAAATACTCACCTCGTCCCAAATTATTTTGCAAAGTCAACGTTTTTTGGTCAATCAATAATAAAAGTCAATGCTCCGTATCGATAATTAATTCAATTTTTAATAATTAAAATTTACATATTCACAAACTACATTAAAATCTCTTCAAAGTTACAAACTTCAAATTAGAATCTAATTAAAATTTGACATCGTAATTAAGTGAATAAAATGGATTTGTTTGACCAAGAAAAGTTAAATTTGCAAATTAATTCGGGACGGAGGTAATATGACCCAATTGCAGCCTCCAAGTCCCAATGTTATCAAATTTTACAAGCTTACTTAAAGGTGTTAGCTCATATAATGACCACATCGATCAAATTTCTGGGAAAAAAAAAGTTAAGTAAAAGTTATTCGTAATAGAAACAAAGTAAAAAGAACATGATATGAAGTGTCATATTAGAGTATTATCCTCAGACACAAGGTTCCTTAGAAGCATCAAATGTGTAAAACAATAAAAACTCATAAGACAAGAAGAAAATACAATGTGTAATTGATGGTATAAAATGAAAACATCGCAGCTAGATTAGTTGTTGTATAAAGTGCACCAATGATCTGCTGGCCTCAAGTTCCATTATCTATAAGAACTAATACAGTACAACTGATCTGCCATAAATACTACAAGTGTTCAGTGTCCAATTCAAAGGTCAATGTAAATAAACTGCAAACTACCATTTCAGTAAGATACATGCATGAAGCACTGGTACTGCATTGAATATATCTTCATATTCGAACACTTAGTATTTCTAGATCAGTAAACATAGTTCAATATAAATAGTTTATTTTAAGTGAAAATGTTTATCTAAACAATATAAAAGACCAATACGTAGAATCTTATACCAAGAAAATTTTGTAGCATGATATTTTTTTTTTTAAACTTCCAGGCATCATTTTTTACTCATATAAAGGCAACATGGATTAGAATGTTAGAAACTACGCCCTGTATGTCTAAATTTAGCCATGTCCTATACTCAATGATGACTTATTCAAAGACATGTCAATCAACTTTTGAAGACCTCAACAGGCATTTTAAAACAAAACAACATTTTAATTATTAGAAGATGTCTTCTTAACTATCTAAAGAGTCCATTTTAATGCATCATTATTATATTGTAAAAAGTAGTTTGGATTCACATAGTCTGCAGGTTTAAGTGGGAACACATTCATACTCACACACCTGTTCATGGGGTCATTCTGATAGCCAATATACCAATTAAAAATTAGTTATTCAAAGCAATTTATCATTAAAAAAAATAGATGATCAAGTACTTGTACTTACCATACACAGATTGAATGACATTTCATCTAATTAGTTTGCAGTAAAAATATAAAATAAAGATACATGGTTATTATGTATAGATAGACAACTTATAATAGGACTGGATAACTCACACCCAAACCACCTACTAAGGGACTATTTAGAATGTAAATTTATAAAAAAAATCATCTCTTACATTATAAAAAATACACTTCTATTTCAAATCTTGTTAAAGTTAACCTAAGTATGACAAATGATATCAGCGGTGTCATTTATCAATCTAAGAGTAATGCACAGATCCACTCATCTGTGTCACGCCTCGGACCTATCCGGACACGTCAACAATCCGCCGTACAGTACGAATAGTCAAACGCAGTCCAACACATTCATATTATACAAGGCGTCTGGGATATCATTCACACATAGTACACATGGAAACGGGGGAAACACGAACCACGTCTCCTCCTTTTGGATCCTCCCGGAGCAACGACGATGGTAGCAACCTTCAAGTTCTACCTGAAACTGTGAGGTGGCCTCCCCCGTGAAGGGGAGGTCAGTACTTGGAAGCATTTGACAAGTACAATGACAACTATACTAAGTATAATCAAAGTTTCAATTTCCAAGACCCTCAATCTAGGATGTTATTATTTTATAATCAACTCACGTTCCTTCATGCTAGAGCTCGGCTCATAGTCATACTAATTCGTGCTAGAGCTCGGCTCATAGTCACACTACGTTTTGCTAGAGCTCGGCTCATAGTCATACTACATTTTGCTAGAGCTCGGCTCATAGTCATACTACATTTTGCTAGAGCTCGGCTCATAGTCATACTACATTTGCTAGAGCTCGGCTCATAGTCATACTACCACGTGCTAGAGCTCGGCTCATAGTCACGTCATCTAATCCTAAACAATTTCTTAGTCTAGGCTCCATCCATTTGAGTAACCCTTAAGGTCTACTCCTAATGTAACTTGGGTTCATAAAGTTCACCTTAAAAATATCCTTTAAGGTTACTTAGGTCCAATATCTTGGGATTATCCCCAAGACTATTGCACTATCATTTCCGACTAGTAATTCTATACTAGTCGATTAATCTTAATATATCCAATGCAAATTCATAATAGTTCGTATATTTCAATTTAATTCCACATTCAAGTATAGTTTGGCTTTAATATCAAAATATCACTTTTATCCTTCCATGACTTCTTTACATGAGGTAAAAGTATATTTATCACAATGAACATTCATGATTGGGTAAGGATCAAATGAGAATACCATCTTAGGAGAGAAATGAGAATGATTTTGGAGCGTTGGATTTTAGCATTGTGCATCATGTAAACCAGAAATGTGCATATGAAAAATTGGAAAATGTGCATTTCAACCGTGCAAAAGTTTACACGTAAAAGTGCACATTAGAATTTTGCATTACTTTAACTATAAATGTGTATTTTTGTGAATGATAAAGTGCATCATTTTGGAGCGTTCTCATTTCTCACGTTAAGAAGTGTTCTCACCGGAACCGCACCCTTCATGATTAATACATTTATCATGCCATTTTATCCATAACACATAATCATACACAATTTATTCATAATTTGTATATTATGTACTTTCACTTATAAACAATATTAATTTCATTTAGGCACTTTTTATCATTAATAAACCATGCCAAACACATTTAATTCATTTAGGTAATCTCATGAAATCAACCCAATAATTATAAGCAATATTGTAACACCCCAGCCCCACCGGACCCGAGGTAGTTACTCCGGACCAATAGTACTGTCCCCACAAACCACCACGAGCCTTTACCGCGCACTTTGTCCTCACTCATGCGCGCCCTGAGAAACTTCCCAGGGGGTCACCCATCCCAAGACTACTCCCGTGCAAGCACGCTTAACTTTGGAGTTTTTGGGTGATGAGCTCCCTTAAAAGGAGATGCACCTCTGTTGGTATGAGTAGTACTATTAATCCGTTTATATTAAATCTCAAGTGTTACAATCACCCCCACTTAGGAACGCAACGTCCTCGTTGCGCCCATAAACCAATCTCAAATCTCAATCAAACCCCCAGAATCTTTCCCCTGCTAAATGTCTGCCCGATATCCAACGGATCAGCACACTGTCGCAGGGTTGCTCTGATACCACCTGTAACACCCCAGCCCCACCGGACCCGAGGTAGTTACTCCGGACCAATAGTACTGTCCCCACAAACCACCACGAGCCTTTACCGCGCACTTTGTCCTCACTCATGCGCGCCCTGAGAAACTTCCCAGGGGGTCACCCATCCCAAGACTACTCCCGTGCAAGCACGCTTAACTTTGGAGTTTTTGGGTGATGAGCTCCCTTAAAAGGAGATGCACCTCTGTTGGTATGAGTAGTACTATTAATCCATTTATATTAAATCTCAAGTGTTACAAATATAGTCGGTCATCCTCACCTTAAATGAGCTTAAGCGTGTTCTACGCTCCGCGGTTGAACTTTGACTAATTCCGGCGAACTTTGACCAACTCCGGCGAACTTTGACCCACTCTGGCGAAGCTAAAAAACACTTTAATCAAGTTCCTAACAAGGTTTTAACATCATAAAACCTTAATCAATACAAATAACCCCTAAAAGGTTATTTTCCGGTGAACTTGTCGGTTTGGCTTCTAAGTCCGTTTTTGGACTTAGAACCACTCCCCAACCTATTATTCCACACTTTAATTATGTAGAACAACCCTCAAGGTTCTTCATATGATATATATCACATATGATAGAAGAAAAATAAAGGAAAAGTTAATATAAGGTTATTACCTTAATCTTTCTCACTTTTCCTAGCCTTTCCTCCCTTTAACCTTTCCTCTTGGACCTCTATTGCTTGAGCTCTCTTCAAAGATGGGAAAAGGAGGATGGGGAGTTTTCTTGGCTCTTGCTTGGGGTGTTTGGCCGCAGGGATGAGGGAGAGAGGGGTGAGGGGATGGTCTTTTGTCTCAAAGATCAAATGGGGGTGGATGTGGTCCCCTCATTTTTGTTTGATGCTTCTTCTTTCACTTCACACACATCACCCATGTTTCTCCCATCACCCAGCCGGCCAATGTGTTGAAAAAATGAGGCCAAATTCGTGGGTTGGCCCCCACCCATGTGGGAGGTCAACCCTTTTTGTCCAGAAGTGTACAGTCGGTCCCGAAAGTTGTATTTTTCGGACTGTTTTAAATATATTTTATTTTATCGGGTCAAATAAAATATATTATGTGTTCTCAATCATTATGACCCTTATAATGAATATACATTCCCCAACTTAAATTTATAAGCCCCCGAAATTCATTTCGGCTGTTATCCGTGAAATTACCAAAACCGGTATTTGAGCCACTTTTGACCAAACGGTACACATTATATCTTTCCCCTTGCCCAAAAAATATGATCCACTACTATATAAATATTATTTCGACCAAGATGAATAAGATATACGGTCTCGGGAATATCGGGCGGCCCCCGCTCCCGGTGTGGGCCCCGCGTGCGAATTCACTATTCACGCAAAAGGATTAATAAAAGTTCACAACTTCGTATACTTATTAACCATTCCACAAGTTTCAATACATTATTCACTTAAAAGTAAATACATTTGGGGACGGTGTTACAATCTGTCTTTTCAAGCTTATCAGTTTATAAGAAACACTAATAAAGTAATAATTTCGCCCGTTGTAATGCATACTGATGAAAATAAGTAAGAAGTGTGTGAATGTTTTAGTCTGAGTTTAATGAAGGAGAATACATTATCTCTTATAAAAATTAGAATCAAATGGAGATAGTTAGCTGCATAAAAAGTAAGAAAATCAGGAGTGAAACCGTTTTCTTTTGTTTATTGTAACTTCAAGGGCTAGTGTTTCTACTTTCTTTGCATGTTTCTACATGCTGGCACACTTAATTTACATGTATAGTAGCTTTCTTTATGTATTTTTTTTCAATTTTAACCATCGGGCTATTTTCTAACCGAGATCAATGGATTCAACTATATATGGTTTAATTATATCCATTAGCATTTTGGCTCAAGTCTTAAAACTATGGGAAATCTGAAGAGTCATTAACAACTTCACCTTGAGTTATGAAGTTTAAAATCATATTCTTAACTTCATCTACTTTTCTAGCACTGCCTTAAAAGCTTTTTAAGACAAAACCAGAAAAACTATAAGAGTACATAAATTTCAAAAGCAAGGAAAATAGGCCTTTTTTCAATTGAGAACAACTTTTCTTATTTATGAGGATGATAATCCTTATCTGAACTCATCATTTTTTACATTTCCTTTTGAAATTCTAAAAGAAAATATAAATACCAATAATGCCCTTTCCTGTAAGTGTTAAAGCTCTTAGTGTATGGAGTTAACAGTTCATTCTTATTTCAATATGAAGTATCATCTTCACTCTCAGTTCTAAACATCCTATTCTAGCGCCTCTCAATTCATTCTTATGGCAAACTACATTCCGTTAGCAGATGGATCACAGTGTGAGGAAGCCCCTAATTGTACTCTTGCAAACATTTCCTCAACTATGGCATATTTGGACTCCTATTGTTAATGGGTTGACAATGAGGGGCTAAAATTTCCACGATAGCGATTGAATGATTATTCTAAAATTTAAGTTCATTTACAGATCAATAAGGCCTTTTTTGTGGTCTGAAATGGTTTAAACGTTTGATCTTTAAAAGATGTGGTAAAGATACAAAAAGGAAATGCAATTTATTTAGTAGTTATTGCACATCCTCCCTCAAATTACTTAAGGTCTTTAATTTACCAAATTTAAAAAGCATTAAGTTTATTACACTTGTATATCAAATTACAGAGTAGTGAAAATCCTTGTTAAAAAGGGATATTATATCACACAAAAACTAAATGGTTTCTAGGGCGTATTTACATTGTTAACAGTTGACATGAAGGCAGTAGTATATGATTTCAAAATGATTAATAAAAGTAGCTCTAAATCACAGCTCACTCGTAACATAATACATAGTTAATAACCTCTTTGCCAAACAAAGGTATGTAAACTGCATTTCTAGTTTCAGTAGTGTAGTCGAGTTGGAAATGCGATTTTATTTAACTTCCTCCAACCATGGTGAACGTGTCTTTAATCTATGGTACTTTAAATCAAAACAGGTCATCCATACTACATGAGCATTGCATAACATCATTCATCATAATTTTCATTTTAATCAATACACTTAAAATTTACTTCTGTACCTTTCAAAATGAACTTGCTCTTCGGTGAATCGCCATGAACCCGTGCAACCTAAAATAAAGCATTTTTAAGCAATCAGACTAACACCTTGGTAGACCGAACCGATTCTCAAACAATAAAAATCAAAGAATCAAATGAAGATAGATGGCTGCACAAAAAGTAAGAAAATCAAGAGTGAAACCGTTTTCTTTTGTTTATAACTTTAAGGGAAAGTGTTTTTACATTCTTTGCATGTTTCTACATGCTGGCACACTTAATTTAATCACCGGGCTATTTCGTAAAGGAGTTGAATGGAGTCAACTATATAAGGTTTAGTTTTATACTTCTATCCATCAGCGTTTTGGCTCGAGGCTTGAAACTGGAGAAAAACTGAAGATGGCTCGAGGCTTGAAACTGGAGAAAAACTGAAGAGTCATTAACAACTGCACCTGAGTTATAAAGTTATAATTAATAACCATATTCTCAACTTTATCTACTTTTCTAGCACTCATTTAATAGCTTTTTAAGACAAAACCACTTAAAGAAAGATCACAGATAACTTCTGAAACTATCATAGTGCATAAATTTCAATAAGAAGGTTTGAACTTCAAGTGAACAATCAAAACATCTAGTATTAGCTAGTGAAGATGAGCACCAGGTATGTTTAATGAAATGCGTTCAACCCAATGGTAAAAAGTAAAGTATGGGCGAAATTTTAATTTCCGGACTAGGCAGAAATTATTGTAATTTGGAGCAGACTTAAGCTAATCATTCATTATAGCACACTCAGACTAAATCATAGCTTTTTCTTTGTCGACTAATATCTTCCCGAGCCGAGAGTAAGCAACAAAGATAAAAAAACACGGAAATATGCTAAATCATGATGATGTTTTATATTCTAAAAATGTTTTTTTAACGAAAGTTGAATCATTTACCATGTTTTATTCAATATGGTAGAAGTAAACAAACTACTTTCATGTTCTTTAAATAAATAATTAAACACCATCTCAAGTCTAGCTCCCATGATAGATTTCTACCTTTTTTTAAACTTTCCAAACATATTAAAAGTATATTTTCCAAACAGATTAGAAGTATATTTTCTTTCTAATATATGACAAATTGGCCATCCTTTCTTTTGGATTTACTCATAGCCCAATCTATGTAATGGTGGTGGGAAATTTCAATCTTTCTGTTATATGAGAAAACAACTATCCATTTTTTTCAAATTGAGTCATCAATGTTATGCTTCCTTAACTATACCCAGGTAGCCAGTTTTCTGGGAGGAAAAGTAAAAACCATAATCACAGCAGCACAAATCTTGGTTTTTTTTATTTATTTCATGTAAATTATAAGTGATTTTTCTGCTAGACTAATATGACAATCAGTTCAAAGACATACATTGTCTCCGTTTGTCTTTTTTCTATCAATGTTCACTATCAACCACTAAGTCTGTATAACAAACCAATAAGATAAGATTATTTTGATATGTCATTGATCTTTTAACTCTTTTTTAGTTGAAAACAAATTCAGAGTTAGTGCTCTATAAACTGAAAGTAAAAATTGAGGCAAGGAAGGTATATTCATTTAGGTGTTAAATAATCCCCTATAGGCCAATGATGTATTGATTACATAAGTAATATTTTCCACCACCAGTCAATAATCCCATAAGCTGATTTGCTCACTTTAGCGAATAAGATTCGCTATCATGTCAATGCTCACAGAGGCAAGGAACTTTACGCCATTCACATGTAATAAAACGGGGGGATCATAGCCAAACAGAATAGGCATTTAGAAACAATCTGCAAGGAGATGAATTATCGTGTGACAAAGCTAAAGGAACTCAAAAGCAACACAAATAGGAAAACAAAGCAGTGAGAGGCAATGCTTACAGTGCAAAGGTGGTTTGGGAGCGCGGAAGTTTTTCCAAGACTGCGCACAAACCCATTTGTATCTGCTGAAGGCTGAAGGTCTGGAGAATTGAGTTCCTGCATCATCCATAACTGATGCAATCAATGATATGGAATTGAATAACAAAATAATGTGGGTATTAATGTAGAAGGAGATGAGCTGTGCATATATTTCGGAGAAAAGGCGCGAAAAGAAACTGAACATTTGGCGCAAGAAGGGGAAACGACTGGAGTTAGCCTGGTTCGGTCAAGGCGTCGTTTAATCGGTGATACCTGTTGTGCGCGAATCCAAGCTCAGGGGCATTCGGGAATGAAAGGAGAGGGAGGTCCAGGTGTGCGACATCCGAGTTGATTAGATAGGCGGGAGCTAAACGGGTGTGCGAAATTACAATGACCTAGGGCAAATGGAAGCTAGACGGGAGTTAAACGGAAAATTTTAAACTTCCAAAGAGTATCAAAGCCAAAACGCAATGTACCATCCACTAAAGAAAATGATTACACCAACACAATTTTCATAGCTAAAATGCCCTAACCCTCATTGAGGATTATAAGCTTTTTTTTAGGATTATAAGCTTTTAAGATAATAAAAAATGTGAAATGTGAGATTATTTGTATAATTTTGAAAGAAAGGGTAAAAAACCTGGTATAGTAGATCATCAAGAAGTGAAAATTAGAGTGTAAAGATGTAATTATTTTGGAATTACATAAGATTAGATTATTAGGAGAAAACTTGAGAAAAGTTAAATTATTCTTGTCATTTTTTTCTCATTTTTTTCTAATAAAATACTCGTAGACTTTTTAGTTAATGTTTGGTAAAGAGAATGGAGGGATAATAGTTCCCATCTCTTCCGATCTAGACACAGAAGCCATATTGCAGGTGCATATCCGAATCGAAGATAACAGTTAATCTCGTTTTCAAATCAGAAAATCAATTGTATCCTTTGTGAAGCCTTTCGACAGCACAACGGCGAAACATGGGAGGTTTTTTATCGAGGTTTTGGTTCATGCTGTTTCCGGCAAAAGAGTACAAGATTGTGGTGGTCGGACTGGATAACGCCGGCAAAACGACGACGCTTTACAAGTTGCACTTGGGAGAGGTGGTCACTACTCACCCTACTGTTGGCAGTAATGTCGAGGAGCTAGTATATAAGAACATCCGTTTCGAGGTTCGAATCGTATGATTATTTATGCGGATTCTTCTTGTGATTAGTTCTACAATACGGTTGCAAATTTGATGTCTTTCGTTTATTTATCTCATATATCCTTTAAATCCATATTAGAAACGAATTTGAAGCAACTGATAGAAAGCATAATCTAAAACGGATCTCGATTTTTTACCTATTTGTGAGAGATGAAATGCTATCATTGAAATTCGTAAGGGTGGACTATTTATGTATTCAGAGAGCGGGATACCGTTTGTAGTGAATTCCAGTGGAGTAATTATTTTCTCCCATCAAGGAAGACCATGAATAAAAAGCAGCACGGTGGATTATGTTTTCTTTTTAGTATTTTTGACTCCTAGGGGCAGGAAACCAGATAAAGTATCCTTTTTTACTATGATATTCAAAAATTACTGGGATACTGCGATGCTGAATTGCCTTAATTTTTTATTTGCTTATTTTCACTAAGAACTTTTCAAAGATCTTGAAAGTCCTTCGATCCAAGGCAAGTTTATTAGTTTCACCAGAATCAAGATTTTAGAGATGTTGAAAAATCCTGATAAGTATCTCTCAGTAGAAGATTTTAGCTATAGGATTGGTTTTATTGAAACTTGAAAGTGAAAACAAGGGATATATGAAGACATGGCCAAACAAGTAGACAATACTAGCTACTTGTTGAAAGAAAATTGGGATATCTTGAGGTCTTTAGAAAAGTTATGTATTAGATAAAATGGCTATAATGAAGTCCATGGTATAGGAGCTTTGTTCCGAGAGAAGTCATGGAAATCTTTTGGTGCTTGTCCTTTGTTATTTGGACTCTTTAGCTTATAGAATTAATAACTTTGGGACTTTTATTTATCATTAGGGTTTTAGCCCCTTCTTGGACAGTTGGACTTTGAGCTAGAGCTTCAATTATTTGGCTGAAATGGAAGAATCTTTGAATCTGTATAAGGAAAGGCTTTTGTTAAATTCAGCCAAGCTAAAAGCTACATTTTAATTATAATACTACGTAATAATTATTATTTTGTTGATTAGAAGAATAAGCCAGACTATTGGATTTGTGTATCAAACAAGCCTTAGTTCCTATTTATCCTATAAAGCAATACCAGAATAGAGGATAACTAAGGAGACTAGTAGTACATCAGGGGAAGAAGTCAGGCCTTGTCTCTTACACTAGCAGGTCATATACAAATTGAAACTTGGGATCCTTTTCCATGCTACTCGTTTGATTGCATGATGCGATCCTTTATGAGATTTTGTTTGCATTGATGACCCAAGTAGGAGTAAATGAAAGTTAAATTGCAAGCGTAGGAGTACTACTTTTCATTGTGTCCTTACAGGACTAAAAACAAAAACGGAAATCCAAAAATGTCCTCAAAGGAAAGCGGCAGCCTGCTCACTTTTGTGATGGGAGTTCCGCCTTCTGTATCAGCTCTTTAGAATTGTAAGATACTCCTCTAGAAAACATTTTTTCCTACTTGTTTTTCAAATTAATTAAAATTTTCAATCTTGAAACAAAAGCAGTTACATTGAACACTCCGTTAGCTGCTGTCATCCTCCGGGAAAAATATGGCTTTTTCAGATTGAAATTTGTCGCATCCGCAGTTCCGAAATTGTGGCATTTATAGATCAAATAATGCCATTGTAAAATCGAATAATGCATTTTCAGATCGAATAATCCTATGTAAATTGAAATATACAAAAATGAGATTACATCATAAAACGAGAAAATTAATTTCAAATTGGAATTCATGGCATTTCCAGAGCAGATTATGGCATTTAAAAAAGGAATAATATCATCTTAATGAAGTTAGTGCATTAAAATTGGCAATATTTTCAAATCAATATCTCACCTGGACATTCAGACGCCTTTATTGCCTCATGCGCCTCTTAACCCACAACGGGTTCAAGCATGGTGCCCGATGAAGAAGATGGGTATATTCTCACTGCTTATGTGAGGCTACTCCCCCTGATTTGTGCTCAATCAGTCAATCCAGCGCGGACCAAGAGTCTCAGACTCCAAAGCAGTATATAATAAGGTATAGTTTCAGTGAAATCCAGTTGCAACAAAGTGACAAACCTATAGGAAGGGGGGGGGGGGAGCAAGGAGGAGGTGCTGGAATGATGAAGAAGCAGATTGGAGGGAGAGGGGGGGGGGGAGATAGAAGCCTAGTGATGGGGGGGTAGCGACGGAACGATAGAAGATGGGAAAGAGAGAAGGAGAAGGAATTAAGAGGTAAGAGGTGGCTGGTGCGTGTCGTTTTAACACCAAATAATAAACTGAACTAACACGTAGATATGGAAAGTTCAGGTCGATCCCACAGGGAGTTTGGATGATTAACTACCAATTCTCAAGTTTTTTTTTTGATCGTACCAATTCTCAAGTTATTAGAATCAAATCAAATATTTTTAAATCGAAAGAAATTAAAAATGCAGAGTATGTATAAAATAGATTAAAGCGTATATGGAGATTTAGATTATATAAATAGAGATTTCCAATTCCAAGTTTTGACTCATAAGTTTAATCAATCATTGACAAAGGAAATTCACTCATCATAATAGTTGGCGTGGATTAATTACAAACGCAAACTAATCTCCAATTCATCTATTATAACTAAAAGTGACAAACGCCGTCAATAAGTCTAATTGATTCCCAATCTTATAAGAAACTTTTAAGATTCAAGGCTCAATCGCATTAATCTTTGTGAATTTTAAGCCAACACGAATAACATCTCCCAAATGGGTGAATATTCAATTCGTTTCTATATTTTTCTAGATGGTTCGTAAGCACCTAGTTACTACTATAATGAAACCTAATTTCAACAATTCAGATTTCAATTAGTAATAAACTCACAAGAATAGTAAATAAGTATGCATCCAAATAAACTAATCTCATGAATTCAACTGAAATTAATTCATAAAAGTATAGAATACCATGATGAATCCATCATTAAGCATATAAATCTCACCAATCAAACTATAGAGTATTAACTTGGAATTGGAAAATTATGGGTTTAGCTACTGGTATTCATCTAGCAATGAAAACAGAACCAAATTAAACTGAAATTGCAAAAATTAAAGATGGAAAAACTGCCCAAAGGTTGAAGATTGATCGCTGTTTTTTTTCTGGTCTACACCTGCTCTTGCTGCGTTTTCTCCCTTCCTTCCTTCCTTCCTTTCTTTCTGCGTTTTTTCTTCTTCTCTGCTCTATTTATTTTTGCTGCAGCCGCCTTCTTCGGAACCGTTCATCTCTGTTCGCAAATCCCTCCTTCAGTTGCTGCAATCCCGAAACTTTCTCAAGCAATCAAAGCTGATAGGAAACTGCAGATTCTTTCCCTCTTTCTTTCCTTATTTTGTGCTGCGTTTTTCTTTCTGATCGTTGGTTTCCTCCTTGCACGTGACTTTTCAGTTTGCTCCAAGTAAACAAATGAATCCTTATCTAATTATAAAGTGAAGGCACGTTAGTAGGTTTCCACTTAGAAGACTAAATCAATTTACTTGGTCTAAAAATGTCAAATACTCAAACTAAAAAAATGACTTGCTCCCTTTGACCACTTATTAAAATAAAACAAATTAAGTACCTAACTAGAGAATAAAATCACTTATTGAAACCTCTTGAATATGTAAAAATAGCAGCAAATAAATGCCCGTTGCCCAACAGTAGCATAGTAATTATAACTCATATTTTGGGAATTTAAAACATGTAATTCTACTTTTGTTTTTGGTAATGTTTTACTCCTATATAGGATAATTTCTTATTTTGTTTTACTCATACTAATGCCCTGAAGCTCACACTAAATAAAACGTTATACTCGTATTTGTTTGGACATGTTCTAAAAATCCATATAATCTGGAGTCTTTCCACACAGGAACATTTTGGAATTCTGTTGATCATTAGGTTAAGTTTGGATCGTTGTAAGTGGCAGGGAGAAAGGACCAAAGAGTATACAAGTAAAATGAGTTTTCACAAGTGTATCTAATTTGATCTATCATGTTTAAACAGCCTTTTATATTTCCCCATAAATTTTTTCCTTTCAATATTTCGTACCCATTTTCTTTCCCTAACATCTTCTGAGTTCCAAATGAACTTTTATTAGGGACCTTCTAGGTTCTAACCGATCTCATAAAATCAATAATAATGTTCTTCCACAGGTTTGGGATCTGGGTGGGCAAGATAGGCTCAGGACATCGTGGGCCACATACTACCGGGGAACTCATGCTGTTATTGCAGTTATAGACAGTACAGACAGAGCCCGGATATCCATTATGAAGGATGAATTGTTCAAGCTTCTCCCCCATGAAGATCTGCAAAATGCTGTTGTACTTATATATGCTAACAAACAGGACCTTAAAGATGCCATGACTGCTGCTGAGATAACAGATGCTTTGTCCCTTCACAGCATTAAGAACCATGATTGGCACATCCAAGCATGTTCCGCCCTTACAGGTGATGGCCTTTATGATGGTTTGGGATGGGTTGCACAGCGAGTAACTGGAAAAGCTACAAGCTAAGAAGGAAGTGTGAAGCTTTGGTGTAAAATGCCATTTGTGTAATCCTTACAGACTGAGATAAGATGTGCTCATACGCTCTTTTACTCTTATCTTTTTATTTCTCTAGAATCTCATTGTGTAAAGCTTGTGATGACAAGGATACTAATGGAGGAACATTTTACATTTGGTTTGGTATTAATGATGATATCGTTGTTTTTTTGTCTCAATAAAGGTCATTGAAATCTGCAATGTATAGCTTTTAACCACCTCAGCCCAATACCGGTGGGTAGGGCCCGGTTTGTTTTTCCCCTGCCATACCTGAGAAATGGTCTCTAGGACTGGAACAGACCAGCACTGATAACCAGACATATGTTGGTCAGGTTCAGGTTTCCATAAATTGGGACTATTGGCATCCTGGATCCTATCGAACGGTTTTGATCCTAAACCCTGCCCACACTATAAACATTTGGTTCGCAGGATGTTTTCTTTTGGACTGAAATTTGCTGGTCTGGTCTGGTTTGAATTGGTCTGGTCTGGTAAACGTCTGGTCTCTGTGTATTTTATAACTAAGAAAGTCTGGTCCGGTCTGGTCTGTTTAAGTCTGGTTTGGTTTGGTCTGTGATTGAAAACAGTCCAAAAGATTGTTATGAAAGAATTGGAATAGATTGTTATGAAAGAATGATAGTCTGATAGATGTACTCATAGTGAGATCATAACCTGGCCATGTCTACTTTGTCACTTCTAGCAATACAAGTAGGAGAAAACTCAAAATTATTCCTACAACCGGATAAAAGAATGGTTGTTCTTGCTAGATCGCTTCAAAGTCACCCAAGATAACATTAAAGTAAAAAAGAGTATGGCTCTCTGCTTAAACCCACAGTGACTATGATGAGAAAAAAAAACCAGTGACTAGAGCTGCATCCGACTCTACTGCCCTCGTTGGTTATTGTTTAAATTTGGTTACAAGTAAATTCAACAAATGGCTTAGTTCTCATCTCAACCGATTGTACATTTTTGTTTGGCTCTTTTGATATCTAAACATCCAAGCAGGGGTGGACTCGGGCCGGGTGGCCCGACCCGGAACCGGCCCGAACCGGCACTGTTCCGGCCCGGTGGCCCGGTCAGTGACCGGTCCGGGTAGGCCCAACCCACTGAGGGTCCGGTCCGGGCTCGGGCCCCCCAAATCATGAACCGGCCCGGCCGGTTCGGGCCCGGTTCCAGGCCTTATTATTATTATTATTTTGTTTATTTTTTTTACTTTTCGGGTTGGGCTGGGTATTTTTGGCCATTTGGTGTGGTTTGGGGGTGAGGGGGAGGGTTGGGGGTAAACTAGGAAAATAAAAGAAAAAAAATATAGCTAAGGCCCGAGGCCCGGCCCGACCCGGAACCGGGGGTTACCCGGGCCGGTTCCGGGGAGTGCAATTTTGTTCACCCCCTCCTTGGAGGGTGAACATAACCCCCCTCCCTATTTGCTTGCCATGTGGCAAAAAAAGAAATGAAATGCCAAATGGCAACATTTGAGCTATGAGGGTGATGTTCACCCTCCAAGGAAGGGGTGAACAAAATTGCACTCGGTTCCCGGCCCCCATTCCTGAACCGGAGGCCCGACCGGGCCTAGGCCCGAACCGGCCCGAGTCCACCCCTACATCCAAGAGGCCATGTCTGGCCATTAATTGCTTCACCATTGCCCTTTTATCTTCACATTATCCTTTTTGAGTCATCTATAAATAATGAGTGATGCTTTTCCAGTGCAAGTAAAGATTGCACATTTGCATGGTTCAGACTTCAGATTCTTCAAGACAAACAATTTTCATTTTCTTAAACTTAGCACAAGTCACACTCAAAACTTCACAAGGGTATAAATGAAATTGAAAATTAATTACTCCCGTAAACCAACTTTTTCCTCAGTGGACACTAGTTAAAGAACTGATGGTGTACATTGTGTAAATATATGTTAACAAGAAAAAAATAACAGCCATAGAAGTTGTTTTTGGCAGGCGTCTGGTGTCTGCAGAATGCTAAACATCTAGACTCATTAACATCAAATGCCTCATAATAAACCAAAAGAAATACAAAAAAAAGAATACAATTTTCTGCACATTGAAATAATCTTTACTTCACACTTTACATCAATTCAGTAGGGCAACATGCTGTAAGAGGTTGAATATGAATACTCCAATAAATCACCGAAACGTCTAATCCAGCGTGGAACAATCAAAGTATCCAGCACCTGCAGCTAGATGCATCTGGCGGTCGCTCAAACCATCGATCCCAAAGAGGACTAGTGGGGCCAGTCGTTCTGGTACAGAAGTTATAAAAATATTTTCATGACGGTTCATGAGAAAAGATACTAACTTTAAACGAATGAAGAAGTTATTTTCCTTACTCTGGAAGCAGTGGGTCTGGTCTGGTTTGTGTATTAACCAATAATCTAGAGTCCAAGCAAAATGATGATTAAGTTAGATATATGATACTTCACAGATATTGAACAAATCACTGATAATCTCAATATTATCCTCTTTTACTTACTCCTTGCAAACAGCTGAAGCTTTGTCCATTTTGTCTACTTGTTCCAGTTCCTCCTGGAGAAGTTTAACATCGTCAGAAATATCAGCTCAGAAATATCACCAAATAATATTTGATCTCTGGGAAATAATTACAGTGGGGTTTAGGGTGAAATTGGTAGCTTCATGGCTGTAGGACTGGGTAGCTAATTGAGAATCTCACCTCCCCAGTCTCCCCAGAAGATGCATTACATAAAAGTAGCAAGGTACTAAGGTCTGTTCGGCAATGCTTATTTTAGCTGAATCTACTGATTTTGTAAGGTAATAGTGCTTGGTGACATCCATTAGTCATACAACTAAGTCGACAACAACATTCAAGCCTTATTCACAAAAGAAAGGCTTGAATGTTGTTGTTGACTTAGTTGAATGACTGAAATGGATGTCACCATGCACTATTCCCTAAAAAAATTACTCCCTCCGACCCGAATTATTAGATACTTTTCGGTTTACGATGTTTGGCCGACGATAAAGCAAGCGGATCCCTATCTGCACTCAAATTATTTTTAGTAAAAAAAAATTACATATTCAGAAACTATATTAAAACCGCTACAAAACCTGCATAATATAATTCAAATTTCATAAATTTTGATATATAGAGTAAGAGATTAAGAGTGATTTGTGTTGACCAAGTGAATAGTAAAGATATCCTATAAAATGGGACATAGTGAGTAGTACATTCAGCTAAAATAAGCATTGCCGAACAGACCCTTAGTACTTTTATGTAGGGCATCTTCTAGGGGACTGGGGAGGTGAGATTCTCAATTAGCTACCCAGTCCTACAGCCATGAAGCTCCCAAGCTTCACCCTGAACAGCCATGAAGCTACCAAGCTTCAATTGATAATTGAGATTCTCAATTAGCTACCCAGTCCTACAGTCATACAGCTAAGTCAAAATATATTTACTCTGCTGGTCAGAAGAATAAGCCGATTATTGCTACCAAACGGAGCCTAAATAACTAGGACAGTGCACAAAAGTGTGCTGAATATACACGTCAATGTTGGGAATGTTGCCTGCCTGCCTCAGTGCCTCTACAGCTCTACTTCACCAGGAAATGTTGGGAATATACACGTCAAAGTGAAAAATGAAAAAAGGCTTCCTAGTTATTAGTCTCAGACTAAAATTAGTATTATACCCATGACTCACTTCCAATAGAACGATGGGAGTATTACTTTGGGACTTTGGGAATATCAATGCTCAAAATAAGATTCTCTATACTTGTCCTTACATTGCATTTGAACCTCATAGAGTGTACAAATCATACGCAGTAATGTAAACATCAAGAATTTCATTGTGCACTATTATCATAAATAAATAAAAAGTAAACTCGTGTTACCAAGTCCTCAACCATTTTGCATTGGTTTCATTCAGTTGAAAGGGGAGAGAAAGAAATATGGGAGAAGAAATGGATAGATTTTGTATGCTGTTTGGTAGGAGGGGAATGGAGAAGAAATGGTTTGGTATTGAGCAATCCGTACGAAGGAGAAGATATATGTAAGAGGTTGGACTCACATTACTCTACTACCCAAAGCCTTAGACACCAAGTAAGAACTGATAAATACAGAGTATTTAGAATATCACTAGTCTGAGACATTCTTAGGGCAGATGCAAAATACAAATACAAGAATCGAAAACCTCTATTTTAAAAAGCTATTTTCTATATAGATGAATTGCAGTGAATCCATAACTGATCAATTGGAGGCGGCTAGTGGGTATTCCAATCTAAATAGATTGAGTAACTTTCGTAAGGGGACTAGAGTCTAGAGCAGGCTAACATGAGACAAAAGATCTTATTTCAATGAATTATTGAGGAATTACAGATTATATTTTCATTAACCATCCCATAACCATATTTATAGTTCATTTACACTCCTCCCTCACTCTCCCTTTATCTATAAATGCCAAAGGTTTACCAACTACCATACAACAAGCAGCATTCCTACCAAACAGTTGCAGAGATGATAGTTAACTGAAACTTAAATTCTTAACTGAATTATCACTTCTGTTTTCCTTCTCTCCATTTTCCAGTACCTCCTGCAATAATAGCTTTCTTTATCTTTCCCTCAATATGTTCCCAAGGGGAAAACTTAAACATGTTCCCAGAAGGAAGGTTTCGAACTTCCTACCCTTAACCGAAACAATAAAGTTTTAAATGCACTGTTACTCATCACAGTTCAAGAATGACAAAATTAATAACAATTAAAAAGTATAAACTATCAAATAACCAAGATTTTTTTTCCTCTTTCAAAGTTATTTCAGCCATTTGTTCTCAACCAACTATCAAATACCAACTTCAGTAAACAACATAAATCGAGGATAGCTTCATCTACCCAAGAATTGCAGAACAAAATATTGTGTTTTGAAGTCGAAAAAATGGGAAGGGGTCAAAGTAAAGTTTGGGGAGAGGGGAAGAGACTGACCTCCAAAAAACGAGCTTCTTGTTCTAGCTGCTTCAACTCAGCTGAAATCCGATGCTTCCCTCTCGTATCAGCCACCGATCGCATCTGCTGCTCGGAAGATTCCATCTTTCTCTCCCACTCAACAAACCCAAATCTCACAAGAACACAAAACTATCAAAGAAGACCATAAAAGTATGACATTTCCAATCAAGACTTGCATTGCGATCTCATTTGTGATTAGCTTAAGTGTGAACTGCCGCAAAAGGATTAGAGATGCGAAGAGGAATCGGAGTAGCTAGCTTGTGGTGGCCCAGGAATAGGGTTATGTGTGAGAAAGAGCGTTGTAAAGTTAAGCTCTTTGTAGACACTTGAAAGGGTAAAAGTTGATTTCGTTCCTTTCTTTTGTATCTCTCGCACTTTAGCAGGCTTTCATGCTAAAGTAATGATGAGTTAACTATAGGAGGAGGGACCAAACTCTGTTTATTTATTTTTGTTTTCGGGACAAAAAGTTGTTTTATTTTGGTTTAGAGGACTGTGATAGTCTAACCTTTTTTCTATAATAATGGTAAGATTAGTGAATATCGAAATTTATACGGAGTAAATACAAGAGTTTTTTTTAACCCTAAATAGGACTAAATTAGTGTCTAAATTCTCAAATAGGAGTAGATATTTTTTCATTCCCAAATAGGAGTACTATTCCACTTTTACCCCTCCTACTCATGAGATCGACCTCGAGGAGACGGCCTCTCTTTTCCATGCACACATCATTGGGTAATCAATTTTCTTCTTTTCTTTTTAAATTAGACTCTACCCATCACTATCTTCTCCAATATGATTTTTAAATTAGACTCTGCTCACCAGCTATCTTCTCCAATATATTGAGCTGCGACAATGAGATTCTGGAAGCTGCGAGCAACTGTAGCGACCATCGGCTAGCAACGAGCAAGAGATGCGAGCAGGTGCGAGCAAGGAGTAGCAAATTTCTTCCCCCTCCTTCCTCCTCCTCTATTGTTTCTCTCTTCTCGTTCTTCTGTAGTTGTTGCAGGTCGGATGTTAGGCTAATTTCTTCTTTAGTTGTTAAAATTGCCAAATTTACTCTGAAAATGCCATCAAAATGGCATTTTTATTCTTCTGAAAAATCTGTGTTTACCTTTGAAAATGCCATTAAAATGGCATTTTAGATTCATGTTGGCATTATGAGAAAAATGTTGGCAACAGTGGTAGCGGCGGCCTGAGATGTAATGGTGGAGGTCGTATCTGCAGCGGTAAAGGCCGGATCTACAGGGTATCATTCTCCAAATACAAATAATAACTCCCATTTTGGGAATTTTGAAATTTTAATCCTATTTTGACAATTAAGAATTTATTTACTCCCATTTAGGGAATTCTCCCTAAATACAAACCAGGTGCACTACTCGGAGGCAATTATAAAAGGTACGAATACGGATAAGATGGAGACAACGAGTAAATACATGTGAGCTTCGAATAATTGTTTGGGTTTTACTTTTTAGGAAAAGGTGCAAATAGGCCCATGTACTAACCAAAAAAGGTTAAATAAGTCCTTATTTAGGAGCCTCTGTCCGGCCGTCGCCATTTTGGGTGGTTCCCAGTGGAATTTTTTGATGAATTTTTTTGATCATCTTATTCATCAAGTCTAGTTTACTCATACCAAATTTCAGCTAAAACTTCAATCGGGAAGGCATTCAAATGAATTCTTGAAAATAACTGCACAGTTATTTTCAAGAATTCATTTGAATGCCTTCCCGATTGAAGTTTTAGCTGAAATTTGGTATGAGTAAACTAGACTTGATGAATAAGATGATCAAAAAAATTCATCAAAAAATTTCACCGGGAACCACCCCAAATGACGACGGCCGGACAGAAGCTCCTAAATAAGGGCTTATTTGACCATTTTTTTATTAGTACATGGGCCTATTTGCACATTTTCCCTACTTTTTAATACAGTATTTTAACTTCACTTACGTGTGTGATTGCGTACAACGTTTTTATTTAGACTGTTTTTAGTTCAAAACCAGATCAAATTAGACTGTATTTGGACTATTTTTGGACTATTGAATTAGATATCGATATCTTTTTCAGTAACTCGTGCTTTTTAGATGTCATGGAGCATAAGCGATACTGTTAAATACTTTTCGTACATTCTAGGTAATTTAATAAAACTAAAAAAATAAAATATCATTAACACATGTAAAAAAAAGACTGTGTGTGTTAAAATTTGTTAAATACACATTTTTCTAAATGCTATCTGAATTAAGGGTATTTCAATTGAATTTGTTAAATACACATTTTTCTAAATGCTATCTGAATTAAGGGTATTTCAATTGAAATCAATTTTTTTATCAGATCTATAAAAGTGAAAGTTATGTTTTACTTTAGCAAAGTAAAAGTTATAAAATACACATAGATCAAACATTTATCAAATCAGACTAGATCAGACAAGACTTAAACAAATCAGATCATATCATATCAACAAATTTCAATCAAAGTAAAAACATTCATAGAATATAATTGCACATGAAGAGAGAGGATTGGTGATGGGGAAACCCTAGCCTTCTCCTCTTTTCTTCTTCTTTTCTTCTCTTTACTTTCAATCTTTTTTTTACTCCAATCATGAAAAAGGTTCCATTTAATCATTACCTTCAGTTCTACACATACATTTATTTTCTAGCGTTGTCTAGAGATTTGATTCTCGGTGGTGAAGTGTCGCTCGTTAGATGTATATTCTCCGTCATCACTGGTTGGATGTTCCGTTGTGCTAGGAAGAGCTTTGTATCGACTTCTTCAATAATCATGAATATGAATTTCTACTGCATCAATATAGAGACTAATCGTCCCCCTCTTGAATCACCCTCCAATCTAGAAAAATGAGATTGCATGGGTTGGCTTGTGAAACCGAAACCATTCATTTCCCTACTTGGTTGCTTACACGTGGCTGGAAAAATCAGCAAGTTCAATAACTCATTTTCGGTGATTGGGGAACCAGACTCATTTCGAATAGCGTGATTACTCACACTGTGGTTCTAGTCTACATAGTTGCAGAGTTAGTGAACATGATCGCCTTTATATGCATTTTTTGTTCTTTGACTCACCCTAGTATAGTATTGATGAGACATTATGATTGTAACGCTCCAACTTGTGATAGATGTATTTCTTGTTACCCTTATTAATACTCTCTCCACCTCTTATGACTTTGCCAAGTTTGATCGACAAATGAATTAATAAATTAAAAATTGTGTGATTGAGATTTGTGTAGAGGAGAGAATAACAAATGATTTGCTTAAAAGGGAAAATGGCAAAATTAGTGGAACAATCAGAATAGGATAGTTGGCAAAATTTTTAAAGGGCGGTGAAATAACAGTTAAACTTTCAAAAAAACAACTAAATTTACCTTATCAATTTTGAAAACGCTATTTATCAAATTTATTATGGCCGGGCAAGCGGGTGTAAACAAATATTTTTAATAATTGCTCCCTTGAGTCGGGCCTTGACTAGATGCTATTCCATATAATAGGTTAAAAAGTACTGTAAAAAATTACTCAATCATGTCCATTATAATTGTTGCATCTTTTTTTATATCTCATTAATATTATCTTTAACGCACCACCTTTTCGTGTATCAAATTTAGAGAAATGTTTGGTAGCACGAAAATCGGCTGATTTGGCTGATTCTGGTGAAATTTATGAAATTCTGGCTGAAGTGGCTGCATTGGCTGATTCTGCTGATTTAAGAAAAAAAAATATTTTTAAAATATATTTTATTAATAAAATACATAAAAATTGTATGTAAAAATAGCTAAAATGGTTATCTACAGTAACTTCAACCAATACAGCCAGAAAAGTAACTTCAAACTTACTTTTTCTGCTTATTACACAATTCAACCCGCGAAAGCAAAAGTTATTTGTTTGGTGAAAATGTTGGCTCATAAGCCAAAAAACAGTGTTGCCAAACGGCCTTTTAATGTGACACAAGTATTACAAAGTATTTGAACGGAAGACCTTTAACAAATAATGGGTCTTGACCCATGACCGGGAAATCGAACAAAATCCTATTCTGAACAGTATCAGACCAGGTCCTGAACTGGTCAATGTTTAGCTTGAAACCGAGAAAACATTATAACAGCTTTGGGATCAGATCGCCCGGATACCGTAACCGGTCCACACCCAGAAAATAGTGGGTCAGACCTGAACCTCATCAAAATATTGCTAGGACCGGACGGTCTCAACCTGGGACAAGTCCACCCCTAAGACTCATAAGTTTCATCATTTTTTATTTCTCACTATATTTTGTGAAAATTAAGAAAAATTGCACGAAGTATGAGATAATAATTAGTGAAATTTTGCAAAATAGAAGTAAAAATATTTTGAAATTTCACAATAAGACTATTATGTTTTTATTCTAAACATAGCAGTTATTACTGCTAAGTTTCAAAACATTGTCATGTTTAAAGTCTAGTAATACAAAAATATAGCAGTAATTACCACTCTTTTAGGAAAAAAACGTGACACTCTCGTTCTCGAATTCACAAATGCTTTTACTCGTATTTAGGGTAATTTCTTTAATAATTATAATAGAAAAATATGAAATAAAATGAAAAACAATATAGTAAAGAAATAATTCTGAATATATAACTAAAATAAAAATAGTGGAGAAAAATGTGACTCTAGCAACATTAGTGGTTATAATTGTATTCACGTGTTATATCATAGTTACTATAAAACATAGCTATAGTAATTTATAGTAACATTTTTGCCCATGAAGAAAGAGTTGAAAAAGTAGGATGGAGAAAGATAAAAAGTGAAAGAAAAGTAGGGATTGCAATGATAGTATTATATCATTGGAATATTATTATTTTTTGGTTTTCATCCCGGCAATTTGTGTTGGTTTTCTTTGTAGTCCATCACAGATGATAACAACCTCCATTCGGCCTCAAAATAAACCTGACTAATAGATTCCCTCTAACTCTTTGTCATGTTATTTAGAAAGTATTTAATTTTATTTTTTAGAAGGATTTTTATTATGTATTTTTAAAATGTGAATACTTAGTTTTACATTGTTTTAACTCTCATATTAGGTTCGAAAAAAGTATAAAAGGATTTTTTTAATTATTCTACTAGATTTATGCAACCCGCAATAACTTTTTTTTGTAAGTATAGTGGTTTCATAACTAGAGATGGACTAAAAATAAAATAATGCATATTACAGAGATGAAAAACAAACAAAATATTTTGTAGGGATCTAAAACAAAGTGTCATATTTGCAGGTACTAAAAATGTATTTAAGCCTTAAAAAGTTACATAAATGGTTCAAATATAAAAACAGGACAAGTTTATAATAAAAATTTTCAAATAAAAATACATGATAAGTAAAAAATGCAGTAAAATGATCTTGTTTAATCCAACCAAATCACTTCCCATATACTACGTAATTTGTACTGAAGAGTTAAAAGTAAGTGTGGTTTGGTGCAAAATACTGAATATTCTTTTTATCTTATACTTATGTCGTACCAAAACTTCAATATATTGCATTTTCAATACGGTAAAATATGAATACTAGCTTTATTTTTAACAAGATTTAGTAAGGTTAGTTCTATTCGGGGGAAAATCGCACATATAAAAATGAACTGAATTATTGAATATTAAAATATATTTTGAATTTTTAACTTTAATTCAACCAGTCATATGACTCATATCCATTAAGGCCCTCAGCTCATAGTTAAAAAAAACAGGAGGAATACCAAGAAAAACTGTTGAGGTTAGCCTCTCCGGAATTGAGTTGAATTAGCAAAACCAGTTCGTTTATATAATGGGGGGAAAATGATTGAAATTTGATTTATATAATGGAGGGAGAAAAGGAAGAACAATTCTTGGGGTACACATTTTTTACACTTTGATTCTTGGGATACATGTTTTTTACACTGTGTATATAAACAAATCTCAAAATCTGCATTTTTAATAAGTATGTACATATTTTGCCTGTGTAAGCAAAATATGAGTCTACAAAAAAACTGTACAGATGGATTTTTCTGAAAAGGAAAACAAGGAAACCAAAGAAATGAAAGAATGGAAACAGAGGAGAAGAAACGATGGTCCATGGATATGACATCCACGGCTCAGGATTGAATATGATCATAAGCTAATGTTCTGTTTAGGCATGGACACAGTTCCGATTCCAAATCGAGACTGAAGCGGAACTGTCCGGTTTTGAACCGAGACCGAAATTGGAAAATAAGGCCTCGATCTAGACCAGAACCGGACCGGTTGGAAAGATGTCCTTGTCCTGGGCCTCCATTTTATGAGATCGGGACCGGACCGGTTCTAATTATTACTACCTCGGTACCTCCGTCCCTAAATGTTCTTCCAAAATTCCCTAAATAGGACTAAACATTGATTTTCTACCCTAAATACCCCTAAGAGAAAAAGAGTATTAATTCATAATAAAATTCTTTAATTCATAATAAAATCATAAAAAATAATAGAAAAAATCGTAAATATTAAAATATTTATATAATATAAAATTTAAAAATATTTTTTTTATTTTGAAAAAATAATAAAAAATAATAGAAACCAATAAAAATTAAAAAAATGGATACCTTTTCCACTACCTCCCACCGCCTCCCAGCACCACCACCTCCAATAGATGAAATTTTTGCCACATTTAATAAAAAATAAAAAATGTCATTATTTTCTGAAAATGCCAAGAAAATGGCATAATTACTCTTCAATATGCCAACATTTTCATTGAATTTTCCATCATTATGAAATTATTTAAAATGTTGGCAGATTTTTCTCCGGTGATGGGAGCTGATGGTGCTCGGGGTGGCAGAGGTGGCGAGGTTTTTTTTTACGTTTTTCTAGAAATTACTCCGTATAAGTTTATTTTAAATTTTTTTTATTAATTTTGTGTTATTCTTTTACGATTTTTTGTGATCTTTTTTCGTTTTTTTATGATTTTATTATTAATTGAAACATTTCAAAAAGCACAAGGGTATATTTGTCTAGACACACATAAATAGTCCTATTGGGTGATTTAAAAAATGGAGTCCTATTTATACAATTTTTCCATTTTTTGTCCTATTTAGAGAATTGAGTCTTATGTTTCTTTTGGAACAAAATGATCCGAATAAAATGCGACCAGGTCTTAGCAGTGAAGATCCATGAAACCAGGCCCGGCCCTGGGCAAGGGCAACCCGGCTTGTGCCCCGGGCCCAATATTTACAAGGGCCCATAATTATATATATATATATATATATATATATATATATATATATATATATGAGTACTCTTCCGGTCAGGAATTCCTGACCAGAACCGCCGTCCGGACGGCGGCGTTTGGCCGCCTTCCGGGTGGAATTTTTCAATGCAATTTTTATGACATGTTCTCTATCAAGTCTAGTTTATCCACACAAAAAATAAGCCAAAAACTCATTCGGGAAGGTCATCAAATGATTTTTGCAAGTTAACTGGTCCGGAAAATACATATTCCGGACCAGTTAACTTGCAAAAATCATTTGACGACCTTCCCGATTGAGTTTTTGACTGAATTTTTTTGTGGATAAACTAGACTTGATGGAGAACATTGCATAAAAATTTCATCAAAAAATTCCACCGGGAAGGCGGCCAAACGCCGCCGTCCGGACGGCGGTTCCTGTCCGGAATTCCGGACATGAACTTTTGTCTATATATATATATATATATATATATATATATATAGATTTAGGTTCAAATGAGAATGTCATCTTAGGAGAGAAATAAGAATAGATAAGGACCGTTAGATCACACCATATTATCCTTATACGAATTCTATTGATTAAGGTCATTGATGTCATTTTCCTTCCTATTTAATTTGCAGAATCATACGACACTCTCAAAATTAGGAGACTTTATCTCTTTCCTTAACAGTTTTGTTTGACAAGGGTTTTGTTTCCATATCAATTTCGTCACTTTACTATGTTTTACACAGTTCATGCTTTCATTTCCCTGTCTCGATTTTGTTCTAGAAAAGTTTTCTCTTCCCATGAATTTCAATCAAGCAAGACTACTAATCATAACGCGTGTGCCACTGATTTTTACCTTACTCTCCGTTGCGGCTTCTGCCATCTCATTGAGCGCCAAGAAGAGCTTTCTTTCCATGAATTTTGATTCAAAAATATCTCTCTCTCCGATCTCTACAAATCAAGTGCTTGTTTAATCCACTTTTATTATGCTTCATTCGTATTTACTAATGATTTATTTGCTTTCTGAAGATTTTATGACTTAAAATTGGTGCATTTTGAGTTTTTTTCTTGCACTTTTACATGTTGTTGCACGATTTCTAGATGTGTAGATTTGCACTAATAATTAGTGCACCTAAATTTTCATGTAATGCATTTTATATGTGCATTATGGAACACTTTCATGACATTTATCAATTTTAAATAATATAAAAAATTTGTTAAACTTCATATGCACTTTCCATAATCTATTCATGCACTTTTTATTAGTTTTAAATTTTACTTTTTTTTGTTAATACAGATGAGATCAGAAGATACCATCATAGTGGAGCAAGTATGATGCTTTTGGAAGAGAAGTGTGTTTCATTTTGTAAAAAGTGTCAATACTACGAAATTTTAGAAAGTGTGATATGTAATAGTGCATTTTTATATATATTTCAATGCACACACTAAAAGTGCATTTTATTTTGTAAAAGAGTGACAATGTAGAACTTCATGGAGTGTAATATAATAGTGCACATTCGTATATATCTAAAATGCACATGATAGTTAATAGTTTATACCCTTTAATATTTATATTCAATTTCATTTAAAACATGTACATATGTGCACGACCGCATGTGTAAAGTGTACATTCATGTTAGAGAAAGTGCAAATCAAAAACTTCAAAGTGCAGTTTATAATGATGCAAATTAACTCAATAAATATCTCGTTTCTCTTGAGATAGAAAAAAATATCCAAATATTTGATTAAATTGATGTTGCATTATATTTTGAATAAAAGTACATTTACTTAACGTTGGAGTGCAAAAATGAAAAACTAAGTAGACAATACATTTTGAATAAAGTGAATTATTATTTGAAAACATGTGGTGCAACCTTCACAATTACAAAGTGCAAATGAATATTGATAATGGTGCTCTCAGGCAATTGACAAATTTAATTGAATATTTTGATTGTACTTATTACTTAAAATAACAACCTAAATAAATCAACTACTAAAGGAAAATTATAATCCAGATTAATTGGTTGTACATATTGAATCTAATGATTCGATTCTATATACATGGAAACTTGAGTTACGGTTGTTTTTTACTCAAATTAAATGGTGATGACTATTACTCTTCTACCCTTAAGGCTAAAACGGTTCCTTTAAGGATAATAATAGCCATGTAAAGTTCAACGTAATTACTATGAGACCACAATTGATTTGCTTTAATCGTAGCCTTTGATTTTATATATTCGATGGATAGATTTTATTCTCATTTCTCTCTTGGGAGACCATTCTCACTTGAACCTTCCCCTATATATATATATATATATATATATATGCTTATATAGTAAATATATACGGGAGTACATATTTAAAATAAAAAAGTCAATTGCACGCCGGTAGCTACTCGCCTACTCGATACCCACGCATGCAAACTTTTGGAGTTAGTTTCCTTTTGATGTTTTGTTTTTCCAATTAAAAACATTAAATGATATTACTATTTTACCTAGTTTTAAGGCTTGACCATTAGTTAGAAACTAGAAAGTCTGGACTCTTCATTTACCATATATATACAACCCACCGTACAACCATATACGGACTAATAGAAGTATTTCCCATTGTTCAATACTTCAATTTTTTCCAAATCTCCTTAACTCAGCTCTTAATTTTCAAGCTTTCATATCTGGTCGGACTTTAGTTCAGTTCAATCAGCGTCTTCAGCGATCAACACTCTCGAACTTGTAGTTTTCTCACGAATAACTTCCAAATTTGGAATTCAAGTTTGAGGTAATTCTCTAATTTTAATTTTTAGTTTTTTAATATTATTTTAGTTCTTTTAGTTCATGTATTTTCAGAGTTTAAATTTACAATTTACAAACGACATGGTTAGATTTTTATACTATGTGCTTGTGCAGTTTTGCTATAGCAGTTCAGCCTTCTAAGTCATCAAGTGTTAGGTTTTTTATTTTCTTGTAGAGTGCACTTCTTCACTTCTTCATTAACCATCAGGTGCTGTTGTTCTTTTATTATAATTTTATTTATAATGTTTCCAAAAATATACTTATCTGGTAGTGAAAAAAATAGGAGAAAGAGTTAAGAAATTCTCAAAAGGGTGCTATGGACTGATTTCTTAAAGTAGCAAGCTCTTCTAATGATATTTTGGGTGTAATTAATGAGCATAACATTTTAAGGTTTTCTTTTTAACTCGCCCCGGGTCCATAAAATGTCTGGACCGGCCCTGCATGAAACCATTACATCACACAATCAGATACTCCTAATATATTGAAAATAATGCGTGTTAAATTGTTTATTGTTGTAAAATCCTGAGGATGACAAGTGTGAATTGTTCATCCTTGTCATTAGGACACCAAGCTACTCCTGATCCTTGTAATGAGCCTACTCATCTAATACACATCCTTGTAATCATAGTTAGACAAGTGGGTAGATCTAATATTACCAGCAAATTGTGTAGAATCATTCCTAGATGATTCATCCTCTTGCCTAGATAGTATAAATAAGGCTTATTCAATCCTTTGTAAACTCAATTTAGAAACTCAGAAACTTTCAGATATTAAGAAGAAATAATTTAGAGTTTATTAATAATATATCTATCTCTTAAATAAATCTTGCATCTTCTTCATTTCACAACACGTTATCAGCACGAGTTTGCTCAAAATCTTCAATAATCAGCATCTCCAATCATCTCCTACAGGTATTAACCAATCATCTCCTACAGGTATTAACATTATTATTACTCAAGGTTGTTAAAATCGCGAGTTGAATCGTAAAATCATACGATTTTACGATTCAACTTCATACAACCGATCTGAATCGTACAAAAAATCGGAAATATTAAAAATCACATAAAATCGTTTTTGAATCGGATAAAATCGTTTAAAATCTCAATTTCTTCCGACTACGATTTTAAAAACTCATGTTTAGATCCAGCCAAACACGGCCCAACTTGGTTGAGCTAGTAACAAACTGATGTTGTTACCTGCCTAATCAGCTGAATACCCTAGGAATATATAGTGGAAGGAGAGGAGGAATTGCTTTGGTGTGTCCGGTGTGGGAATGTTGTAAATGAGAGGTAAGAGTATTTTTTTAAAAACAAAAAATCACTCCCACAGCAGGGATTCGAACCTGCATCGCTCAATGCTATAACCATAGCCTACCAACTTAGCAATAACAACTTTAGTAACTTCCACTTTGAAGGTAACATACCCGTAAACTTCACTTTAGAAAAAATGTATTTCAAATTTTCAACTAATGCTTAATTGCTCTTTCTATTCATACATTTATTTATGAAACTTTATTATAACATTGTATTTTTATTTTTTAAATAACTTTTATTCTTCGATTACATAGTATTTTTATGCTACTTATTATTTTTTGCACTTTAATGAACACACCATTTTAAGACCAACATATAATGATTTGATTTATAGACTTAAATTTGTAATAGTTTGACTTCCTAAATGTTAAATTGTAAGTTTCATTCTATATAATATCTTTAGTAATTTTTATTTAATTGTTTCATAAAATCTTACGATTTACGATTCGATTTTACGATTCGATTTTTAAATACTCATTCCCATTCGATTCAAAAATACGATTTTAACAACCTTGTTATTACTCCGTATTATCCTATGTATTATTATGAAAATAACTCTGCGATTACCCAAGCTCAAAATTATACGGAGTATTTGTTTACGTAACTTCTATGTAAAAGAAATTATAATCTCACATACGTACCTTTAAAAGTATATCACTATCTTCAATTTTGATACTCTCTTTGATTTATAGCCCACGTACAAATAGGAGAAATTTGTGAAACTCTCTCATATTACTGAATACGTAAATAATACGGACTAATCTAAGGAAGATGAAAGCTGGAGTAGAAAGATAAAATAAGTTATAGTCTAGTTTCAAGAGAAGTAAATTAAACTAGACATATGAGGATATATATAAGATACTGGGCATGTATTAATGTATGAATAAAATTAAGTGGTTATACTATATGATACTTCTC
Source organism: Cuscuta epithymum (assembly GCA_945859915.1). Classification (NCBI taxonomy): domain Eukaryota; kingdom Viridiplantae; phylum Streptophyta; class Magnoliopsida; order Solanales; family Convolvulaceae; genus Cuscuta; species Cuscuta epithymum. The sequence continues at coordinate 356,977 of CAMAPF010001176.1, read as the reverse complement.
CTGCGAGAAGCTTGTAGACGTATTAAGTAAGGGAAATTTCCTAGCATACGATTAAAACTCAATGAGTTTCTCAATCTATGACCTAACTAGTTTTTATACCTTTTTATGACCGGAAATCCAAAAAAAAAATAGAAATTTCATTTATATTTAAAGATTGAATGACAAAAATACCCTTAATTAAAATATGTGCATTTTGTACTAATTTTGTCTAATTAAAATTACTGCACTTTGTATTGCTGTTACTGCACGACATTAATGCATGACATTACTGCACATCCGGTAGTAATCACTGCACTTCCGCCAAAATTAATTCTCTTCTCATTCACTTGCGGAATTTATTTTTAGCTTTTATTTTTTATTTTTTTAGATTTAATAATTTTATTATTTTATGTCTAATTAAGTATATTACATTTCATGATATATTACTGCTTTGTGTTACTGCACTACTGATCATAATCAGTGCACTTCCCACCAAAATTTATTGCATTCAATTCATGCACAACACTTTTTTCAATGCGTTCATTCACTGCCCATGTACAACACTATGCATTGATGTTCGTTGTCTATTTTCATCACTATTTATTGCCATATTTACTGCACATATTTGCAATCCATTTTCACTGCCCATATTTGCAATCCATTCTCACTGCCCATATTTGCAATCCATTTTCACTGCCTATGCATCTTACCCATGTCTAAAAACCCTAAATTCAAGGAATGAGAAGAAGAATGCAAGTAATTTGTGCTTCAACAAACACTCTGCGAACAGCAAAAGCAATTAATTATTTAAAATTGAAAAAAAAACTCTTAAAACAAAAATCAAATTCAACTTATTCCACAAATCGTGAAGGGGCATTCCTCCAGACTTGCAGATCTGAAAGTCTGCTTTGGCCGTAATCCAAAACCCCAAATCAAATTCTAAATCAGCTCACCCAATCCCACTCCTCCCAAAGTAGTCACAGCACGCCACTCCTTTGCTACCAAGGTCGAAGTTGCTGCTTGACACACAGACTGGAGCGTCATCTCTCGTCACAAGTCCACCCTTCATATCCCTTCCAGTCACCGATTCAATGACAAAGGATGATGGATCGACGCCGGGCGGCGCCTTGGCATCCAGGTCGGACAATTGTGCTTCCAAGCCAGCGATCGATCTTTGGAAGGCGGCGGATGTGCTCCCAGGCCAGAGATCCGTGGCCGGCGGCGGCGTTGGACTGTGGCCGGTGGTTAGACGGCAGGCGGAGTCCCGACAGGAGCGGCTGCGTAGGTGAGCCGCACAAGTTATACGTGAGCGGCTAGGTAGGGTAGGAGAAAAATGAGGAAATTAGAGTTTTATAGGTATAACTAAAGGGTATTTTTGTCCCTGGAATTTATTTATTATTTAATTATTTCGAATTTTAATTAAATATTTCGAATTTTAATATTATTTTAGGAAAAAAACTGATTGGGTCATAGATTGGGAAACTCTTTGAGTTTTAGTCATTCCTAGGATAATTATCTCATTAAGTAAGTGGTTTAAGCATAATTATCTCATTAAGTAAGTGGTTTAAGCAAGAGATATAATTCAAGACTTCATGTCACGGGTAGCTAAGATACAAATTTACATGCATATAAGAATAGGTCTCTCTGCCACAAGGTCACATGCACAACTAACATATCACTTCTAATTAAACAAGTGCATTATTACGTGTAAGTCACATAACAAGTTTCAGACTTAGGCCATGTTTGGCACACAAAAGCCTCTACCTTCTAGCTTCTCTTTTCTTTAAAAAGACCTTAAAAGACTCTAGTTGTATGTTTGGCATGACATTTTTAAGAGCTTTTCAAAAATTAAAAGATCTTTTTTGAGATGCTACCGGGTGTAGCATCTGAGAAAAGCTCGTGACTTTTGGTATTAATTAGTCCTAACAGCTTGTATACCAAACCGAACTAAATCAAACAGTCAGCTTTTTACCAAACAGCTATCACCTTTTCTTTTTAAGATCTTTTCAGTCACTAAAAGCTAACAGTTACTAAAAAGCTCACAAAAGTATCTTTTCAGCTAGTTGTGCCAAACATACCCTTAGACTTTTAAGTTGCTTCTGGATTGTTACGTTCGGTGATTTTTGTTTTCATCTGCCAAAACAAATGAAAAATAAGGTAAATTGCAATTCTACTAAGAAGCTGTTCTCTTCGCCTGATCTGAATGTTTCTGATCTGAATTTTTTAAGTTCTGATCTGATCTGATCTGAATTTTTCTGATCTGATCTGATCTGATCTGATCTGAATCTTTCTGATCTGATCTGATCTGATCTGATCTGAATCTTTCTGATCTGATCTGATCTGATCTGAATCTTCCTGATCTGATCTGAATGTTTCTGATTTGGTCTGATCTGATCTGAATCCTTCTGATCTGATCTGAATCTTTCTGATCTGATCTGATTTGAATATTTGTATGATTATAATTATAATTATAATTATTATAATTGCAATTACAAATATAACTTAAATAAAATTATAATTATAATCGTAACTATAAAAATAATAATAATAATTAAAATTAAATTTAAAATTAAAAAATTTATACATATTACACTAATTATAAATATAGATATAATTATAATTGTAATTATATTTTTAATTATAATTACTTATATAATTATAATTGTAATTATAATTACAATATTTATCTCTATAATTGTAACTATAGTTATCAATATTGTTATAATTACTCCGTAAAATAATTACAATAGTAACAATAATAATAATATTAATAATTATAATAAAAATAATAATTATAATCATAAATTATAACTATAATATAATTATAAGTATATTTATAATTAATAATAATTATAATTATATTAACATTAATTATAATATTATAATATAATAATAGTAATATAAATACAATTAATATTATTATAACGATATTCTTATATTAATATTATTATTACAATAACATAATAATAATAATAATATTATTATTATAATTAGTATTATATCATTATAATATTATATTATAATTATAATTATAATATCATATAAACTGCCTAATATTGAGTCTACCGAACAATTTTTAGAATTTCTTCCATGCTTCATTTTGTTTACATACTTTATTTTAAATGTAATAATTTTTGAACAAATGACCAGTTACAAGTCATTTATGTATGAATTTGACGTATCACTATTTAATAAGTGAGTCATTTACAAATTGATATTTTATTACAATATGTGACATGCATAAAGTATGTATAAGATTATGCTCATAATTTAAACATTATTTTAAATATAACAAATACAACGTATCATATATCCCGTGCTTATTTAGAAATTTCTGTTAATAAAATTTTTGTAGTATATCATGGCAAACATTAGCAAAAGAGAATTCGATGTTCTTGATCTTTCCGGTAAAAAATACTTGGAATGGAATGTGGAAGACCAGCAACAAAAGGTTCTTTTACCTAAAGCTCAGTACGACTGGATCAATGTAAGATTCCAGGACTTTAAATCTATCAGTGACTATAACTCTGTTATGTCCCATATAACATCCAAACTAAAGTTATGTGGATAAGAAGTCACTGACACTGATATGTTAAAGAAAACCTTTTCCACTATGCATATTTCTAATATGTTGCTCCAATTGCAATATAGAGAAAATGGTTTTAAAAAGTACTCTGACCTAATATCAGTATTGCTGGTAGCTGAGCAAAATAATGACCTTTTGATGAAGAACCACAATTTGTGATCCATCGATTCTAGTCCTTCTGTTTATGGTCCATCTGGCCATAATTTAGCCACTGAATCAAATGCAAGACACAGTGGCATTGGAAGGCATTATTTTGGACGATGCCATATGGATGATGCTTTTGCCGTAAATCAAAATGCTACAAAATAAAATATTAGACTCCTGATATTGTAAAATACTAGTTTTATGTACTTTTTCTCTCTTCCCCTTTTTATCTTGTTTTTAAATAAATAATGTGTGTAATATATATACTTTTATGTTAAATAATATGCATAATTTGTGGTCAAGCTTATGTTTATTTACATATATTGAAGATATGGATCACTCAAATGATAAAGAATTATGTCTGATAGACAGCGCTACAACGCACACCATTTTGAGAAATAAAATATATTTTTCTCAAATGACTTTAGTTGAGACTAAAGTCAATACTATATCAGGTGTTGTGAAGCTCATTGAAGGCTCTGGGAAAGCATATGTGATGCTCCCTAACGGGACAAAAATAATTATAAATGACGCTCTATACTCCACCAAATCGCGGAGAAATCTATTGAGTTTTAAAGATATGTGTCAAAATGGTTATCACATTGAAACCATGAATGAAAACCAAAAGGAATATCTTTGTCTTACGACAACTAAATCTGGCACTAAATATATTTGTGAAAAAATGCCAGCTTATTCCTCAGGACTATATTTCACATATATTAGTCCACTCGAAATAAATTTGGTTTCTAACACAAAGTTAGATGATAAAAAAACATTCATGTTATGGCATGACCGTTTAGGTCACCCAGGCCAAGTAATGATACGTAAAATCATTAAGACTTCACTTGGACATCCATTAAAGAATATCAGGGTTCCATTATCAAGTGATTTTCCTTGTAAGGCCTGTTCTCTTGGAAAAATGATCATCAGGCCTTTTATGAACAAAATTGCAACTGAATCACCTGCATTTTTAGAAAGGATTCAAGGAGATATTTGTGGGCCGATTGCCCCTCCATGTGGACCATTTCGATATTTTATGGTGTTGATTGATGCTTCAACACGTTGGTCACATGTTAGTATTTTATCGACTAGAAATTTAGCATTTGCTAAACTCCTTGCTCAAATCATACGATTACGAGCTCATTTTCCGGATCATTCTATAAAAAGAATCTGACTTGATAATGCAGGAGAATTTACATCCCAATCATTTAACGACTATTGTATGTCGATTGGGATTGATGTGGAGCACCCTGTTGCTCATGTCCATATACAAAATGGTCTTGCTGAATCTTTAATTAAACGATTACAATTAATCGCTAGACCATTATTAATGAAGTGTAATTTACCTTCATCAACTTGGGGACATGTTATTTTGCATGCAACAAATTTAATTCGGCTTAGACCGACTGCATATCATGAATATTCTCCAATGCAATTAGTTACTAGACAAGAGCCAAACTTAGCACACATAAAAATATTTGGTTGTGTTGTTTATATTCCGATTGCTCCACCTCATCGTACAAAAATGGGTCCTCAAAGAAGGTTGGGAATTTATGTTGGATTTGAATCTCCCTCAATAATCAAATATCTTGAACCGATGACTGGTGACTTATTCACCGCACGGTTCGCTGACTGTCATTTTAATGAGACAGTATTCCCAACCTTAGGGGGAGAAACTAATAAATCGGACCCAAGTACGAAAGAAATAACATGGAATGCAACAGGATTATCACACCATGATTCTAGATCAAATATATGTGAGCAAGAGGTGCAAAAGATAATCCATTTACAAAATGTTGCAAATCAGTTGCCTGATGCATTCACAGACACAAAGAAAGTGACAAAGTCACATATTCCTGCTATAAATGCTCCTGTCAAAATCGAAATTCCAGCAGAGAATTTTGAAAGATCTCTTGCAAAGGATTCTTCTATACGCAAAAAGTGTGGCAGGCCACTTGGATCAAAAGACATAAAACCAAGAAAAACTAAAAGGCATGAATTGATCTGTGATGCCAAAGATGTTCATCCTTCTAAACAAGAAAATGAACAATTTGAAAATACTGACATAGAAAATGATATTGACAGAACAAACATCTCAAATAATGATCCAACTTCCTTAAATGAGGAAGATATTCCAGATACAGATAGAAACGTTGATAATTATGAAATTCCAATAAACTACGTTTCTACTGGAATGCAATGGAATCGAAAAGATATTGATATTAATGAGATATTTGTCTATGCCGTTTGTCACGCCCCGGACCTAACCGGACACGTCAACAACCCGCCGTACAGTACGAATAGTCAACCGCAGTCCAACACATCCATACTATACAAGGCGTCTGGAATATCATTCACACATAGTACATCCATAAACAAACATAATGTAAAATATTCATTCAAGCAGCGGAAACATTTAATACAAGTGTTCGTGCCACATTCTGGCAAACATGGGCATACAAGCCCTCAAATGATTATTCAAAAATATAATATCCATGAGCATTAATTTAGATGTTTTTAAAACAGGAACGGAGGAAGCACGAACCACGCCTTCCTTCCTTGAATTCACCCGGAGCAACGGGCACTGGTAGCAAGCTCAGCTCCTACCTGAAACTGTGAGGTGGCCTCCCCCGTGAAAGGGAGGTCAGTACTTGGAAGCATTTGACAAGTACAATGACAACTATACTAAGTATAATCAATGTTTCAATTTCCAAGACTCTCAATTTAGGGTGTTATTATCTCATGATTAACTTTGTTCGTTTAGTGTCATTTCATCATTTATTACCACGGTCTAGAACCCAGCTCAATAATCACCGTTACCTACTACGGTCTAGAGCCCAGCTCAATAATCACCGTCATCTACATCGGTCTAGAGCCCAGCTCAATAATCACCGATAACTACTACGGTCTAGAGCCCAGCTCAATAATCACCGTTATCTACATCGGTCTAGAGCCCAGCTCAATAATCACCGATAACTATCACGGTCTAGAGCCCAGCTCAATAATCACCGTTATCTACATCGGTCTAGAGCCCAGCTCAATAATCACCGATTCTTTACAATTAAATTTCTTAGGATCCATTCATCCATTATTCCACTACAATCCCAACTAATATTTCAATACTAGTTATTTACTCATTTCAATGTAATTCTTCATTCAATATGTAGTTTGACCTTAATATCAAAATATCACTTTTATTCTTTCATGGCTTCTTCTCATGAATTAAAAAGCATACTTATCACAAATGAAATTTATGGTTGATACTACTATCATGCCATCATATTCATAACATATAAACATACACAATTTATTCAATAAATTTGTATATTATGCAAACTATACTTATAATCAATAGTAATTTCATTTAGGCATTAATAACTATTAACAATCCATGCAAATCACATTGTATATTCATTTAGGAAATCTTATGAAATTAACCCAAAAATTATAAGCAATATAGTCGGTCATCCTCACCTTAAGTGAGCTCACGCGCGTTCTACGCTCCCCGATTGAACTTTGACTAATCCCGGCGAACTTTGACCAACTCCGGTGAACTTTGACCAACTCCGGCGAAACTCCGGCGAAGCTAAAAAATACTTTAATCAAGTTCCTAACAAGGTTTTAACATCATAAAACCTTAATCAATAAAAATAACCTCTAAAAGGTTATTTTCCGGTAAACTGGTCGTTTTGGCTTCTATGTCCGTTTTTGGACATAGAACCACCTTCCAACCCATTATTCCACACTCATAACATGTAGAACAATCCTAGGGGTTATTCATATGATGTATATCTCATATGGTAGGAGAAACGTTAAGGAGAGTTATGATAAGGTCATTACCTTAATCTTTCACACTTTTACCTAGCTTTTCCCTCTTTAATCTTCCTCCTTGTACCTCTATTGTTGAGCTCTCTTCAAGGATGGGTAAGGAAGGATGGAGGTTCTCCTTGTCTTGCTTGGGTTGGTGCTGGCCGAGAGAGAGGATGAGGGAGAGAGAGGTGAGGTTTCCTTTTTGGCATTTTTTGCCAAATGAGTGAGGATGGGGTCCTTAGGATGTCAAGCTTGTCCCTCCCATCTCCTCAAGGTTTTCAGACCATGTTTGAGGCAAATCAGCTCCCTTTCTTGTGGCAAATTCGTGGGTTGGCCCCCACCCATGTGGGAGGTCAACCCTTTTTGTCCAGAAGTGTACAACCGGTCCCGAAAGTTGTATTTTTCCGACTGTTTTAATTATATTTTATTTTATCGGGTCAAATAAATTATATTATGTGTTCTCCATCATTATGACTCTTATAATGAATATTCATACCCCAACTTTAATTTGTATGTCCCCGAAATTCAATTTCGGGCTTTTATCGGTTAAATCGCCAACACCGGTATTTGGGCCTCTTTTGACCAATCGGTCAGCTCTGGACTTTTCCCTGGCTCAAACAAGTTATCCACCACCATATAAATATTATCTAGACCAAGATGAATAATTTATGTGGTCCCGGGAACATCGAGCGGTCCCCGCTCCCGGTGTGGGCCCCACGTGCGAATTTACTATTCACGCAAAATAATTAATAAAAATTCATAACATCGTAAACTCTTTAACCATTCCATAAGGTTAAATACAATATTTACAAAAAATTAATTACACTTGGGGACGGTGTTACAAGTTCACCCCCCCTTAATTAGGATTTCGTCCCCGAAATCCACGTGTCTAATCGAAGAGAAACGGGTATTGCGCCCTCATTGAGACCTCAGTCTCCCAGGTTTCTTCTTCGACTCGATCACTCCTCCAAAGAACCTTTACCATAGGAATCTCCTTGTTCCTCAGTTTCTTCACCTGTTGACCCACGATCTTCACCGGTTCCACCGCATATTGCAGATCTTCGCGTATCTCTACCGGTGGCCTTTCAAGAATATGAGACGGGTCTCTCACATATTTCTTGAGCATCGATACATGAAACACATCGTGTATCTTCTCAAGTTCCGGTGTCAACTTGAGACGGTATGCCACGGCCCCTATCCTTTCAAGGATTTCAAATGGACCAATGTATCTGGGATTAAGCTTTCCCCTCGATATAAATCGGATGATACCCTTCCAAGGAGAAATCCTTAGGAAGACCTTATCACCGACCTCGAACTCCAATGGCCTTCGTCGTTTGTCGGCATAGCTCTTCTGCCGATCTTGGGCAGCCTTGAGTCTATCCTGAATGACCTTCACCTTAGCCTTGGTGATTTCAACAAGTTCAATCCCTTCGAGCTTGGCCTCGCCAACCTCGTCCCAACACAATGGTGTTCTGCATTTCCTCCCATACAATGCCTCGTATGGAGGCATGCCAATACTCGCCTGATAACTGTTGTTATAGGCAAACTCAACTAGAGCCAAATGCTTGTCCCAACTTCCTTGGAACTCCAAAGCACATGCCCTAAGCATATCTTCCAGAATCTGTATCACTCTCTCAGATTGTCCATCCGTCTGCGGATGAAAAGCTGTGCTAAACTTCAGTTTAGTACCCAAGGATGCTTGAAACTTGGGCCAAAATCGAGATGTGAATCGTGGATCCCTATCCGAGACAATGGATATCGGGACTCCATGTAGTCTCACAATCTCCTCCGTGTATAGCTTTGCCAATCTTTCAAGAGGATAAGTAATGTTGATAGGCAAAAAGTGTGCACTCTTGGTGAGCCTATCAACCACTACCCATACCGCATCATAGTTGTTCACAGTTCGTGGTAGCCCCACCACGAAGTCCATGGTCACATGCTCCCACTTCCATTCTGGAATGGTCAGTGGCTGCAAAAGCCCTGCCGGGTGCTGATGCTCCGCCTTAACTTGCTGGCAAGTAAGGCATCGACTCACGTACTCTGCGATGTCCCTCTTCATACCCGACCACCAGTAACTTTCCTTCAAGTCTCGATACATCTTCGTACCCCCTGGATGCATAGCATATGCCGAAGAATGAGCCTCCTCTAGTATAGACTTTTGGAGCTCTTCACTCTTTGGTATGCATACACGGTCTTTAAACAATAAAAGACCGTCATCACGTACCCGAAAGTTCTCCACGGGCCCTTCAAGAATATTCTCGCAGATCTTCTAACATTCCTCATCAGTGGCCTGGCATCTACTGATCTCACCCAGCAATGTAGGCCTAACCTCGAATCTAGCAATGAGGACCCCACTCGTGGACACCTCCACCTGTGCCCTCAAAGTTCGTAGACATGTGAGTAAGGTGCCTGACGTACTTTTTCTGCTCAGTGCATCGGCCACCACATTGGCCTTTCCGGGATGATAGTCGATGATCAAGTCATAGTCCTTGATCAACTCCATCCATCTCCTTTGTCTCATATTCAACTCTTTCTGAGTGAATACGTACTTCAAGCTCTTATGATCAGTAAAAATGTGGCATGTCTCCCCATAGAGGTAATGCCTCCAAATCTTCAGTGCAAACACTACTGCCCCCAACTCTAGATCGTGGGTAGGGTAGTTCGCCTCGTGTTTCTTCAATTGCCTAGAAGCATAGGCAATCACCCGACCGTTTTGCATTAGAACACATCCAAGCCCTTGGATGCTAGCATCACTGTATATGTCATATCCTATCCCTTGTGTGGGTAGAGCGAGAACCGGTGCTTCCGTAAGCCGTTTCTTTAGTTCGAGAAAGCCTTTCTCACAATTGTCATCCCATATGAACTTGGCCCCTTTCTTCGTGAGCTTTGTTAATGGAGACGCCAACACGGAGAATTTTTCAATAAACTTACGATAGTATCCCGCTAAGCCAAGGAAACTACGTATCTCTTTCACATTTTTGGGTCTCTCCCAATTCATAATGGCTTCTATCTTGGCTTTATCCACCGAAATGCCTGAACTTGACACGACATGCCCGAGAAACCCAATCTCTTTGAGCCAGAACTCGCATTTAGAGAACTTGGCAAAAAGTTGTTTTTCCCTTAGCCGTTCAAGTACAAGACTCAAATGATCTTCATGCTCCTCTTCACTCTTGGAGTATATCAAAATGTCGTCAATGAATACTATCACAAATTGATCTAAGTATTCACTGAACACACGGTTCATCATGTCCATGAATGCCGCCGGTGCGTTGGTTAAACCAAATGACATCACCAAAAACTCGTAGTGACCATATCTAGTGCGAAATGCACTCTTAGGTATGTCACTCTCCTTTATCTTCAATTGATGATACCCCGACCTTAAATCAATCTTCGAGAATACGGTTGCCCCTCGAAGTTGATCAAACAAGTCATCAATCCTCGGTAAAGGATACCTATTTTTGATCGTGACCTTGTTCAACTGTCGGTAGTCTATACACATTCTTAGTGTACCATCTTTCTTCTTCACGAAGAGTACGGGTGCTCCCCAGGGTGAATGGCTGGGTCTAATGAACCCGTTGTCCAATAGCTCCTGAAGTTGAACCTTCAACTCTTGAAGCTCGACCGGTGCCATTCGATAAGAGGGAATCGAAATGGGTTTGGTTCCCGGCTCCACTTCAATCACGAATTCGATCTCTCTGTCGGGTGGTAGCCCCGGCAAGTCCTTGGGAAAGACTTCCGGATATTTGCACACGACACGTACATCGTTGATGTCAACCTCCTTCTTTGCTTCATCCACCACGTAAGCAAGGTATGCGTGGCATCCCTTCCTCATCATCTTCCGTGCCCTCATCACGGATATGAGACAACTATGAGATCCGCCCCGATCCCCCTCGAAACGTAGAGTGTTTCCCTCAGCATCCTTGAGTTCCAAAACCTTGGCATAACAATCCACTCGAGCATGATGTTTCTCGAGCCAATCCATCCCTAGAATTGCATCGAATTCTAACATACTTAGAGGTACGAAGTCACAAGTCAAAGGTTGACCCGTCACTTCTACCTCACACGAAGGGTAGTAGTGTTTTCTCTCCACATCGTCTCCCAACGGTGTAGAGACCAACAAGGGTTGCGTCATTTCTATCAACGGCACGTCTAAACTTTCGGCAAACGCTTCACTCACGAATGAACGTTGTGCCCCGGTATCAATGAGAATTCTTGCGTTTCTACCATTGATCTTTAATGCTCCTACATATATAAGTCATGTAAGACACACTAGTCAACGTACCGGATCGAAACGGGGCTTAACGAAAGTTTTTCGGGTAACAATACACTGGACCGGCGCCGGTTCTAGGCAAGACCAGCGCCGGTTTGCCTTCGGGGTGGCCGGATACACGTAAATTGAACTGAACCGGCGCCGGTTATGGCCAAAACTAGCGCCGGTTTACCATCGGCAACTTCGAAAAAATGTTTTTCTTCAAAAACCGGCCCCGGTTACGAGCACGGTGATTTTTCCGACCTCTTTTCCCCTAGACCGGCGCCGGTTATGGCTAAAACCGGCGCCGGTTTTGCTACGGCGTCCCCCCGGAAATAAAGTTTTTTACTAGCTAAGCCTCCCCGACCCTTGGCCGGCGCCGGTTATGGGCCAAAACCGGCGCCGGTTTACCCACGGCGACCCCGAAACAGCCAATTTTAATTAGAACCGGCGCCGGTTTGAGCCTTGACCGGCGCCGGTTTACCCCTGGGCAGCTTATTTTTGCAACTTTTTGCTAAGAAACCGGCCGGTATCGGTCCCGGCGAGCCCGTACAAACCCGCTATCATTCTTAGCACTCAATACATGTAATTTATCAATCGTTACAAAGGATTACCTGCAACGGAGTCGGGGTTGGCCCGAGCATCGGCCTCGGTCATTGCGTAGACTCTAGCTTGAGTCCTTCCTTGGTTCACGGACGGCGCGTTGCTTGTGCTCGCTCCCCCTTGCCCCATACTAGCATGGGGTGCTCCGCTTCGGTTCCTACTTGCCGTGGTAGCGCCGCTTGATCTCACCCCTCGGTTCCCACCAAGTTGAGGGCAATTTGGTTTAATATGCCCCGTGTCTCCACATTGGTAGCACCGAGGAGGGTCACGACACTTACCCCCATGGTTCCTGTTACAATTCCTGCATCTAATCATCATTGGGGCTTGCGAGTCCGAGGTTTGTCCACCCGTGCCTGAGCCTCCCCTAGATGGTGGTGCCGGTGCCCTGAATGATCCTCCTCCCCCATGGTTCCCTTTCTTATTAGAACCTTGGGGGCCATGGCTCTCCCATTTCCTCTTCTTTGCCTCCTCGGCGTCCCTCTTCTTCCTTTCCTCCCATTGCTTTTCTCCCTTCAACCCCTGGGCAACCACTTGGCTGAAAGTCATGTTGGGCAATTGAGTCGCCCTATCACGTATCTCCAAGTCCAAGGCCTCCCAAAAGTGATTCACCATTCGGTTCTCATCACAAGCATACTCCGGTATGTGGTCGGCAAGGTCCCTGAACTTATGCTCAAGTTCTTTCACCGTCATGTTACCCCCTTGGGTCAAAAGAGTGTACTCCCTCACTTTGGCATTTACCTCAAAGTCAGAGTAGTATTGGGCAAAGAATTCTTGCCGAAAATCCTCCCAAGTAACCGTCCCGCCATACTTACCCTTGGTTCCATCCCACCACTTGGATGCTAACCCTTCAAGTAACCTCACCGCAATTCTCAGTTTAAAATCGGGGGTGAGTTGCATGTCAAGGGCTGCCTCGTTCAGCCTCTTGATTCACTGCGCGGCAACTGAGATGTCTCCCGTCCCATCGAACGGCTTACACCCCAAGTCTCTCGCCTCCTTGATGTATTTGGAGATCCTTATGGTTGGACCTCCATCACCACGGCTCCCATGCGCTTCTACATGGGTCCTCGAATCACAGTAGCTCCTCCCTCTTGGAGCCCCGCCCGAAGGTGGCCCTGCACGGCGCCTTCGGCGTTCTCTCCTTTCCTCACGCTCCCGATGATATTGTTGGAGCAGTGCTTCAATCCTAGCCAAGGAGCCATTTTCCTCCTCGTCACTAACATCGTCGTCATCCCCTTCATAAGGGGTCTCAACCGGCTCAGTTTCCGGCCGGTAGGTCGAGTCCTCATAAGACCAATAGGTCTCGCTTTCCGTATCGACGTGGCCATCGCTCACGGTTTGTTGTTGTCGGCCTCCGCGGCCTCTTCCTCTTGATCCCCTAGAGGACCCCCGGCTACCGCGCTCGGACCCACCCGGCACACGGCCCGTCGGGTTCCTCCTAGTGATCCTTCCAACTAGTTCCATTTCTGAAAGAAATTAGAATGAGTCATTAGACTCGTATCAATGTCAAATGACGGATAGGCACTTAAAGACATCCTTTGGCTCAAATCACTGTCATACCAATTGTTAAGGGTACCATCTTAACAATTAGAGACTTTGCAACTCAAGTACCAAAAGTTCTTTAAGTACAAAACTTTTATGCTCATGGTTTTCAAATTCGTTTTCAAAAAAGAGATTTTGAAGCTTCATTATGAAGTTTACGGACTAAGTCTCTGATACCAATTAAATTGTCACGCCCCGGACCTAACCGGACACGTCAACAACCCGCCGTACAGTACGAATAGTCAACCGCAGTCCAACACATCCATACTATACAAGGCGTCTGGAATATCATTCACACATAGTACATCCATAAACAAACATAATGTAAAATATTCATTCAAGCAGCGGAAACATTTAATACAAGTGTTCGTGCCACATTCTGGCAAACATGGGCATACAAGCCCTCAAATGATTATTCAAAAATATAATATCCATGAGCATTAATTTAGATGTTTTTAAAACAGGAACGGAGGAAGCACGAACCACGCCTTCCTTCCTTGAATTCACCCGGAGCAACGGGCACTGGTAGCAAGCTCAGCTCCTACCTGAAACTGTGAGGTGGCCTCCCCCGTGAAAGGGAGGTCAGTACTTGGAAGCATTTGACAAGTACAATGACAACTATACTAAGTATAATCAATGTTTCAATTTCCAAGACTCTCAATTTAGGGTGTTATTATCTCATGATTAACTTTGTTCGTTTAGTGTCATTTCATCATTTATTACCACGGTCTAGAACCCAGCTCAATAATCACCGTTACCTACTACGGTCTAGAGCCCAGCTCAATAATCACCGTCATCTACATCGGTCTAGAGCCCAGCTCAATAATCACCGATAACTACTACGGTCTAGAGCCCAGCTCAATAATCACCGTTATCTACATCGGTCTAGAGCCCAGCTCAATAATCACCGATAACTATCACGGTCTAGAGCCCAGCTCAATAATCACCGTTATCTACATCGGTCTAGAGCCCAGCTCAATAATCACCGATTCTTTACAATTAAATTTCTTAGGATCCATTCATCCATTATTCCACTACAATCCCAACTAATATTTCAATACTAGTTATTTACTCATTTCAATGTAATTCTTCATTCAATATGTAGTTTGACCTTAATATCAAAATATCACTTTTATTCTTTCATGGCTTCTTCTCATGAATTAAAAAGCATACTTATCACAAATGAAATTTATGGTTGATACTACTATCATGCCATCATATTCATAACATATAAACATACACAATTTATTCAATAAATTTGTATATTATGCAAACTATACTTATAATCAATAGTAATTTCATTTAGGCATTAATAACTATTAACAATCCATGCAAATCACATTGTATATTCATTTAGGAAATCTTATGAAATTAACCCAAAAATTATAAGCAATATAGTCGGTCATCCTCACCTTAAGTGAGCTCACGCGCGTTCTACGCTCCCCGATTGAACTTTGACTAATCCCGGCGAACTTTGACCAACTCCAGTGAACTTTGACCAACTCCGGCGAAACTCCGGCGAAGCTAAAAAATACTTTAATCAAGTTCCTAACAAGGTTTTAACATCATAAAACCTTAATCAATAAAAATAACCTCTAAAAGGTTATTTTCCGGTAAACTGGTCGTTTTGGCTTCTATGTCCGTTTTTGGACATAGAACCACCTTCCAACCCATTATTCCACACTCATAACATGTAGAACAATCCTAGGGGTTCTTCATATGATGTATATCTCATATGGTAGGAGAAACGTTAAGGAGAGTTATGATAAGGTCATTACCTTAATCTTTCACACTTTTACCTAGCTTTTCCCTCTTTAATCTTCCTCCTTGTACCTCTATTGTTGAGCTCTCTTCAAGGATGGGTAAGGAAGGATGGAGGTTCTCCTTGTCTTGCTTGGGTTGGTGCTGGCCGAGAGAGAGGATGAGGGAGAGAGAGGTGAGGTTTCCTTTTTGGCATTTTTTGCCAAATGAGTGAGGATGGGGTCCTTAGGATGTCAAGCTTGTCCCTCCCATCTCCTCAAGGTTTTCAGACCATGTTTGAGGCAAATCAGCTCCCTTTCTTGTGGCAAATTCGTGGGTTGGCCCCCACCCATGTGGGAGGTCAACCCTTTTTGTCCAGAAGTGTACAACCGGTCCCGAAAGTTGTATTTTTCCGACTGTTTTAATTATATTTTATTTTATCGGGTCAAATAAATTATATTATGTGTTCTCCATCATTATGACTCTTATAATGAATATTCATACCCCAACTTTAATTTGTATGTCCCCGAAATTCAATTTCGGGCTTTTATCGGTTAAATCGCCAACACCGGTATTTGGGCCTCTTTTGACCAATCGGTCAGCTCTGGACTTTTCCCTGGCTCAAACAAGTTATCCACCACCATATAAATATTATCTAGACCAAGATGAATAATTTATGTGGTCCCGGGAACATCGAGCGGTCCCCGCTCCCGGTGTGGGCCCCACGTGCGAATTTACTATTCACGCAAAATAATTAATAAAAATTCATAACATCGTAAACTCTTTAACCATTCCATAAGGTTAAATACAATATTTACAAAAAATTAATTACACTTGGGGACGGTGTTACACCGTTACCACAAATGTTATGAATGAAAACAATGACAATGAGCCAACATCAATTGAAGAATGTCGGAAACGACAAGATTGGCCAAAATGGAATGAAGCTATTTAGGCTGAATTAAAATCACTTGAAAAACGTGATGTTTTTGGACCGATAGTCCCTACGCCAAAGGGCGTAAAACCTGTGGGTTTTAAATGGGTATTTGTGCGTAAACGCAATGAGAAAAATGAAATTGTTAGATATAAAGCCCGACTTGTTGCCCAAGGTTTTTCTCAAATGCCGGGAATCGATTATGAAGAAACCTATTCGCCAGTAGTTGATGCAACTACATTAAGGTTTCTCATTGGCATGTCTGTTTTTGAAAGGCTGCAAATGCGCCTAATGGATGTAGTGACCGCCTATCTATATGGTTCACTTGATACAGACATTTACATGAAAGTTCCCGGTGGATTTAAAATGTCTGAAACTTATAGCTTGAAATCTCGAGACATGTTTTCCATTAAATTACAAAAGTTATTGTATGGACTAAAACAATCTGGACGAATGTGGTATAATCGTCTCAGTGAATACCTTCTCAAAGAAGGATATAAGAATGATCCAATTAGTCCATGTGTTTTCATTCGGCGATCAAATTCGGGATTCGCCATAATTGCAGTATATGTTGATGACTTAAACATTATTGGAACTCCCGATGAAATTGAAAATACTGCAAAATATCTTATGAAAGAATTTGAAATGAAAGATCTCGGGAGAACCAAATTTTGTCTCAGACTTCAAATTGAGCATTTGAAGAATGGAATTTTCATCCATCAATCCAATTACACCGAGAAAGTTTTGAAGAGATTCTATATGGACAAAGCTCATCCATTGACTTCACCAATGGTGGTTCGATCTCTCAACATACACGATGATCCATTCCGTCCACGAGAAGACAACGAAGAAATACTTGGTCCCGAAGTACCATATCTGAGTGATATCGGAGCTTTAATGTATTTAGCTAATAATACTAGACCAGATATTGCATTTTCTGTAAATTTATTAGCTAGGTACAGCTCATGTCCAACAAGACGTCATTGGAACGGGATCAAGCACATATTCCGTTATCTCCGTGGTACAATTGATCTCGGCCTATTCTACCACAAAGATGCAACAACTTCTTTAATCGGATATGCAGACGCTAGATACTTATCAGATCCTCAAAAGGCAAAATCACAAACCGGGTACGTATTTACTTATGGTAACACCGCAATCTCATGGAGATCTATGAAGCAAACATTGACGGCTACATCATCAAATCATTCGGAGTTAATTGCACTATATGAAACTGGAAGAGAATGTGTGTGGCTGCGATCTATGATTCAACACATTTACAATGAATGCGGTATGAAGCCTATTACTGTTCACCCTACTGTGATCTACGAAGACAACACTGCGTGCATAGCCCAAATTAAAGAAGGCTACATCAAAGGAGATAGAACGACACATATCACCAAAATTCTTCTCTACTCATGATCTTGAGAAAGAAGGGACAATCAACATTCAACAAATCAGATCCAGTGAAAATCCAGCTGATCTCTTCACCAAATCATTACCCTCGAAAAAGTTCATGGAACTTGTACAAAAAAATCGGCATGCGCCGCCTTCGTAATTTATGCTAAATTCAGGGGGAGTATTCGAATGCACTGCGCTCTTTTTCCCTTCATCAGGTTTTTATCCCACTGAGTTTTTCTTGATAAGGTTTTTAATGAGACAGTACATCCAAATACAACGATATTATAAGTCGTAATCCTTGCCCCTTAACTTTAAATTTTTCATAATAAATTTTAATACAACGAATACATATTCAAGGATGAACATTCAAGGGGGAGTGTTGTAAAATCCTGAGGATGACAAGGTGAGTTGTTCATCCTTGTCATTAGGACACCAAGCTACTCCTGATCCTTGTAATGAGCCTACTCATCTAATTCACATCCTTGTAATAATAGTTAGACAAGTGGGTAGATCTAATATTGCCAGCAAATTGTGTAGAATCATTCCTAGATGATTCATCCTCTTGCCTGGCTAGTATAAATAGGGCTTATTCAATCCTTTGTAAACTCAATTTAGAAACTCAGAAACTTTCAAATATTAAGAAGTAATTTAGAGTTTATTAATAATATATCTATCTCTTAAATATATCCTGCATCTTCTTCATTTCACAACATTTATATCATTTCTTTTGTCAAACATAAATTAAAGTTGTATATGAATTATTTTTCGTGGCAAGCCCGTTAAAAAAATTTCGCCAGTTGGTAGAGTTTCTTTCGTCAATATGAATTAAAGTTAAATTATAGAAATAATTACATAAATATGACCAAAATAAAGATGATTTACAAAAATATGATTAGTTACTAGAGTAGTAATGAAATCATAGTAATTCATGTTCAACTTTTGAACTTAAGTTACTACATCACCACGTTGTAGTAATGAATAGTCATAATTATGTTAATAAGTTTTATTTTAGTAATATTCTTATAAAAAACCCTAAATTATATGGACATGTTTGAAACTTAAAAATATTGTGAATTATTGTTAGCTTTTAAATTTGAGAGGCATTTCGATGACCCTATTTTTTTGACTTATCACCCTGCTCAGCTAACATTTTCATGAAACACATAACTTTTGATTCAGTGCAGTGAATTGTGTCAAAATCAAAATAAGTAAGGTTGGAGTTACATTTCTGTTGAATAAGGGTGGACATATCAGTTTTCGTTTCGGTTTTTATTGATTTCGGTTCGGTTTGGAACGGTTTGGAGAATTATTACCAAACAAAAATCATATTCCGTACTATTTTTCGATTTGGTTTTACTTAGGTTTGGTTCGGTTTGAATTTGTTATTTTTTAATAATATATGAAGGGTTTAGGGCTGGTTTGCAACAACTTTAAAAAAAACATTTCTCAGCTTTTGGCTTTAAAAAACACTTATTTACCAAACACTACTAATTTTTTTACTTTTCTCGGCTTTCGTGTTAAAAGTGCTTTTCCCCTTTTTATACACCAAAAACACTTATTTTACCAAACACTACCAACTTTTACTTTTCAAAATCACTTTTTTCTCAAACACTATCAACTTTTACAACTAATCACTTTTTCCAAATCACCCCAAAAGTGCTTTTTTAAGCAGAAGCTGTTGCAAGCATCCCTTATTGAATTTCTTTAGTTCGGTTTGGTTTTGTTAGGTTTTTATTGGTTTCGGTTCGGTTTAATTTGGTTTTGAAGAAATACTACCAAACTCAAACCAAATTGCATATGGTCCGGATTCGGTAAGTTTAATTCAAATTGTTAACGATTTGATTCGGTTAAATCAGACCAATATGTTCACCCCTAATTTGAATTGACTAAAGTTATTGTAGAAGATTAATTTAGCTATTTTTCATAATTTTTTTTAAAAAAAATTACTACGTGTTTCATTTTTTTCATACTTCTTCCGGAGTTTCATAAATTGCAATAGAACCCGTTGATACATGCAATTTTAGTGTTATTAAGTGGGCTCGGAATAAAAATGGTTATTTGACTAGTTGTATTGGTTCTTGATGATATTATAAATCCTGATCGAAATGTAGCAGTGATCCATTATATATATTCACTACTCGTATTATATTATACCTAAATAATTATTCAGGCTATATATGTCTGTACTTTGTATGAAGATTCTACTCGTTTTGAACTGAAATTTAATGATCAAGACAATTAATGTATAATAGCCTTGAGCTCGGTTCCTTCTTCCAAACATAGGCTAAGGAATTGGAATTAAGTGTATAATTCTGCAGTACACAGATTATAACGGCTTTGCTTTACAAAATTGAAGAAACATAGGAACTTTTATTAGAGATTTTCATAGAAGATCTTGCACATGATTTAAGTGAAAATACATTCTCAACTCAATCGATTGATACGAAAAAATTGGAAAAAAGCTGGAGCAAAAAAAGTTACTCGTATTAAGCAGAAATCTTCAAAAACAATAATATCACTGCTACAAGTTGCAGTTTAGGAGTGCCTGTGGGTATACATTATTAGTTCACCCTCCTGCAGTTGGTCCTAATCTCGCCTTTGTTCCCAGTGAGGGGCGAAATGTTACCCATCTTAATCATGGATGTGGCAAAATCAGACCGGAATGAGTTTGGGTTTGAGCTGTATCCTTGGACTGAAGTATCAGTTGAACCCCCATTGAAGAGCTGCTGATCAGAGTGAAGAAGCCCCTTCTTGCTTACCAGGTTACCATAGTAGTTGTTGTCAAATGTTGTTGGAGTTTGGAGATCAAGTGGGGCCAAGTTGTTGTCCCCTGACCCACTAGAACTTGGGCAGTTGCTTTTCCTGCTTTGGGCAAAGGCTGAGTCCACATTTGTCTCATTGTATATTCTTGCCCTGAAGTTGGTGCACCTTGCCTGCCCAATAGTGTGTGCACCTGTCATTTTGTTAAATAGTTAAACACTGTCTATTTCTAACATCAACTTAAACTTTTTCTTAAGCTTTTGGTTTTCTTGTTTTGTGCTTATCAGTTAGATGTTCTTATAATACTAATTACTTGACTTTGCATGATTTATTAGTGGGTGATGAGAAAAGTAAATTTGTGTGTACCTTTTTGCCTAAGTTTTTGAAGATAATAGTTGGAACATTTGTGGAAATATTTAGCTCACACTAGTATATTGAGTCAAAGCTTCAACTTTATAGTTAGTCCAACCATCTTTAATTCTCTTACCATTGTCAACAGAGGCTCTTAGTTGGGTAAAAACACATATACCATATAATTTGATCTAAATACAAATCATACTATAAAGAGATCATATTTATTTCTGATAGTATGGAAAATTTAATGGCGTAAAATGGTTCACATTCTGTTTCATGGTGGTGTATGTTTCTGTTTCCAATTATGCACAGTTTGCGGTAGCAAAACAACTCAATTTGTTTACAAAAATATCACTCATTTTTACAGGTTTACCATGTTGCACATTTTGATTTCATGTAATGTTCAAATGTAACGCCCTGATTTTATTCTCATTTTCTCATTAGATCAGATTCTGATTTTATCATATACGTAGTATTACACACACTGAGAATATACGAAGTATATACGAAGTATATATTAAACAATTCAAATAAATTCACCTGATAAAACAACCAGGTCCTTAGTTGAGAGGCCAACAGCAGAGAAGCTGGAAACGAGGCCAGTGAGGTTAAAAGTCGGTTGAGGGATGCTATTGTTGGCAGCACCTTGGCTTGCTGTCGTGGCATCTCTTCTACCCAGGCTCACATTCCAACTGGGCCCTCCAAGCTACATAAATTGTAGTATGTCAATTGCATATACGTGTACATAGTATTACCTCCGCCCCTTACAACTTTACTAAAGTTGACCGGCACGGAGAATAATAAAATAAAAACTGTGTGGTTGAGATTTGTGCAGAGGAGAGAAAAATAACAGAAACTACAAAATAATTGATTTAAAGAGAGTGTCAAAGTTTTTTGGGACGCCCCGAAAAGGAAAGATACAAAGTTTAACAAAAGGGACGGAGGGAGTATCATTTTTTAACAAATCTTTTTACATACATACTTCGTACATAGAAGTTACTTAAAAAAGAAAAATATATACAAAGTACAAAGAAGTTGGTTTTGTTATTGTTATTTCTTTCCATTATACACAAACCTCAATCCCATGAGTTTTCAATTTTATTCTACGTGCAACTCAACTTTTGAAACTGGCTTAACTTGTCAAACTCTAACGGGACAGGAGAATAATAAATGACGACTTACAATGGAAGTAGAGTCACGAGCAGCAATTGCCAGAATGTCAGCACAAGACACAATTTTGGGACAGACTTTCTCGACGGCAGTCTTGATGTCGTCGATGACGTTGAACCCACGAGCAGACTGGAAGTTCGGAGCCGCATTTTTCTCTCCAATGAAGGTAGAATTGTCATCAAGCAGAAGTGATCCGTCGCATCCCTGCCATTCAACCACACCACATTAATGTCTTACAGTTTTGTTGGTTAAGTCACATTTTTGTTCACGAGTAAAAGTTTTCACTTTTACTTGACGTACTCTGTAATATTTAAGGAAAAACCCTAAGGTATCGAGCTAAACCGTGACACTTCAATTAAGTACAGAATATGTATGTAATAAGTAGGTAAAAATGATTACGTTGACAAAGCAGTCGTGAAAGAAGAGTCGGAGGATCGAGGCGCCCATGCGAGCCTCTTTGATAATTGCATTCTGCACCACAGTTTTCACTGTTGGTAAAAGTTTTGGACATGAAGTTGAGTAAAACTGTGGTGAAAGTTGAGCTGAAGAGCTTCCAATAAGAAGCAACAACAAATGTAGGACGATGAAGACCATTTTGGTGACTAATTTTAATAAGATGAGCTAAATATTGTGTATCAAAACAAGTTTGGTTATTCTCCAAAGGATATTGATTAATCTATCTATATATACACACATGTGGCTGGCAAGGTAAGGCGGCGTTGAATTTTCTCCCCTTACATAGATTAGGTCGGTCACCAAACTATTCAGCAGAATTGCCTTCTTTCATATGTGAACGCTGAGAAAAGAATCAGTCTAGTCCACAACGCATTGTAGTACACTAGTACCTATTGAATATGCACTGTTTAGTGAGATAATGACTAAATGACACTTGGAAGAATAGGGTCCATATGTATCATTTTTCATTGTGATGGGATACTTTGTCATTTTGTGATTCATATAATGAGAGCACATATGTTAGTTTATGTGTTAAGATTGATGAAATTCAAGTTAAAATGATTAAATTGATTGAATGTGTTGAATTCTGGTAAATTATATTTAAAATATATTTTATTAATTAAATGAAATAAATTATATGAAAAAAGTTAAATGATCCTCTCCGGTAACTTCAGTCAATTGACTCAATTCAGCCAAAAAAGTAATTCCAGTCTCACTTATTTGATTAGTACACCATTCAACGCATGAAATTAAAACGTACGTGTACAATAAAAAAAGTTGACTGACAAGACTAATAAGTTGAAATTAAGAGTTACCAAAAGCTGGTTATGAGTGCAATTATTGTTTATTTTATAGTTTTGTATACCAAATTTGGTTCTTGTAGTTTAATTAATGGAGGTTCTATGGTATGCTTCCAAATATGCAAGTTATATTTATTTATTTTAACTTTAATTTCAATGGGAGTTATCTTCATTGTTAGGATGTTTTTACTTGGACTGTAATTTGCCCCAGACCAGACCAGACCAGACCAGTCCAGATCAGACCAGTTCAGACCAGACCAGACCAGACTTGGATAGTTATAAAAATACAAAGAAACCAGACCTTACCAGACCAGACCAGACCAGTTCAGACCAGACCAGACCAGACCAACAAATTACAGTCAAGTAAAAACATCCTTAGTCGAACCCCGAACCTCTTAAACTCCGGTACTAATGTACTATTATGACAAAGATGATATTCGTATTAAGGACGAAGGGGTAGCTATTTTACGTGTGTTGATCGGATATGTACGACAAAACAAATGTGCGCCAAAACAATGTTTAGTTGAGCAATTATAATTTGCGTGACCCAATGTTTAGTCACCATGTTTTTGACCCAAAGGAGTGTATATCAACCGTGTTTGAAATCACGTTTGTCGCCTTATATAGTTAGTGAAGGTACAGTCCGATTGTATGTAATTGGGAGGTCAATAATTGTGTGTAAAAAAGAGCGTAATTGCTTCTTTAAGCCTGTTGAAACTAAGGGGTGTTTGGATTGCTTCAAAACGGCTTCTACTCCTTAGAGAGCAAAAGAAAATATGAGAGTGTTTGGATAGAAGAGAAGAAATACTTCTAAATATTTCAAATTGCTTCTAGTAGGCTAGTAGCATCTTTTAGAAGGTGAGAGAGACGAGTTTCTGAAAAACTGATTCTCATTCTATTCCTAATTTTACAAAAGAATCAGAAGCACAATTATTTCCAAGCACCCCTAATTCATAGTTGATTTGTAACTTATAGACAAGAATGTAATATTCTACAACTCATTGGAGCGTCCACAAGTCAGTTTTTAAACTGGCATGGACAGCGGAAATTAAGGTTCTGAGCCTGGATCGAGATTGAACTAGTGGGGGAAGGAGTCTTGATCCCATAGCTCAAGTTTTAGGGCCGGGATCGGCTTATTTGGTCCCCTTTTTGTTTTGTTGCATTAGAACTACCCAGAAGCGTTTTGAAAGGATGGAATCCATTCGGATCTATTTGAATTATTTTTTAAAAATGATTTATTTAATATCGCTTTTCCGGTGGACTTTCTGGTGACAAGGATGGCTGAAAACAAAAAAGAAAGATGGCCTAGCGGTCGTCTTATTGAGGCGCACCTTCCGATAGTTTTCTTTTAATTTTTCGGTCACTTATAAAAATCAGATTTATTTTTAACGGTCTTTTCAGCTGTTTTTAACTGCATGACCCTTTTGTGATAACTGAATTCCAACACATGAACCACTTTGATAAAGAATGAAACATATGACCCTATCCGAAAACGGAACCAATTAAACACAAGTATCTTTTCTGTACTTTTCCCTATATAAAATCGGTGCTTCAGATTTTACGAAAGATATACAAATATATATATGGAATCTATGTATATTTGACTTTATTATAACCATTTATTCGTAAAGCAGATGGGGTCATGAGTACCTGCACAAAACCTGGCCGGCCCGCCAGGCCCGCGCTACCGGCCCGCACAAATGGACGGGCTTGGGCATATATATTTACTCATAGGGCCCGGCTTGGCCCGGCCCACAATAACATATGGGCGGGCTTGGGTTAAGGTGTAGGCCTGTTCGGTCCGATAAGCCCGGCCCGCTACATTTTGTATACATACATACATACATACATACATACATACATACATACATACATACATACATACATACATACATACATGCATGCATACATACATACTAATTTATTTATTTATTTATTTAAATGTACACATGTATATTTATATTTACTAATTTATCTTTATACATATTTATAGCTTATTATGTTTAAATTTAAGTTTTTAGTTCTTAACAACTAGCCTAACTAATATAGCATCTATTTTTGTACTTAAAGATAATACTTTGTGCTTGAATTTTAAATTTTAGATATAGTTTCTCATTATTATTTTTGTGTAAGTATTATTTTTGTATGTGGTGAAAGGCCTATAATAACCATTATAAGCATATTAACCATCGGCATCATGGGAGCCTTCGGCACTCCCATGCCTTCGGCTACACAGGCCCTCGGCCGCAGGGGGAGCCCTCGGCCAACAACTCAATCATCGAAAAGATTCCCTTTGGAGACAAGCAACCACCGCATTTAATGCAACGTCACATCCACCCACCGCATTCAATGCGGAGCACATGCGATTGCCAGTGCCACCCGATTGAGGTGACCCCTCGGCCATCGGATTATCGCCACGTGCCCTCGGCCGTCGGAACGGTCAGGGAAATTAGTAAAACCCGTAATGTATCCGTGAGGTCTTTAACGATCCGGTTCTAAGAATGGAACCATTCAGTACCATGTCATTTCGGAACGATACAAAACGGTTCGGTACAATGCCAAACACATGCTAACAAATTTGACAAATCTTGCAATTAATAAATATCATCACATCAAACCAACTCACATGAAATGTTGGTTTAAATACAAGAAATTGTATACGTTGTACTAAAATTTACAAATATACAAATAGTACAATACAACTAAGAAAAAGTATAACAAAATGATGGTGCACGAGATAAATATCATCTTTAATTTACTAAGCTCATGTGAAAATATATAAATAATATCATTAAATTGTTGAATATAATAGAAAATTTCAACGTTCTTCTTTGTTATTGGTTAAATTTTAGTTGTAGTTTAATTTATAGTTAAACCGTGTGAGCTAAGATTTAAAACACATTAATTAAATTGTAAAATTGCACAAACATGATACAAAAAAAAGTTATATACACTACATTATTAGAAATGAATATTCATTAATGATTTTTAAAACTTTAACAGTCTTTCAATACATACCAAAATGTAACACAAATTATCTAAAAGGAAAACTAACAATAATATACGTATAAACACACATGTTTAGCTATTTTAGGACACACAAATACATATTTTGGCTATAAAATTATTGGTCTATAAAATAGATTTATTCGTATGGAAAAAATTTAAAAAATTCAAATGCATTAAATTTTAATGATCCGGTCCGGTATTTTTCGGTTGTCAAAATATAGGACCGGTCCCGTACCCGTTTCAAACGGTACGGTTTGGGTTCGGGATAAAAAATACATAGAACCGTTTAAATACTCGATATTCGGTTCGGTACCATTACGGGGCGGTTCGGTTCGGGTTTTATGCCCACCCCTAAAAAAAATTATACTACGTATAATTTTGAAAAAATTAAAGTTTTTCCAGATCGGGCGGCTCGGTGGACTACCCGACCCGCTCTTACGGGCGCGTATGGACATGGGGTTATGGCCGTTTTTGCAGGCCGGGCCGGGCCAGCCCATGCATGATGGACAAAAAAATTATAAAATGTCCGGTCCGAACCCGTTTTTGTGCAAGTCTAGTCATGACGAGGACCTCCTCAATGGCCATAGAAATGTCACGTCATGTATGACTTCATAGTAGAGTAACATTTCCCTCATTCCCAAGTTTGTCAACTTTCTCCTTTTACTACGTAATATAAATTATTCCAAAAAAAATTGTCATATCATTTTCTCATTAAAAATTAAAATAGTTTGTTAAGACCCGGCTATTGGGACGAAGGTAATAATTCACAAAACTTACCTAGAATGATAGTCAGTCTTTGACCAAAATGGTCGAACAGGCTGTATTAACCCCATAGTCATATGTATTAGGATGTTTTCTTTTGGACTGAAATTTGCTGGTCTGGTCTGGTCTGGTCTGTTTAAGTCTGGTCTGGTCTGGTCTGGTCTGTTTAAGTCTGGTCTGGTCTGGTCTGGTCTGAACTGGTCTGGTCTGGTCTGGTAAACGTCTGGTCTCTGTGTATTTTATAACTACGGAAGTTTGGTCTGGTCTGGTCTGGTCTGTTTAAGTCTGGTCTGGTCTGGTCTGGTCTGTTTAAGTCTGGTCTGGTCTGGTCTGATCTGTTTAAGTCTGGTCTGGTCTGGTCTGGGACTGAAAACAGTCGAAAAGAAAACATCCTTAGTCGGAAACCACAAAATTAGCTAGAATCTTCGACATGCAATGGTGAACTTTCAAAGTCTGTAGAAATTATCTACAGTCAACATGTATGTAATTCATTTAATCATTTTAATGCTTAATTTCTATGGTTGAAAACTTGAAATGTTCTGTACATATCATGGGCGGAGCCAGAAAAATGTGTGAGGAGGTCGGAATTTAATTATATACAGAATCAAAATGATGGATAGTTATTATACAATATTTGAGTTAAGTGTTTTTCATATGTAGCTGAGTTGAATGATAGTTTAATGAGTATTTTCGGTTAATGTATCGATATATATGTAATGTATCATAATGTTCACACAACTAATGACTGAATAAAGTGCTTTATTTTTAAATTTAAGAATATAATCAACGTCACCCATCAAATTTTGCTAATTTCAAGTTAAGATGATGCTGATTTTTTCAGAAGTCATAACTTTTTAGTCGTAATGAGTTGCGAGACCCATAATATATCAAATCGAAGACATTTTAGAGTTCCACATACTTGAACTTTCAGCGGGGTCGGCTGAACACCTTGACCCCTGGCTCCGCCCCTGGTTCTGTATGTACAGTTGAGTAGTTGTCTACTTGAGTAGTTGACATGTGATTTTATTCTTCAATTTCTCTGGCTTAAGGATTAAGCAATATGTATACTCAAAATAAGTAAATAGCTCTTATCGGATTGACCCTTGTTGACTTCTTCAGTTCTTAGCTTGCACAGATCAAATATACCGAGTATATAGATTAAGAGTCTGTTTAGTAACACTGAAATCAGCTGAATGGGCTGATTTTGCTAAAATTTATGAAGTTCTGGTTGAAGTGGTTGTATTGGCTGATTCTGCTTATTTATGAAAAAACAATTATATTTAAAATATATTATATTTTAAATCAATAAAGAAAAAAAATTATGAAAAAATAGCTAAAATGATCATTTATAATAACGTCAGTCAATATTGCAAAAAAAGTAACTTTAACCTTACTTTTTCTTATTATTACACAATTTAGCGCGTAAAATCAAAAATTACGTATTTAGTTAAATAAGTTAAATAGTTGATTGATGATATCCTCACAATATACTCACAATATCTAGAGCTAGAGCTTTCTACATGTGCTTTTTGTTCGGGTTTCCTCTGTATCTACTTTCAAACAAATACATAAAATCAATACTTATGGATAATGTTTTCTCATAAACTATTATTTGAGCGTTGTATGCTCCGCCTTGTGTGGCTTGAAATCTAAATATTATGTTTGTGTATGAATGTTTTACATGTGAATGATATTGATGACGCTTTATATTATTCGAGTTTGTCTGATTGTAGTTGACTTATTCGGAAACCAACAAGCTTTAAATATTTTTCTCCCAAATAATACTCCGTGAATATCTCGAGATATTTTTAATTTCTTTTGAAACCCAAATTATGATTTTGATACATTTTAGATATCGAAGAAAAATGAATAACTATGATAAAAAAAAAATGAATAACTTGGACATGAAAAGTTTAGCATGGCACCATGGTCATCAGCTTTCCACGTGTCCACGATCCACGCACAACACATGGACAAATGTGGTCAACGCAAGCCATGTGGCAAGCCACGTAAACGCGCGCGCCAACGTTTCAATATTCTGATGATGAATGTTTCTCTTCTCATCTCATCAATATCAATATATAATACACACCAATTACCATACGGTAATAAAACAAAGAAATATGGCCTTCTTAATGATGAAGAAAATTGTTCCAATTGTTTTCGCGTCAAGGAAAATGACAAGGCCTTCATTTTTTCTACAAACTACATTTAAAGCAAATCCTATCTCGGCCACGGCGGGTTCATCCTCCGGCAAACCTCCGCCGGAGTTCCCCGCGGCGCCACCCCCGGATATGCCCACCGAGTCATCTGAGGTTCCTCAAGCCCCCAGCGTGCCTGACTATGACCGGACTCCACCAGAGATGCCTTCCGGTCCACCGCCGCCTCAGCCGAAGACCGACGAGTCAACCCGAGACGATGACCCTTATTCGCCCGGTCCGGTTTTGCCTAATCCTCATCAAAGCCAGACTAGTAGGGTGGTTCAACCCCATGGGGCTGAAGTCAAGACTCCCATCTTGCCAGAGCTCACTCACTTTTTGGGTTTAAGGACATCTCTCTCGGATTGAGTTTTGTTTGTGTCATAGATCACTCGTAATCTATATATATTGTAAGATAAAGGTTCTCACGTTGTTTATGATATAGTTTGAGGATCATAACTTTTAATGATTATCTCATTAACAATTTTTTTTCATCAAATAGAATTTATATATTCAGAAAATACACTAAAAGATTTATGAAACTGTAAAAAGAAAAAATTAATTTAATATAAGTGGAATATATAAAATATGAGATTGTTGAAACAATTCGTATTCATGAATAGTGAACCATTCCACATGAACAGTGTCTAAAAAGTGGTTTCAAACGTGATCCGGCTCTTCCGGTTCAATAGTTTTCGAATGTCGATTCTGAATGATAGGATGGTTATAGTTTTGTTGCAAGACACTTTTAATAGTCTAATCTTAATTATGTATTTAATCAGAGACATGTATTTGTGATTCATATATCTATATTATTAATCTATATACGATAGTACTTGTAAGCCTACTTTAATGAAGTAGGGGTGTAAACGAGCCGAGCCCGAGCATTGGTCGGCTCGAGCTCAATTGATCTCGGTTCGAGCTCGGGTCAAGTTTCGCAAATTAAGTTTTATAGGCTTGAACTCGAAGAAGGTACTTATTCATTCTCACTTTAGTTTATCCTATCTCTCCTTTACTAACATTTTTATACTTTATTTTAAGGTACATATTATAATTATTACAAGTTATGATTATAATAATAATACTACATACAATGTTATTATTTTTCTAATTATTACTATTATATGGAGTAATATACTCTGTGAAAAAGTATTAAATATGAAATAATTCTAAATTACAATACATATTTCAAAAAAATACATACTCCTATATAATTATTACATTTACATATAAATATATAAAATGTGACATAAAGGCTCGCGAATAGGCTCGCAAGCCACAAACCTAAAATAAATATAGGCTTGAATTGAGTTTGTTAACGATTCGAGTCGAGCCGAAGTTGAGTCGAGCTTTTCCCGAGCGATCCACGAGCAGCTCACGAGCGGTTTGACTCATTTACACCCCTAGTACGAAGTACGTCCTGACCCTTAAAATTTAGTCAAATTTGACCGGTACGAGAATAAATAAATTAAAAATTAAAAATTGTGTCATTGATGTTTGTGTAGAGGAGAAAGAACTAACTGAAACCACAAATTATTAAAGAAAAGTTGACAAAGTTTTAATCGACGGAGGAAGTATATAATAAGATCACGTGAAACTGGAGTAAAATAGGTCAAATTATGCAAATGAGTCAAATAGTGAACCCTAAATAGGACTGTTGAGTCAAGTTATTATTGAAAAATACAATCATTATTTATCATGTTAATATCCAGTACTGCAACTGTTTTGAGAGGAGTAATGAAGAAATCATTTCAAGATAGCAGTAAATTAAATATTTTCATGTTATTTCTATTTCAAGAAGAAAAATATAGCAATCATATTTTAAAATTAAATTTCAAAACTTATTAACTTAGGAACTATCGTAATGTACGTTTTCATTCAAATGTTACCATCTACTCTTCAGTTCATATTTTACCTTACGTGTATAGCATCAAACATCGAACATGGTTTTCTTAATTAAAGACAATTACTTGAATGAATTTTAATTGAAGTGAATGGACATGATTAGATTTATAGCCAGGGGCGGAGCTACCGGGGTCAGGGTGGTCAGCCGACCCCGCTGAAAATTTAAGATTGTAGAGCTCTGAAATATCTTCGATTTGATATATTATGCCTCTCGTAACTCATTACGAGTAAAAGTTATGACTTCTGCAAAATCAGCACTCGAAATTAGTAAAATTGTGATGCGTAATATTAATTATATTCACAAAATAGTGTGTAATTCACTCGTTACTTACATGACATGACTTAGGGACAGAGCAAATACAACATATCTTACTGCTACGAGTGCCTACTCAATAAATGATTCTTTTCTAGTAAGAAGTCTTGATACTAAACCGAGTAAGATTGAAGAGAACCATCACTACAAAAAAACACGGGATTGGCAGGGATTTTGGCACGGATTTGACACGAATTTTGGCAGGGATACGCCAAATCCGTGCCAAAAACACTTTGGCACGAGCTGTTTGGCACGAAAAATTGATAGCCCGTGCCAAATTCCGTGCCAATCCCGCCTTTTTTTTGTAGTGATAGAGTACTAGGGTAAGACAATGGGTCTCATCCGAGGTACTCAACTCAACCCGTATAAAACATGTTTATAATATATGTGACATATACGAAGTATATTAACCACATATACTCTATTAGTTTCATTTAAACTATCATTTATCTAAGCTACATTCAATTCGGGTATTGTCTAAAAGTAATCTACCGTTTTGATTCTATGTAAATTTGATTTCGATCCCGTTGAGTCATTTTTCTGGCTCCGCCCCTGTTTATAGCATATCTTGACTTACCTAAATCGATTGTTTTAATGTTAGATTAGAAACTGTATAACGCAATAATGTTAAAAATAATTTTACTTATACATGTAGGCTTCCATGTCTGTCAGGTAGAATGTATTTTGTATGTACACAGATAATTGGATTTCATTTTGATAAGTGAGCTTTGATCGCGAATTGTCTATACAAATCACTTTTCAAGATCACAGACAATTCGTTTTATTTATTAAAATTAAAATGAAAATTAGTATGTGCACATATGTAGTATATTCGGCGTGTAAACCGGGTGCAAGCCAAAGTCTTTTTTTATCGCAGAAGGCAAACCACCAAAATCAGTGGGGTAAATGGCGGGGGACATTTATCAAATTTTATTAGAAATATTTAAAGACCGGGGTGTAGGCCATAGTCTACATACACGTATATTACATTATTATTACACAAAAAGGTGAATTAATAATGGCAGAATACTAAATAAATAAATAAATAAATAAATAAATAAATAAATAAATAAATAAATAAATAAATAAATAAATAAATAAATAAATAAATAAATAAATAAATAAATAAATAAATAAATAAATAAATAAATAAATAAATAAATAAATAAATAAATAAATAAATAAATAAATAAATAAATAAATAAATAAATAAATAAATAAATAAATAAATAAATAAATAAATAAATAAATAAATAAATAAATAAATAAATAAATAAATAAATAAATAAATAAATAAATAAATAAATAAATAAATAAATAAATAAATAAATAAATAAATAAATAAATAAATAAATAAATAAATAAATAAATAAATAAATAAATAAATAAATAAAACTCATTTGAAAGTGACTATATTGAAAGACTACGGCTTTGTTTGCAACCACTTGAACTTAAATAAAAGCACTTTTTGGGAAAAAGTGATTAGTAGTAAAAGTTGGTAGTGTTTGATAAAATAAGTGCTTTTTGTGTAATAGAAAAAGTAAAATGTAGATTCTACACGAAAACCGAGATAGTAAAAAGTTGGTAGTGTTTGATAAAATAAGTGCTTTTTTCTTTATAAAAAAACCAAAAGCACTTATAAATAGAGTTTGCAAAGAGAGCGTACTACTGGTCTAATTTGCAAATAGAGCGTACTACGTGTCAAAATATAATCCATTCAAATTTGAAATTAAGTAACTAATACTCCGCATAATTTGTAAAATTCAAACCAGAATTGAAGTTGAAAATGACATACTACGTACATCTTTTGAAAACGCAGACTAGCTAGCTAGGTCTTTAAAATTCTTTTTTTTTCACCCGAGGACTACCTAACTCTTTGTTGTTATTGTAAGTATTAAATTTGGTAAAGTTTGTATGATACAAAATTAATCACATAAAGTCATTTGAATGTCTTCCCAATTGAAATGTTAGCTGAAATTTGATATGAGTAAACTAGACTTATTGAATAAAATGCTCAAAAAAATTTATCAAAAAATTCCATGGACCGATTTAAATGTTTGTTAGCTGAAATTTGATACGAGTAAATTAGACTTATTGAATAAAATGCTCAAAAAATTTATCAAAAAATTCCATCGCGAACCGCCCCAAATGGCGACGGCTGGACAGAATTTCCTATATAAGGACTTATTTGATCTCTTTTACGGTTTTTATGCAACTTCGAGGACCAATCTGACCCTTTACTCGATTGTGAATGGTAGGATGGCTCTAGTTTAAGTATCAAAACCGGCTATTTCAATTTTGGTTTAATTGAAAGACACTGATAGGTCTAATCATAACTTTTTTTTATCATGGTCTAATCATAACTATAACTATGTATTTAATTAGAGACATGTATTTGTTATTCATATATCTATATACATGTAAGCCTACTTTAATGTAGTAAATACTTCCTCAATTCCTTAAAATTTGGTCAAGTTTGAGCGTGAGGATAAATAAAGAATTAACAGGAACCATAAATGCTTAAAAAAGAATTGACAAAGTTTTGAAGGATGGATAAAGTATATAAAAGATTATGTGAAACTGAAATAAAATATGTCAAATTATGCAAATGAGTCAAATAGTGAACTCAAAATAGGATTGTTATTTTTTTTCTCGAAATAGGAGTCATATGTCTAGTACTATAACTATTTTGAGAGGAGTAATGAAGTAATCATTCCATGACTGTAGTAAATTAAATATTGTCAAACTTGATCCTACTCTTCCGGTTCAATAGTTTTGTAAAACCAAATTGGGTAGTACCGTGGTGAATGTCGATTCTGAATGGTAGGATGGCTCTAGTTTAAGTTTCAAAACCGGCGATTTCAATTGTGGTTTAATTGAAAGACACTAATAAGTCTAATTATGAATTGAAAATTATTTAATATTATGGATTTATTATTCTATGATAGTCCATAATATTAATAAACTGTTTTAAATGACAACGGGCTATTCTCAACCATGTTCGGCCTTGTTTGAATGTATGGGGCCAAGATCGAAATCTACTGAGCTGCTTGTGATGGTTATTGGACCTGATAAAAAAAATATAAGTATGGGCCAATTCGAATATAATTTAGTAATTAAATTAATTTAGATCGCTCAAATATCCAATTAATTTAATTATAAATTAAATCTTTAAAAAAATGAACCGGTCCTATTAATTTTGAGCCCATTATCAAGTAGTGTCTCAACACATAAGAGACATGATCCAATTGATAAAGAGAGCAATGAATCTGGTTAAGAAATCTGTCCATATGCATGGAAAATGGCTACGAACCTTGTTAAGAAAGCTGTCCAGGTGCATTGCATAAATGCTGATTTTTCTAGCTACTAAAATGCAAGCAAATAGAGCCCATAGGCCATTTTAATTGAAGCCCAAGAGATATGGATGAATTTGCTAAACCCTAAAGCATATTTTCACCTCCTTCGCGCCTATAAATAGGGGTCTCAGATGAGAGGAAGGGGAGGAGAACTTCCGGCCGAAGAAACGCTGCACAAAAGCTCTTAAGAACTCCCGAGAGGATCTGAACGATTCCGAAGAAGAGGAAGAGATCTAGCCACGATTTTTTCAAGAATATATGAATAATCCTTTGTGATTTCATCTATTCTTGATAAAATAAGTCCAAAAGTTGAAGAACGTTCGAAGATCTGAAGAACGAAGCTCGAAGATCCGAAGATCTGAAGAACAAGACTTTGAAGATTCGAAGATATGAAGAACGAATCTTTGAAGATTTGAAGATATTCATAAGAAGATTGAATCAAAATTCAAATGAAGATCAAACCATATATTCCCGGGAGGCCCTCAAACAGAAGGTTAAGCCATAAAACAGTTCTTTTGTTGAAGATCAAGCCACTTGAAAACCGAAGGCCCTTCAATCTGAATTCTTTATTCAAGAAGCTTTGAAGATCCGAAGAACGAATATTCGAAGATTCGAAGAACATTCGAATATTTGAAGGATTAGAGATTTAATTTTAAATTAAATTCTTTAATTATATTACTTCAAATTGCAAGTGAAGAATCAGAGGATTCATATTTAGAGATTGTACCCTATTTTCTCACATATTATTATTTGCGATCAATTTTAAGTAAATACTTAAAATTTGTTTCACACTAATCATAACTTTTTTTTTATCATGGTCTAATCATAACTATGTATTTAATTAGAGACATGTATTTGTGATTCATATATCTATATACATGTAAGCCTACTTTAATGTAGTAAGTACTTCCCCCATTCCTTAAAATTTGATCAAGTTTGAACAACATGAGAACAAATAAAGAATTAATAGGAACCATAAAATCTTAAAAAAGAATTGACAAAGTTTTGAGGGACGGAAAAAGTATATAATAAGATTATGTGAAACTGAAATAAAATATGTCAAATTATGAAAATGAGTCAAATAGTGAACTCAAAATAGGATTGTTATGTTTTTTTCTCGAAATATGAGTCGTACGGTCATTATTATCATGTTAATGTCTAGTAATGCAACTATTTTGAGAGAAGTAATGACGTAATCATTCCAAGACTGCAGTAAATCAAATATCGTCACGTGACTTCTATAGTTCTATGTCAGGAGAAAAAATACAGCAGTCCTATTTTAAAATTCAGAAAATTATTTACTCTTATTTTAGGAATTATCAATTCAAATGTTACCATCTACTCTTCTGTTCACATTTTACCTTACGCTGTTCACATTTTACCTTATGCGTATAGCATCAAACATCAAACATGGTTTTCTTAATTAAAGACAATTAATTGAATAAATTTGAATTGAAGTGCTTATATACAGTACATCTTTAAATGGATATGATAAAATTTATAGCATATGTTTGCTTACCTATATCGATTGTTTGAATGTTAGATTAGAAAATGCATAATGCAATAATGTTGAGAAAATGTTTACACGTAGAGTGTACTTTCTATATACACAAAAAATTGATTTTCATTTTGATAAAGTGAGCTGTGATCCCAAGTTGCTTATGCACAGATAAAGTGAGCTGTGTCACCTTCTTCCGGGACATTTAAAAGGGGACGGAGGGAGTAATTAAATACGTAGTATATTAATATACTCACACCGTCCCATTGGACTTTGCCAAATTTTTCTTTTTGGTTGTCCCAAAAAACTTTGTCACTTTCCTATCACTACAAAAAAAAGGCGGGATTGGCACGGAATTTGGCACGAGCTTATCAATTTTTCGTGCCAACTATCTCGTGCCAAAGTGTTTTTGGCACGGATTTGGCGTATCCCTGCCAAAATCTGTGCCAAATCCGTGCCAAAATCCCTGCCAATCCCGTGTTTTTTTGTAGTGTATTAAAGCAACTAATTTGTGGTTCTGCATATTTCTCTCTCCTCTAAACAAATCTCAACCACACAGTTTTTACTATTCTTATTTCTCACCTACTTTGCACTTAACAAAGTCCATCGGGATGGAGGTAGTAATTTGTAAAATTCAAACCAGAATTGAAGTTGAAAATAACATCTTTTGAAAACGCAACTAGCTAGCTAGCGAGGTCTTAAAATTCTTCTTTCTTTCTCCAGAAGACTACCTAACTCTTTGCTCTTATCGTAAACCTAATCCTTTTTTTTAAAGTATCGTAAACCTAATCCTTATTGTACGTAATTCTTATTGTAAAATACTACGTAACACTTACTGTAAAATTCTTGGTGTCGGTTACTCGGTTAGGAGTTGAATATGTAATTTCGTACTTCTAGTAGGGCTCATCAGTCATGTAAACCATTCACTAGACAAAACCTATGGCATTGGCAACTAACAAAGATTTCCCTCGCCCAGCTAAAATTAATCTAATCTTTGTCCGTCACTCCGTCCTAATAAAATTGTCTCATATCAAATTACAAATTTGGTAAAGTTTGTGTGATTCAAATCAACTACATAAAGTCAATTTTCTTAATAATCGTGCAACCTGCTCACGTTTCAATATTAATCGGACGGAGGTAGTAACAAAGAAGAGCGTCATAAAACAAAAAAAATATATTTAAAAAGCTAATAAAGTAATAAATTCCACTGCCGTAAAAATACAACATGGCCTAGTTTTCATATTATAATTTTAGCATGAACATATCTACATAGTTGTTTCGAGTACAAAGACAATTTTGAAATACACAGAATTTGCTACATTAAGATGCTACCATCAGTACGTACTTGTAAGTCTAATAGAAATTAGACAATGGGTTGTGACTCCCTCTCTTGCCTGTTGGGGAATTGGAGTGTCTTAAGAATATTTTACAGCCCAGAATGTTTAAGCTGCGCTTCTAAGAAGTACTGGTATTAAGTTTAAATAACTACGTAGGAACATAATTTTATGTGCCATTTACACTTTACAGATCATCCAACTTATGGCTCTATTTGCAAACTCCATTTATAAGTACTTTTGGTTTTTTTTAAGAAAGAAACACTTATTTTACCAAACACTATCAACTTTTACTATCTCGGTTTTCGTGTAGAATCTACTTTTTACTTTTTCTATTACACAAAAAGCACTTATTTTATCAAAAACTACCAACTTTTACTACTAATCACTTTTTCCCAAAGAGTGCTTTTATTTAAGCACAAGTGATTGCAAACAAAGTCATAGTGTGATGCTCCTTTTGAGGGGAGGGGTGGTGGGGGGGGTGGGGAAGCAATTGTGTTTGGTGTTAATCCAAGGCACACATTGCCCTTTAATAGGTTGGTGTTAATCCTGATTTCTTTCTGAAACAATGTCGATTTTCAATTAAAGACTGTTTTAGGATGACATGTTTCTAACCGAACTCATCTTTAGTCACCAAATCAGGTCAGATTTAACATACCATTTCGGACTTAAACAGATTAGATCATATTTAAACAAAAGTAAAATACACATATAAGACGTCTAGGAAACCAAATTAGGTTTTAACAGTTTAGACTAGATCAATTTTACACAAATCAGATCAGAACAAATTTGACCAGAAAATTTAGTTCAATTAAAAACCATTAGTAATATAATGCCCGAGAACAAACACTTTTTGTTAATGCATATGTGAAGGAAGTACAAGATAAGGTTGGGTACATTATATTCGACCTCCCTTACCTCCCTCATAGGTGGGAGCATTTGCGGCATTGGGATAATGTTGTTGTTGTATATGTGAAGGGTGTACTCCCTTTGTCCCAAAATCACGGCGCTATATTTCCTAATGGAATTCTATCGGTCCAAGACCCGAAAATTATGTCTATTATCAATTTTAGACCTAAAAGATATTTTGAATCAATAAGGGACCTGAAACATCCTAAACTATCAATTTTGGACCCGTCTATTTAACACCGTCAGTTTATTAAAAAAACTACTAAGCATGTCATTATTAATGGCGACGTCTCCCATTTTATTACAGCTCAAGCATGTCATTAGGAGCAGTTTAATCAAAAGACTAAAAATAGCAACAACAACCATTTTAATCGACGGAGGAAGTATATAATAAGATCACGTGAAACTGGAGTAAAATAGGTCAAATTATGCAAATGAGTCAAATAGTGAACCCTAAATAGGACTGTTGTGTTTTTCTTCTCGAAATAGAAGTTATTATTGAAAAATACAATCATTATTTATCATGTTAATATCCAGTACTGCAACTGTTTTGAGAGGAGTAATGAAGAAATCATTTCAAGATAGCAGTAAATTAAATATTTTCATGTTATTTCTATTTCAAGAAGAAAAATATAGCAATCATATTTTAAAATTAAATTTCAAAACTTATTAACTTAGGAACTATCGTAATGTACGTTTTCATTCAAATGTTACCATCTACTCTTCAGTTCATATTTTACCTTACGTGTATAGCATCAAACATCGAACATGGTTTTCTTAATTAAAGACAATTACTTGAATGAATTTTAATTGAAGTGAATGGACATGATTAGATTTATAGCCAGGGGCGGAGCTACCGGGGTCAGGGTGGTCAGCCGACCCCGCTGAAAATTTAAGATTGTAGAGCTCTGAAATATCTTCGATTTGATATATTATGCCTCTCGTAACTCATTACGAGTAAAAGTTATGACTTCTGCAAAATCAGCACTCGAAATTAGTAAAATTGTGATGCGTAATATTAATTATATTCACAAAATAGTGTGTAATTCACTCGTTACTTACATGACATGACTTAGGGACAGAGCAAATACAACATATCTTACTGCTACGAGTGCCTACTCAATAAATGATTCTTTTCTAGTAAGAAGTCTTGATACTAAACCGAGTAAGATTGAAGAGAACCATCACTACAAAAAAACACGGGATTGGCAGGGATTTTGGCACGGATTTGACACGAATTTTGGCAGGGATACGCCAAATCCGTGCCAAAAACACTTTGGCACGAGCTGTTTGGCACGAAAAATTGATAGCCCGTGCCAAATTCCGTGCCAATCCCGCCTTTTTTTTTTGTAGTGATAGAGTACTAGGGTAAGACAATGGGTCTCATCCGAGGTACTCAACTCAACCCGTATAAAACATGTTTATAATATATGTGACATATACGAAGTATATTAACCACATATACTCTATTAGTTTCATTTAAACTATCATTTATCTAAGCTACATTCAATTCGGGTATTGTCTAAAAGTAATCTACCGTTTTGATTCTATATAAATTTGATTTCGATCCCGTTGAGTCATTTTTCTGACTCCGCCCCTGTTTATAGCATATCTTGACTTACCTAAATCGATTGTTTTAATGTTAGATTAGAAACTGTATAACGCAATAATGTTAAAAATAATTTTACTTATACATGTAGGCTTCCATGTCTGTCAGGTAGAATGTATTTTGTATGTACACAGATAATTGGATTTCATTTTGATAAGTGAGCTTTGATCGCGAATTGTCTATACAAATCACTTTTCAAGATCACAGACAATTCGTTTTATTTATTAAAATTAAAATGAAAATTAGTATGTGCACATATGTAGTATATTCGGCGTGTAAACCGGGTGCAAGCCAAAGTCTTTTTTTATCGCAGAAGGCAAACCACCAAAATCAGTGGGGTAAATGGCGGGGGACATTTATCAAATTTTATTAGAAATATTTAAAGACCGGGGTGTAGGCCATAGTCTACATACACGTATATTACATTATTATTACACAAAAAGGTGAATTAATAATGGCAGAATACTAAATAAATAAATAAATAAATAAATAAATAAATAAATAAATAAATAAATAAATAAATAAATAAATAAATAAATAAATAAATAAATAAATAAATAAATAAATAAATAAATAAATAAATAAATAAATAAAACTCATTTGAAAGTGACTATATTGAAAGACTACGGCTTTGTTTGCAACCACTTGAACTTAAATAAAAGCACTTTTTGGGAAAAAGTGATTAGTAGTAAAAGTTGGTAGTGTTTGATAAAATAAGTGCTTTTTGTGTAATAGAAAAAGTAAAATGTAGATTCTACACGAAAACCGAGATAGTAAAAAGTTGGTAGTGTTTGATAAAATAAGTGCTTTTTTCTTTATAAAAAAACCAAAAGCACTTATAAATAGAGTTTGCAAAGAGAGCGTACTACTGGTCTAATTTGCAAATAGAGCGTACTACGTGTCAAAATATAATCCATTCAAATTTGAAATTAAGTAACTAATACTCCGCATAATTTGTAAAATTCAAACCAGAATTGAAGTTGAAAATGACATACTACGTACATCTTTTGAAAACGCAGACTAGCTAGCTAGGTCTTTAAAATTCTTTTTTTTTCACCCGAGGACTACCTAACTCTTTGTTGTTATTGTAAGTATTAAATTTGGTAAAGTTTGTATGATACAAAATTAATCACATAAAGTCATTTGAATGTCTTCCCAATTGAAATGTTAGCTGAAATTTGATATGAGTAAACTAGACTTATTGAATAAAATGCTCAAAAAAATTTATCAAAAAATTCCATGGACCGATTTAAATGTTTGTTAGCTGAAATTTGATACGAGTAAATTAGACTTATTGAATAAAATGCTCAAAAAATTTATCAAAAAATTCCATCGCGAACCGCCCCAAATGGCGACGGCTGGACAGAATTTCCTATATAAGGACTTATTTGATCTCTTTTACGGTTTTTATGCAACTTCGAGGACCAATCTGACCCTTTACTCGATTGTGAATGGTAGGATGGCTCTAGTTTAAGTATCAAAACCGGCTATTTCAATTTTGGTTTAATTGAAAGACACTGATAGGTCTAATCATAACTTTTTTTTATCATGGTCTAATCATAACTATAACTATGTATTTAATTAGAGACATGTATTTGTTATTCATATATCTATATACATGTAAGCCTACTTTAATGTAGTAAATACTTCCTCAATTCCTTAAAATTTGGTCAAGTTTGAGCGTGAGGATAAATAAAGAATTAACAGGAACCATAAATGCTTAAAAAAGAATTGACAAAGTTTTGAAGGATGGATAAAGTATATAAAAGATTATGTGAAACTGAAATAAAATATGTCAAATTATGCAAATGAGTCAAATAGTGAACTCAAAATAGGATTGTTATTTTTTTTCTCGAAATAGGAGTCATATGTCTAGTACTATAACTATTTTGAGAGGAGTAATGAAGTAATCATTCCATGACTGTAGTAAATTAAATATTGTCAAACTTGATCCTACTCTTCCGGTTCAATAGTTTTGTAAAACCAAATTGGGTAGTACCGTGGTGAATGTCGATTCTGAATGGTAGGATGGCTCTAGTTTAAGTTTCAAAACCGGCGATTTCAATTGTGGTTTAATTGAAAGACACTAATAAGTCTAATTATGAATTGAAAATTATTTAATATTATGGATTTATTATTCTATGATAGTCCATAATATTAATAAACTGTTTTAAATGACAACGGGCTATTCTCAACCATGTTCGGCCTTGTTTGAATGTATGGGGCCAAGATCGAAATCTACTGAGCTGCTTGTGATGGTTATTGGACCTGATAAAAAAAATATAAGTATGGGCCAATTCGAATATAATTTAGTAATTAAATTAATTTAGATCGCTCAAATATCCAATTAATTTAATTATAAATTAAATCTTTAAAAAAATGAACCGGTCCTATTAATTTTGAGCCCATTATCAAGTAGTGTCTCAACACATAAGAGACATGATCCAATTGATAAAGAGAGCAATGAATCTGGTTAAGAAATCTGTCCATATGCATGGAAAATGGCTACGAACCTTGTTAAGAAAGCTGTCCAGGTGCATTGCATAAATGCTGATTTTTCTAGCTACTAAAATGCAAGCAAATAGAGCCCATAGGCCATTTTAATTGAAGCCCAAGAGATATGGATGAATTTGCTAAACCCTAAAGCATATTTTCACCTCCTTCGCGCCTATAAATAGGGGTCTCAGATGAGAGGAAGGGGAGGAGAACTTCCGGCCGAAGAAACGCTGCACAAAAGCTCTTAAGAACTCCCGAGAGGATCTGAACGATTCCGAAGAAGAGGAAGAGATCTAGCCACGATTTTTTCAAGAATATATGAATAATCCTTTGTGATTTCATCTATTCTTGATAAAATAAGTCCAAAAGTTGAAGAACGTTCGAAGATCTGAAGAACGAAGCTCG
This sequence comes from Cuscuta epithymum, assembly GCA_945859915.1. Classification (NCBI taxonomy): domain Eukaryota; kingdom Viridiplantae; phylum Streptophyta; class Magnoliopsida; order Solanales; family Convolvulaceae; genus Cuscuta; species Cuscuta epithymum. The sequence goes on along the minus strand of CAMAPF010001176.1, from coordinate 313,658 downwards.
AAGATCCGAAGATCTGAAGAACAAGACTTTGAAGATTCGAAGATATGAAGAACGAATCTTTGAAGATTTGAAGATATTCATAAGAAGATTGAATCAAAATTCAAATGAAGATCAAACCATATATTCCCGGGAGGCCCTCAAACAGAAGGTTAAGCCATAAAACAGTTCTTTTGTTGAAGATCAAGCCACTTGAAAACCGAAGGCCCTTCAATCTGAATTCTTTATTCAAGAAGCTTTGAAGATCCGAAGAACGAATATTCGAAGATTCGAAGAACATTCGAATATTTGAAGGATTAGAGATTTAATTTTAAATTAAATTCTTTAATTATATTACTTCAAATTGCAAGTGAAGAATCAGAGGATTCATATTTAGAGATTGTACCCTATTTTCTCACATATTATTATTTGCGATCAATTTTAAGTAAATACTTAAAATTTGTTTCACACTAATCATAACTTTTTTTTTATCATGGTCTAATCATAACTATGTATTTAATTAGAGACATGTATTTGTGATTCATATATCTATATACATGTAAGCCTACTTTAATGTAGTAAGTACTTCCCCCATTCCTTAAAATTTGATCAAGTTTGAACAACATGAGAACAAATAAAGAATTAATAGGAACCATAAAATCTTAAAAAAGAATTGACAAAGTTTTGAGGGACGGAAAAAGTATATAATAAGATTATGTGAAACTGAAATAAAATATGTCAAATTATGAAAATGAGTCAAATAGTGAACTCAAAATAGGATTGTTATGTTTTTTTCTCGAAATATGAGTCGTACGGTCATTATTATCATGTTAATGTCTAGTAATGCAACTATTTTGAGAGAAGTAATGACGTAATCATTCCAAGACTGCAGTAAATCAAATATCGTCACGTGACTTCTATAGTTCTATGTCAGGAGAAAAAATACAGCAGTCCTATTTTAAAATTCAGAAAATTATTTACTCTTATTTTAGGAATTATCAATTCAAATGTTACCATCTACTCTTCTGTTCACATTTTACCTTACGCTGTTCACATTTTACCTTATGCGTATAGCATCAAACATCAAACATGGTTTTCTTAATTAAAGACAATTAATTGAATAAATTTGAATTGAAGTGCTTATATACAGTACATCTTTAAATGGATATGATAAAATTTATAGCATATGTTTGCTTACCTATATCGATTGTTTGAATGTTAGATTAGAAAATGCATAATGCAATAATGTTGAGAAAATGTTTACACGTAGAGTGTACTTTCTATATACACAAAAAATTGATTTTCATTTTGATAAAGTGAGCTGTGATCCCAAGTTGCTTATGCACAGATAAAGTGAGCTGTGTCACCTTCTTCCGGGACATTTAAAAGGGGACGGAGGGAGTAATTAAATACGTAGTATATTAATATACTCACACCGTCCCATTGGACTTTGCCAAATTTTTCTTTTTGGTTGTCCCAAAAAACTTTGTCACTTTCCTATCACTACAAAAAAAAGGCGGGATTGGCACGGAATTTGGCACGAGCTTATCAATTTTTCGTGCCAACTATCTCGTGCCAAAGTGTTTTTGGCACGGATTTGGCGTATCCCTGCCAAAATCTGTGCCAAATCCGTGCCAAAATCCCTGCCAATCCCGTGTTTTTTTGTAGTGTATTAAAGCAACTAATTTGTGGTTCTGCATATTTCTCTCTCCTCTAAACAAATCTCAACCACACAGTTTTTACTATTCTTATTTCTCACCTACTTTGCACTTAACAAAGTCCATCGGGATGGAGGTAGTAATTTGTAAAATTCAAACCAGAATTGAAGTTGAAAATAACATCTTTTGAAAACGCAACTAGCTAGCTAGCGAGGTCTTAAAATTCTTCTTTCTTTCTCCAGAAGACTACCTAACTCTTTGCTCTTATCGTAAACCTAATCCTTTTTTTTAAAGTATCGTAAACCTAATCCTTATTGTACGTAATTCTTATTGTAAAATACTACGTAACACTTACTGTAAAATTCTTGGTGTCGGTTACTCGGTTAGGAGTTGAATATGTAATTTCGTACTTCTAGTAGGGCTCATCAGTCATGTAAACCATTCACTAGACAAAACCTATGGCATTGGCAACTAACAAAGATTTCCCTCGCCCAGCTAAAATTAATCTAATCTTTGTCCGTCACTCCGTCCTAATAAAATTGTCTCATATCAAATTACAAATTTGGTAAAGTTTGTGTGATTCAAATCAACTACATAAAGTCAATTTTCTTAATAATCGTGCAACCTGCTCACGTTTCAATATTAATCGGACGGAGGTAGTAACAAAGAAGAGCGTCATAAAACAAAAAAAATATATTTAAAAAGCTAATAAAGTAATAAATTCCACTGCCGTAAAAATACAACATGGCCTAGTTTTCATATTATAATTTTAGCATGAACATATCTACATAGTTGTTTCGAGTACAAAGACAATTTTGAAATACACAGAATTTGCTACATTAAGATGCTACCATCAGTACGTACTTGTAAGTCTAATAGAAATTAGACAATGGGTTGTGACTCCCTCTCTTGCCTGTTGGGGAATTGGAGTGTCTTAAGAATATTTTACAGCCCAGAATGTTTAAGCTGCGCTTCTAAGAAGTACTGGTATTAAGTTTAAATAACTACGTAGGAACATAATTTTATGTGCCATTTACACTTTACAGATCATCCAACTTATGGCTCTATTTGCAAACTCCATTTATAAGTACTTTTGGTTTTTTTTAAGAAAGAAACACTTATTTTACCAAACACTATCAACTTTTACTATCTCGGTTTTCGTGTAGAATCTACTTTTTACTTTTTCTATTACACAAAAAGCACTTATTTTATCAAAAACTACCAACTTTTACTACTAATCACTTTTTCCCAAAGAGTGCTTTTATTTAAGCACAAGTGATTGCAAACAAAGTCATAGTGTGATGCTCCTTTTGAGGGGAGGGGTGGTGGGGGGGTGGGGAAGCAATTGTGTTTGGTGTTAATCCAAGGCACACATTGCCCTTTAATAGGTTGGTGTTAATCCTGATTTCTTTCTGAAACAATGTCGATTTTCAATTAAAGACTGTTTTAGGATGACATGTTTCTAACCGAACTCATCTTTAGTCACCAAATCAGGTCAGATTTAACATACCATTTCGGACTTAAACAGATTAGATCATATTTAAACAAAAGTAAAATACACATATAAGACGTCTAGGAAACCAAATTAGGTTTTAACAGTTTAGACTAGATCAATTTTACACAAATCAGATCAGAACAAATTTGACCAGAAAATTTAGTTCAATTAAAAACCATTAGTAATATAATGCCCGAGAACAAACACTTTTTGTTAATGCATATGTGAAGGAAGTACAAGATAAGGTTGGGTACATTATATTCGACCTCCCTTACCTCCCTCATAGGTGGGAGCATTTGCGGCATTGGGATAATGTTGTTGTTGTATATGTGAAGGGTGTACTCCCTTTGTCCCAAAATCACGGCGCTATATTTCCTAATGGAATTCTATCGGTCCAAGACCCGAAAATTATGTCTATTATCAATTTTAGACCTAAAAGATATTTTGAATCAATAAGGGACCTGAAACATCCTAAACTATCAATTTTGGACCCGTCTATTTAACACCGTCAGTTTATTAAAAAAACTACTAAGCATGTCATTATTAATGGCGACGTCTCCCATTTTATTACAGCTCAAGCATGTCATTAGGAGCAGTTTAATCAAAAGACTAAAAATAGCAACAACAAAAAAATTATAAACAATAAAAGTAAAAGGGTAAATAGTGCCACAAAGCAAGCATATATGGATCATATACTACACTTACTTAATATTTGAATCCAAAAATGATTAAGACCATCTAATTGAGAAGGGGTAGTTTTACTCAAATACAGAGTACAACATAGACATACGTGGTGTAAAATGTGCCTTATAGATACGCCGGAGCCTTATTCTGAAATAAAGTTTAAGTCAATTATATTCATTGTGACTGAGTAATGGGAAGTGATATTTTACCCAAGTTGAACAGTTGACCTCTTTCGTACTTGCTGCCCTCTTCCAAAGTCTCCGAAGATTTGAGAGAGTTACAACAACAAATCGGTTCTACACTTCGATCTACCCGATACACCAAAATTGATTGAAAGGTTACAAAGTTCCTTTTATGATATAATCTGTAATATTTAATTGATGCACCTCTGCATATACGAAGTATTACTTTTTAAAATCTTCTACCTTGTGTAGCAACACATTTTTATTCAATTGAAAAGGGAAACATCGAACTTAAATTATACGGAGTACTCTATTTTAGGGAGTGTTTGCATTTATTTAAAAAAAGTGATTTTCGGCTTTTGGCTTAAAAAAAGTTAAAAAGAGTGTTTTCAAATGACAGCTTCTGCTTAAATTAATCACTTTAATTAAAGCTAAAAGCTGGAAGCAGGTGGAAGAGTGCTTTAAACTGCTTTTCACTTTTTCTATTACACAAAAAGTACTTCTTTTACCAACAGTGCCGATCCTACGTAAAGTTGGACCTGAGTCGAACTTAAAATAAAGGCCCTTATCAACATGAGTTTTTCGGTGGTATATTTTTCTAATTAAAAGAATTTGTACAATATAATGAACTTCGTAACTAAATGAACTTCGTACAATATAATATAGAAACTGAATATTAGAACACAATTTAAATAACAAAGCTATCATACTGTATTTAAAACCAATGTGCTAGATACTCCGTATATAAGTCTTATTTGTAAATTAGAGAAGAACTCAATCTTATTTGTGTTTTCTTCTTTTTAACTGACTCAGATGCAAATCATGCAAGTGCTCAAATGCTATTGAATTAGAAAGTATGTGTTGTGAGCTATTCAATTAGAAAGTATATGTTTCAATTAATTCAACACAAGACAAAGTATATGTTGCAAATTTTGCAATTAATTCAACACAAGACTTGTTGGTGTAAATCGATCCAAATTCACTCAAAAAGAATAAAAATGAAAAATGAATGAAGAATTAAGAATGAGTGGAAATCACGACTCTTCTAATTAATCTAAGTCAACATTCGTGTATTCATCTCCTCTTCCTCACACAATAAATGGTCTTTAAAACTTTTTATAAAGCAAGTTTTAACAAAAAATTCAATAATTAAAACTCGAAATTTAAGTAAAAGAAGAAAAAAAACATGATAGCACTTAACTAACAAGTTAGCTCTTTTAAATTTACAAACCAACAACTCAATAATTGAAAAACATTTGTGTATATATTTATATAAAGGTTTTTAAAAAAAAATGGGCCCCTAATTTTTTAACATTTTGTGGACCCTGAGGCCCATGCCTCATTGGCCTCAACATTAGGCACGGCCCTGTTTACCAAACACTATCAACTTTTACTTTTTCAGAATCATTTTTTCCTCAAACACTACCAACTTTTACTATTAATCACTTTTCCCAAAATCACTTTAAAAAATCACTTCTTTAAAATTGAAGCAATTGCAAACACTCCCTTAGTGTGGTTTCAGTGCTTGTAGGGAATACGTTTATAGTTTTACAATAGTACGTACTCCAGTACATATGAAATTATTACTTTTGAATTTAGTACGAAGTATTGTTTTTTTTTTATTTGTAAAGTATCTCAATTTATCTATTATGCGTCATGTGTATTAATTTTATAACTATAAAATTGTAAGTTTATTTATGTCTTGTTATATGAAAAAGTAAAAAACAAAAGAGCTAACCACTCTAAATGGCACACTGACTTGGTGCATGGGTTCACTTAAACATATATTTAAAGGGGTGTTTGGAATTGATTTTGCTTATTTTTTGAAGCAGAAACAGAATCAGTTTTCAGAAGCTGGTCGCCCCCAACTTCTAAAAAAACTGATTCTAGAAATAAATTAGAGCATCAGAATCACTTCTGAACTTTCACCCAGTGGCGGATCCACCGTGGGGGCAGGGGGCAGTTGCCCCCACTCAACCCCCACCCAACCCCTATATGTATGTATGAAATATAAAATTATATACTGTTGATGGATTCTAAGCGTGTTTTCTTGAATATGCTCGAACCTTTACCCACGTGCGCACTGGCGGCACTGCTGACACTTTTGCATTGAATATGCTCTTAGAATGTTTTTATTTGAATTAATTTCAGTATCATACTAGACCAATGTGACCATCTTTAAACAGATCAATTCATATCTGATCAAATGAGACCAAATCTGCCTTAACCAATATCACATTCGTCCATTTTAATTTAGTCATCTTTGACTGGAAAAGTAAAAGATTATAAACTTTGATCCATTATTTTAACTAATATATTTATGTCAAGCGTGATAAATTTATACTTTTCTGATAGTATTTATAACAAATAACGATTTAATTTAATATCATTAACATGTTATCAATAGTACCGTGCATAAATATATAATTGATCAAAGTTAACATTACTGACTTGAAAAGTCAAATTTGACTAAATAAAAAGGAAAGAGGGAGTAGTAAGATTCACGTATTACGAACGTTTATCACAACATCAGTTCAGACAAGACAACCCAAATCTAAATTAACTAGGCCACATCGGTTGAGATCACACTAGACATAAACACACCACATCAAATTAGTTTAGATCAGAACAAAGCAGGTCACGCTAAAAATTATTAAGGATAGATTGGATTGGATAGGTTCAATCCTAGAGACCTAGACCATAGATGCCAAAGAAGATTTACACCGACGTGATCGAACCAAACTAGATAAGAAAATTTCAGTACAATCAAAAAATGAGTATTATTTAAATGAGCGAATTAGTTGAAAAAGGTACAAATTAAACATGAGTGTGCACAAAAAAATTATTAAAATATCAAATAAATTGCTCCAAATAGGATTAAAACATAGACAAAGAACTAATTTAGTAAAATTGAAATTAGCTCAGTTTGATGAAATTGGTGAAGTCCTTGTTGAACCGGTCGAATATGCTAAATTATAAAATAATTTTTTTTAGTAAATTAAATAAAATTACATGAAGTTATAGTTAAAATAATTTACTTCTGCCTATCTTATCCGGTCGAATATGCTAAATTATAAAATAATTTTTTTTAGTAAATTAAATAAAATTACATGAAGTTATAGTTAAAATAATTTTTTTTAGTAAATTAAATAAAATTACATGAAGTTATAGTTAAAATAATTTACTTCTGCCAATAATACAAGTATTTGATTGTTACACAAGTCTCCGTAAAATTAAAAGTTATATACGTAGTACTTCATACTACGTATTTGGTAAAAGTGGCATATAAGTATTTGACTTGCCTTATTTATTAAAAGTAGAAATCTTATATAATTAGGAGTAAATGAGTCATTTTCTCAACAACAAAAAGAGTAAATGAGTCATTATTTTAGAAAGAATTAATGATAAAACTGTTTATACATTTTATCTAAAAAATTACTCACATTTAAGGAATTTTCTCAAGATCTTAATACTCTGTATTACATATGTGTGTATAATAAAATTTTCGTCTTAAAGATGCATTTGTTCCCTACGCACCTAAAATCCATCCCTGGATGTGAATCATCAAACAACTTTGCCTTGAATTGTGATATGGGATTTTTAGTATTACTCTCGTGATTAAACTTGTTAAAAGATTGTGGGAAGATGTCGATTTGTCCCAGACCAGATCAGACCAGACTTGGATAGTTATAAAATACAAAAAATTCAGATCAGACCAGACTAGATCAGACCAAACAAGACCAACAAATTACAGTCCAAGTAAAAACATCATAGATTGAATTTAAATAGATCAAATCATATATGCTAGATCATTACCAAATCAAATCAAATTTAAATAGATTGTACCAAATTATAACAATTTTAAAACCCACAAGGGGAGATCGAAAAAAAAAACTTTTAGTTCATGATGATTGCGAAAAGAAGACTTTTGGAAGATACGCCATTTCTTGTTATGGGATGAACTGATTCATGAGTTATGAGTTAGAAGCTGTTCTCTATATAATAATATAAAGTAACAAGACATGACACCTTGATTTTCCCTCTAATTAGACATTTAATGCTTCATACCCATTAAAAAATAAGAGTTACATGAATATTGGAGTAATTGAAATATTTTCAATTTAAAATAATCTATAATGATGATGCTAGATAATAATAATTATTTTTATTATTATATAATAATAGTGATACATAATTGACATTACTTCACTTAACGCAATGAAATAAATCAGAACGTTTACGATATCTATAATAATCTATAATAATAATAATAATAATAATAATAATAATAATAATAATAATAATAATAATAATAATAATAATAATAATAATAATAATATAATAATAATAATAGTAATAATAATAGTAATAGTAATAGTAATAGTAATAGTAATAATAATAATAATAGTAATAGTAATAGTAATAGTAATAGTAATAATAATAATAATAGTAATAGTAATAGTAATAATAATAATAGTAATAATAATAGTAATAATAAAAATAATAATAGTAATAATAATAGTAATAGTAATAATAATAATAATAATAATAATAATAATAATAATAATAATAATAAATATTAATAATAATAATAATAATAAATATTAATAATAATAATAATAAATATTAATAATAATAATAATAATAATAATAATAATAATAATAATAAATAATAATAATAATAATAATAATAATAATAATAATAATAATAATAAAAATAATAAAAATAATAACAATAATAACAAAAATAATAATAATAATAATAATAATAATAATAATAATAATAATAATAATAATAATAATAATAATAATAATAATAATAATAATAATAATAATAATAATAATAATAATAATAATAATAATAATAATAATAATAATAATAATAATAATAATAATAATAATAATAATAATAATAATAATAATAATAATAATAATAATAATAATAATAATAATAATAATAATAATAATAATAATAATAATAATAATAATAATAATAATAATAATAATAATAATAATAATAATAATAATAATAATAATAATAATAATAATAATAATAATAATAGTAATAGTAATAGTAATAGTAATAGTAATAGTAATAGTAATAGTAATAGTAATAGTAATAGTAATAGTAATAATAATAGTAATAGTAATAGTAATAGTAATAGTAATAGTAATAGTAATAGTAATAGTAATAGTAATAGTAATAATAGTAATAATAATAGTAATAATAGTAATAATAATAGTAATAATAATAGTAAAAATAATAATAGTAATAATAGTAATAATAATAGTAATAATAGTAATAATAATAATAATAGTAATAGTAATAATAATAATAATAATAATAATAATAATAATAGTAATAGTAATAGTAATAGTAATAGTAATAATAATAATAATAGTAATAGTAATAGTAATAATAATAATAGTAATAATAATAGTAATAATAAAAATAATAATAGTAATAATAATAGTAATAGTAATAATAATAATAATAATAATAATAATAATAATAATAATAATAATAATAAATATTAATAATAATAATAATAATAAATATTAATAATAATAATAATAAATATTAATAATAATAATAATAATAATAATAATAAATAATAATAATAATAATAATAATAATAATAATAATAATAAAAATAATAAAAATAATAACAATAATAACAAAAATAATAATAATAATAATAATAATAATAATAATAATAATAATAATAATAATAATAATAATAATAATAATAATAATAATAATAATAATAATAATAATAATAATAATAATAATAATAATAATAATAATAATAATAATAATAATAATAATAATAATAATAATAATAATAATAATAATAATAATAATAATAATAATAATAATAATAATAATAATAATAATAATAATAATAATAATAATAATAATAATAATAATAATAATAATAATAATAATAATAATAATAATAATAATAATAATAATAATAATAATAATAATAATAATAATAATAATAATAATAATAATAATAATAATAATAATAATAATAATAATAATAATAATAATAATAATAATAATAATAATAATAATAATAGTAATAGTAATAGTAATAGTAATAGTAATAGTAATAGTAATAGTAATAGTAATAGTAATAGTAATAGTAATAGTAATAATAATAATAATAGTAATAGTAATAGTAATAGTAATAGTAATAGTAATAGTAATAGTAATACTAATAGTAATAGTAATAATAGTAATAATAATAGTAATAATAGTAATAATAATAGTAATAATAATAGTAAAAATAATAATAGTAATAATAGTAATAATAGTAATAATAATAGTAATAATAGTAATAATAGTAATAATAGTAATAGTAATAGTAATAGTAATAATAGTAATAATAGTAATAGTAATAGTAATAGTAATAGTAATAGTAATAGTAATAGTAATAGTAATAGTAATAGTAATAGTAATAGTAATAGTAATAGTAATAGTAATAGTAATAGTAATAGTAATAATAATAATAATAATAATAATAATAATAATAATAATAATAATAATAATAATAATAATAATAATAATAATAATAATAATAATAATAATAATAATAATAATAATAATAATAATAATAATAATAATAATAATAATAATAATAATAATAATAATAATAATAATAATAATAATAATAATAATAATAATAATAATAATAATAATAATAATAATAATAATAATAATAATAATAATAATAATAATAATAATAATAATAATAATAATAATAATAATAATAATAATAATAATAATAATAATAATAATAATAATAATAATAATAATAATAATAATAATAATAATAATAATAATAATAATAATAATAATAATAATAATAATAATAATAATAATAATAATAATAATAATAATAATAATAATAATAATAATAATAATAATAATAATAATAATAATAATAATAATAATAATAATAATAATAATAATAATAATAATAATAATAATAATAATAATAATAATAATAATAATAATAATAATAATAATAATAATAATAATAATAATAATAATAATAATAATAATAATAATAATAATAATAATAATAATAATAATAATAATAATAATAATAATAATAATAATAATAATAATAATAATAATAATAATAATAATAATAATAATAATAATAATAATAATAATAATAATAATAATAATAATAATAATAATAATAATAATAATAATAATAATAATAATAATAATAATAATAATAATAATAATAATAATAATAATAATAATAATAATAATAATAATAATAATAATAATAATAATAATAATAATAATAATAATAATAATAATAATAATAATAATAATAATAATAATAATAATAATAATAATAATAATAATAATAATAATAATAATAATAATAATAATAATAATAATAATAATAATAATAATAATAATAATAATAATAATAATAATAATAATAATAATAATAATAATAATAATAATAATAATAATAATAATAATAATAATAATAATAATAATAATAATAATAATAATAATAATAATAATAATAATAATAATAATAATAATAATAATAATAATAATAATAATAATAATAATAATAATAATAATAATAATAATAATAATAATAATAATAATAATAATAATAATAATAATAATAATAATAATAATAATAATAATAATAATAATAATAATAATAATAATAATAATAATAATAATAATAATAATAATAATAATAATAATAATAATAATAATAATAATAATAATAATAATAATAATAATAATAATAATAATAATAATAATAATAATAATAATAATAATAATAATAATAATAATAATAATAATAATAATAATAATAATAATAATAATAATAATAATAATAATAATAATAATAATAATAATAATAATAATAATAATAATAATAATAATAATAATAATAATAATAATAATAATAATAATAATAATAATAATAATAATAATAATAATAATAATAATAATAATAATAATAATAATAATAATAATAATAATAATAATAATAATAATAATAATAATAATAATAATAATAATAATGCTAATGCTATTACCTAGCTCCTCAAAATGCTACAGCCACTTTCTGTAAAAAGTTTTATGATTTTCTTTTACTTCCAGAATTATGGTTATCCGCCTATCCGGTTACACGTCCAACTACTTATAGCTATTCGCCCCACACCTGTTACAGTTACTAATTGCCAATTTCAATTGGTCAATCAGTTATATTAGCTGATAAGTTAGTTATAGTTACCCGATCCGATAAATTACAGTTACTTGACCCATCAGTTACAATTATACGATCAGTTACATTTACTCAACCCGTCCAGTTACAGTTACTCGACCCGTCCAGTTACAATTATCCAACCCGTCCAGTTACAGTTACCAAACTCATCCAGTTACAGTTATCCAACTCGTCCAGTTACAAGTTACAGTTACCCGACTCGTCCAGTTACAGTTACCCGACCTTTGCAGTTACAGTTACTCGGCTCACAGTGACCTATGTCACAGTGACTATATTCCCGGTGACCAATTGATTAGTGACTTCCGTCTAGTGACCTATTGACACTGTGACTCTCGCTCATTGACCAACGTCCGTCCATTCGGTGACCAACATCCGCCCGTTCAGTGACCAACGCTCGCCCATCCAGTGACATTATTTTCAGCCGTCTCTTCCGCCCTAGCAATTCCCTAAGTCACTGCCCACACCCCAGGCAGTCGCTGCCGCATCCCCATGTAGTCATCGTCCCTACCCCGATCGGTGACCGTGCCCATCTCGCTAGTAAATGCCACGGGAAAAATTCTTTTGGTACACCTTGGGTTACACCTTGGTGTACACCCTATATAACCCCCCATTTCTTATTTCTCCCCTCCCAACTTTTTTCTCTCCACTCCTCTCCCATTTGAATCATACGGATCCCCCTCCCTCCTCTCTTTCTTCTTTCCTTTTCTTCTTCTTCAACATCTTGTTCTTTCTTCTTTCTTTCTTCCTTTCTCCTTCATCTTCTTCTTCTTCTTCTTCTTCTTCTTCTTCTTCTTCTTTCCTTCTCTTTTTTAGGTTTTATTCACCCTAATAATCTTCATTATCTTCATCACCATCTTCTTCTTTTTCTTTCCTTCTCACTTTTTACGTTTTATCCACACCGACACTGGTTTGCTATAGTGTCTGTGTACATAGACGAAAATTGTATATATACAGACACATTTTTTATACTAGACAATTAACGTTTGTGTACACCGACACTTGTTTTCCAACTAATTTTTTCACACCGACACTTTTTTGTCTACACAGACAACTAACGTATGTGTACACCGATACTTGTTTTCCAACTAATTTTTTCACACCGACACTTTTTTGTCTACACATACAACTAAAGTCTGTGTACACAGAAACTTGTTTTCCAACTAATTTTTTCACACCGACACTTTTTTGTCTACACAGACAACTAACGTCTGTGTACACCGACACTTGTTTTCCAATTAATTTTTCACACCGACACTTTTTTGTTTACACGGATAACTAATGTTTGTGTACACCGACATTGGTTTCCGTGCAACCAGCCTGACAGATCTAGAAACTAAGTTTACTCACACCGACACTTTCAATGAAAGTGTCTGTATTTGTGTGTTTTTTGTCTGTGAGAAGGGCAAATAAATGGGTGTACCCCAGGGTGTAACCCAGGGTGTACACCAAGAACTATTGATGCCACGGATGGTGACTCCAGTGACCAACTGTGACAACCACCACTCTTCCACCACAAGCATAGCCTGTCCCACCCCGAATAGCCCTGCCCGCGGTCTTAGTCCAAGCCTTCAGCCCCCCATCCCCACAGTTAGTCCACAACCCTAGCCCCTAACTGCAATACCACTAGCGCCACTCCTAACCCAGCCGCCAGTCAACCCCAGCCACGAGCGTTCAGCCCCCACTCAACAACCATCGGACACCAGCAAACCACCACCGCCACTAACCGTAGCCGTCAGCCCACCTCCGTCGCCCAAGGACCTAAATCGCACCGCCATCGAAACCCTAGACCACCAGATCGATGAATATCATCGTCATACCAGCCTATTAGAAGAGGATGTAGAGTTCTCCGCTGCTGTGTAGAAATCCAGAGAGAAGAGGAGAAGAAAGTTCGGTGATGGAGGTGCGCCGGTCGAACGGTCGCGATGCGATGCGGCGGAGGTCAAACGAATGCGGTGCGATGCCATGATGGAGGCGCGGCTGTGGCTTGCCAGCGATGGAAGTGCGGATGACTTGCAACTATGGCTTTGTTCGATGGGGGTGTGCTGCAGGAACCCAGATTTGAAATGACGGAAGGATAGGTTAATCAAGGGCATTTGAGTCCATTTATTAATATTAGGTCTGTTTTTGGTCTAATTTCAAAACTGGTCTTATTTTGTCCACAAGAAAGCCCATGATAGCAATTCGGTCATTATTTCAAGTATTATTCATATGGAGAGACTCTCGTTTACAAGATATGTACATGAGTATTTATAGACTTTGGGAGTCATTATTTTAGAAGGAATCTCATACAATAAATGCTAATTAATGAACTACTCCCTCCGTCCCGCTATGATTGTCCCATTTACGTTTTCGGTCCGTCCCATTAAGATTGTCACATACCCTATTTGGTAAAGTTTGTCTGGTTCTAAATGATTCTACTTTATTCTTACTTTATCAACTCAATATCAACCACATAAACCCACTTTTATTAATAATTGTGGCACATTCTCTTGTCCCAAACTTAGGGGGGCGGAGGTAGTATATTCTTGCTCGAAATAGAACTCCTCTCATGCCTTGGTCGTCAAGCATTAATTGTCTCCTTGTTTATAAACTCCGGACGAGTCCTGTTTGTTGCCAAATATCTATGTCGAATAACTGCCTGTCACGTAAACACGAGGAATATCTCGCCCTCACTAGAACTTGCCCAGGCTCGAGGTCTACTCGCCCAGACTCGAGGTCTGCTCGCCCAGGCTCGAGGTCTCTTGTCAAGCTCTACCTGGCTGTGGGTTCCTGTCGTGGGCCTGATTCCTAATTAGGCTCAGCGGCTATTTATCCTTGATCTCGATTGATGGGCTGATCCTGTTGATGGGTTGATCCGTTGATGGGCTAATCCTGTTAATTAGGATAATCCTGTAGAGGGCTGATCCCGTTATGGGCTGGATTATGTAATTGGGCCATGGTCAGAGTCCATGGTACCATCAATTATTATTAATATATTATTATAAATTTTTTTATCATATTATTATTAATATTATTATTAATAATTATTTAATAATAATAATAATAATAATAATAATAATAATAATAATAATAATAATAATAATAATTAATACGAAGTATAATAATAAAAGTGATATATAAATCATGTTTTAACTTTTCTGATCTGAATGTTTCTGATCTGATCTGAATGTTTCTGATCTGGTCTGATCTGATCTGAATGTTTCCGATCTGGTCAAGTCTGAATCTTTCTGATCTAATCTGAATATTTCTGATCTGATCTGATTTGAATAAAATAAGAATAAGTAATAAGAATAAGACGAAGAGAACAGCTTCTTAGCCATAAATGCTCAATTGAGCTATGCTTCTAATCTTATACGAAGTAGATTTTTCATGATACTCAATTTTACGGTTTTTATACAGCATACGAAAGAAGAAAATCAACAATAATCCATCCAACTATAATGCATTTTCTTAGGGCATCCCCATCCATGGGATTATTTAAAGATTATTTTAATGATGTGGATGATACTTTTTGAGATTATGGATGAGATGTTGGGATTATTTAAAGAGATTATTTGATAATAATAAATTGGTATCAAATTCTAAAGCTAGATAGATTATTTGAAGATTATTTCCAACTTTTAGACTCATCTTCCCATTTTCTCGGCATACTCGTGAGTCGTGATTAGACTTGCTCCAAACGACGAATTTTTTTTAAACTGCATGCACTACCAATTGTAGATACCGGTTGTAATTAAGGCTCTGTTTGCAAACACAACTAGAAAAGCACTTCTCAGCTTTTGGCTTAAAAAAAGCTAAAAAAGATGTTTTCAAATGACAACTTCTACTTAAATGAATTACTTAAAAGCTAAAAGCTAGAATCTGCTTTTTACTTTTTCTATTACACAAAAAGCACTTATTTTACCAAACACCACCAACTTTTACTTTTCAAAATCACTTTTTTCTCAAACACTACCAACTTTTACTATTAATCACTTTTTTACCAAATCATTTAAAAAAGTTAAAAGCACTTCTCAATAGGGTTTGCAAACAGAGCCTAAAAGTACTATGGTGTATATGTTTCACTGTTTGTAGAAGCACTATCCGTTTGAATTGTTTTTTTTATCATAGCATTATCCGTAAAACAATTATATACCAGGGACTAAATGTATATAAAAAAAAGTGTACCTAATAATCGTATATATATATATATTTTTTTTAACTTAATGGTGTAAATTATTTTACATACAAGGTACTAAATGTTCAACCTAAAAGGTATACAGTGTACATATATAATGACGTTCAATTTTTTTAAAGGTATTTTTTTACTATAATGGTGTACGTACTAAATGTATATACTATGTATATTGTGTCCATGTGGAGTGTGTGAGTGCATTTAAGTTAGAGATTTTTAAATTGAGTGCATGTCAGCATGTGTCATAAAAAACCTAGGTAAATTAAGATCATGAATAAGGAGAAATTGATAAGTTTGAAAATTATTTGAGATTTTTTTATGTGAAAGTGACATGACAATAACAAGCCATAAAAAACCGTAAAATTGAGTATCATGAATGTAGATGCTCTTAGTGAATTCCAAAATGCGTCAAAACTCTGTTATTATACTTAGTGTCTAATTAAGCTCCATGTGTTTCAAAAATGCATCAAAGTCATCATGCACCTAAATCCTAGAAGAACAAATTTAATTATTGAATAACATTAAAGTGTTTAATATTTCTTATATTTAAGTATTTTAATAAACTTATATGCTGTTTTCAAAACAAAACAAAAAACCTTATATGCTTGTTCAATCATAAAATTAAGACACGTCCGGGGAGTGCTCAATTTGTTGTTAATTTGTGGGTGTCATATGTATAACTAATTACTCCGTAAATCATAAACGAATTCGATGAAAATTTTAAATTACGATAAATTGATATGCACAATTTGTATATAACGATGTTGATTAAATTAAACCTAGATTGACACATACTATGCATTTATATAAACAAATGAACGACTAAAACACAAATTAAATACTACGTGTTTTAATATTATTAACAGCGATGGGCTTATTGCTTCAAAAAAAAATGATGGGCTTGTAACCAATTTAGCGGTGGGCGGTGGCATCTTTTGTGCTCTCAGGGACTAATGAACTATGGCCTATATATATTGATGCTTCTACCTTGGGCGGGGTCCGCGGGGATATTAGACATACTTGGGCAGTTGGGCATATAATTGGGGTATTTAATTGTGTGTCGTGCAAATTACCGCTCTTAGGCTCTGTTTGCAAACTCTATTTATAAGTGTTTTTGGCTTTTTTTTTAAGAAAAAAGCACTTATTTTACCAAACACTACCAACTTTTATTATCTCAGTTTTCGTGTAGAATTTATTTTTTACTTTTTCTATTACACAAAAAGCATTTATTTTACCAAACACTACCAATTTTTACTACTAATCACTTTTCCCAAAAAGTGATTGTATTTAAGCACAAGTGGTTGCAAACAAAGCCTTAGCACATCTATCTATAAAAAAGATTACATCAGTCCCAATGGACATTGCATAATGCATAGTTTAAATTTGGTGAGAAATGAGAATTTCAAATTGTGTAATTGAGGTTTGTGCAAGGAAAAATAAATGAGCAAAATCACAAAGTAATACTTTTAAGGAAAAATTGACAATAATAATTCCACCTTTTAGCCATCTTCTCATAATAATCTCACTTATACGTATTCCCAAAATAATCTCACTTTTACATCACATCTTCTTTCGCTGGGCCCTGACCTGTTTATTATTCTATTTCTCACTCTATTAGGAGAATTGTTTTTGTAAATTTTTCCTTCAAAATAGCTCTTTTTGTCGTTTTCTTTTTCTTCCCTGTATTTTTATTTCATTTCCCTTTCACGTTTTTCTTCTTAATCAACAGGTCATGGTCCAATGAAAGAAGATTAAATGCAAATGTGAGATTATTCTTTTTTGGATAAAAGGTAAATATATAAATGGCAAAGTAATGTACTAGTTACATGGCTAGCCCCTATTTATCTGAAGCAAAACAAACTTTAATGTGATTATGCTAGAGTTACGTTAAGGTGAAATTATTATGAGAATATCAGTAAAATGTGGGATTATTCTTGTCAATTTTTCCTTACTTTAATGGGAATGTAGAAAAGTTTTTTGGAACAACCAAAAAATAGGAAATTGATAAAGTCCAATGAGGCAAAGGGAGCAGGAATCATGTCTGATTGTGTTCCCTAAAATGTTACTTCGTACTAAAAGAAATCATATACAAAAATGTGATTTGGTGACTTTGAACATAATTATAACCACAAAAAATTATTATGCACATTTTTGTCCAGCACTTTCCCGGAAGCAATATTAGTGGGATTTTTTTCTAAAAAAATATCGTTGAGTGTATCGTTCTATCTTTCAAGATAATCTTTTTGTTTAGAGAAAAGGGACAAATAAGGTCACATACTAACCAAAAAAGGTCAAATAAGACCTTATTTAGGAGGCTCTGTCTGCCCATCGCCATTTGAGGTGGTTCCCGGTGGAATTTTTTATGAAATTTTTTGAGCATCTTATTCATTAACTCTAGTTTACTCATACCAAATTTCAGCTAAAACTTCAATCAGGAAGATATTTAAATAAATTTTTGAAGATAACTGCACATTTAAAAGCGTAGTTATCTTCAAGAATTCATTTAAATGACTTCCCAATTGAATTGTTAGCTGAAATTTGGTATGAGAAAACTAAACTTAATGAATAAGATGCTCAAAAATTTCATCAAAAAATTCACCGGGAACCACCCCAAATGGCGACGACCGAACAGAGTCTCCTGAATAAGGCCTTATTTGACCTTTTTTTGTTAGTATGTGGCCTTATTTGTCCCTTTTCCCATCCTTGTCCCTTTTCCCATCCCTTTCGTTTATTACGGAATACTAAATATGCCAATGATCGTTGGCCTTTTTATTCTAATATTACTAAATTGAATGAAAACCCCAAAAAAGTGACATGTTTTAAATTTTTCCAAAAGTGTGACTAAAAGTCATTTATTCCTTTTATTTAATCATACATTTATTATTTCAATATTCCTTTTTTACATATTTTGCAGCCACCACCACTTCAGCTCCATGGCAGCCGACCCAGCACCGCCGCCACCACCACCTCCGCCGCCGCCGCCGGTCAAAGTTACTCCGACCAAAGTGACTCCGGTCAAACCGTCAAAGTGACTCCGGCCAAAGTGACTCCGGTCAAAGTGACTCCTGCCAAAGTGACTCCGTCGCCAAAGTGACTGCCCCACCGGTCACAGTAACTGCCCACCGGCCACAGTGACACACCAACTTTGGTCACAGTGACACGCCGTCGCCGGTGTCACATGCCCTATCCCTCCACTGCTCCTCAGCCTCGTCCCTAGCTTACCCCCGCCCTAGCGCCACCGCCTACCATTACCGTAGACCGCCACCATTGACCACCGCCCCACCCCCGGTCACCTCCTCAACACCCTCCCTCCCAAGCCACCTCCCCATCCCCCAAAGCCCCCCTCCCAGCCACCGCTCCACCATTCCCCTCCCATCCATGCTGCCAGCGTCACAGTGACCCAGCCATTCCCGGTCATCACCGCCAGTCACCATCACCAGCCACCGCCCTCAGCCCCAACATCCCGCCACCGCCCTCAACCCCAACATCCAGCCCCCAGCCCTATTCCCCTGTCCCCAGCCCCACCCCTGTCCTCCCCCCAGGTCCTTCTCCGGCCAGTTCACACAAACCCCAGCCATAATATCACCGCCAGCAGCGGCGGTCCCAAATCGGAACCCAACAGCAGCGGCGGTCCCAAATCGGAACCTAACAGCAGCGACGGTCCCAAATCGGACCCCAACAGCAGCAGCGGCCCCAAATCAGACCCCTAATTAGAGCCATTGTCCCTGGATTATGCCGGATCCGGCACCGACGGCCCAAATCGGAGTTGCCAACCTTTGAGAAAGATGGATCTGGATCCGGAGGCCTCGGATCGGAGCCATCGTACACCGGAGGTGCGGCTATCTACGACAACTGAGAAGCTAGACGAAGATCAGGGCGGAGGTGCAAGATGCTACCGTTACGGATGACCGATTGCGGCGGAGATTGTGGTTGCAACTCGTGGTGGTGCTCGACGCGGTCGTGGTGGTGCGCGACGTGGCGGTGGTGGTGCGCGACGCGGCGGCGGCGGCGGTGCGCGAAGCGGCGGCGGTGGTGCGCGACGCGGCGGTGGTGCTGTGAAGATGCAAGACCGTGAGATGCAGAATAGCCTTGCCGATGCCTTGCGTCGATTCCGTCAAATGGAGAAAGGTAAAGGGTCACTTTTTTGTAATAAATGAGAAGACTCTTATGTTTGGAAATGAAAAGTCAATTAGTAATAACCAGGCCATTATTTCATGATCGTTGCTAGTTTTACCTCGACTCTTGTCATGAAAAGTAAGTTCATATTTTGATCTTTTTGATCAAAATTTTATTAACTTTGATCGATAATTACTTCAAAATCATACACTAGGTATAACTTTATAACAACAAAATGATTTTGAGTACTCTATCTTAATATATATTTTTGAGGTGTCAATTTAACTATCCTTTAGGCTGCTTGCAACCCAGAGAATGAATAGCCAAATCTGAAATTTTCAACCCCAAATTTGCTGCAATCCGTGTATAAGAAGAGTCTATAATGGGTACATAGCACCCACTACCGTCGGAATTACCAGGCTTAAGGAGTGTTTGGGTTTACTTAAAAAAGGCGTTTTTCAGCTTTTGACTTAAAAAAAAATTGAAAAGAGTGTTTTCAAATGACAGCTTCTGCTTAAATTAATCACTTAAAAGCTAAAAGCTGGAAGCAGGTAGAAGGGTGCTTTAAACTGCTTCTCACTTTTTCTATTACACAAAAAGTACTCATTTTACCAAACACTACCAACTTTTACTTTTCCAGAATCACTTTTTTCTCAAACACTACCAACTTTTACTATTAATCACTTTTCCCAAAATCACTTTAAAAAATCACTTTTTTAAAGTTAAAGCAATTACAAACACTCCCTTATTCACCAAGACAAGCCTTGCTGCACCAAGCTGCGCAAGCAGCGTACACTCTGCCAAAGACATGGGCCCAACAAATTAAAAATCCCTAATTTTTTAAATTGTGTTGTAACTCATTTGTTTGTACTAATTTTTTTTGTAAAAATATTTCAAACATCATAATTTTTTATGATCTTTCATTTTACACCAATATCTCATATGTAAAGTTTAAAAAAAAATATTAAGTTTCATCTGTCGGAGATTTGTTAGCTTTATTTTTTTGTTAGATTGATCTAAATGCTAAAATTAAGATCTCATAATTGAAAGAATATTTTGTATCTTTCAGTTATGTTTTTTCCCATACTAGGTCTAAATTAGCCACAAAAAAATCAACTATAAATTTATTTATTTGTACATCGGAATGTATGACTTTTAAAATCATAATTATTCACAAAAAAATTTAACAAACAAATAATGTATAATAATAAAAGGAATGCTTTAATTAAGAAAAATATTTGTTGAGTGTATATATTGACAGGGCTGGATTGCAGGAAAAAATTGAATTGATTGAGTGAATACGTATAAACTGGTGGAAAATTAGATTTATTGACAGAACGGATTGCGGATAGCCTTAGAATTTAGAAATATGAAATCTTAAATATATACTAGGGTAGTAGTATGTCAAAGGTGAAGCCAAACTATGGATTTAATTGTAAAGTACAGCCGTACAGGAAGTATCATTTAGTTCAAAATTGACACTCCATGCCTCCCCCATATCTCAACAGTCAACCATGTCAATGCATTTGTCCCCTGTACTTCAAACCGTCCCTGTACCTGTGATAGTCTATATATTCTCAGAGGTCAATATAATTAATGGAGGTTATGGAGGGATTATATTATATTATACTCCGTATATATTCACTTCTAAAACAAAAAACAAATGTAATTCTAGGCATCAAGATAAGCTGCGTGTTAAAGCCGCGTGCGTAGTTGAGTTACGGAGGGAGCACTAGCTTGGATGAAATTATTATTATTTTTTTGACAAGAAATTAATTAGGACCTATTCAACACTCAATATTTTCAATTACTTGGGGAAAAATGATTGGGTACACAAAATGTGTACACATGTCTGTCATTCACAGAAACTTTGTTTGTCACAGACAATTCAAAATGAGTTGTCTGTGACAAACAAAATTTCTGTGAAGGACAGACATGTGTACACATTTTGTGTACCCGGCAAAACTCTTACTTGGGACAGGAGCAAAATATATACTTCTGAGAAATGATAGATATCACAATGCAATCTGCAAAGACCAATAATTGTTGTACAAGACATTTCTTGAAGGGAAAATGGAAACTAATAATCCAACCTTTTAGCGGTCTTCTTTCAATAATCCCACCTTTTGATTATTCATGAATAATCCAACCTTTGCACCTCATCTTCATTCATTGGTCCCTGGTCGGTGAATGACCTACTATTCCAAATTATTTTCTTATCTTTGCAAACTATTATCTTTGTGAAAGATGAGATTTATGGTATAATGATTTGCAAATATAAGAAAATAGCTTGGAATAGCAGGTTATCAACCGGTCAGGGACCAGTGAATGAAGATGAGGTGCAAAGGTTAGATTATTCATGAAAAACCAAAATGTTGGATTATTGTAAGAAGACCGCTAAAAGGTTGGATTATTAGTTTCCATTTTCCCTTTCTTGAAGGAACCTTTACAAAGTCTTCAAAAGATTTTAATTCATGCCCGAAAATAGTACTACCTTCGTCCCATTAGAAGGTTCTCGTCCACGATTCACATATATGGTCAACTTAAATAATTTTTAATCTTTTAAGTTATATATCTAATTTTTATCGAAGTTACATTTTTTATCAGATTTTGAAGCGGTTTTAATGTAGTTTCTGAATACGTAAATTTTATTTACTAAAAATGATTAGAGCGTGAACAAAGATTAAGTTGATTTATCGTCAGTCAAACATGGTAAACCGTTGACGGCAACCTTCTACCGAGTAACTTTTACTCTAGGCCTCCACTACATTAATTTCATAGACATTACCACAGTAACTTTTACTCTAGGCCTCCACTTTTACTCTGGGCCTATACTTTAACTCTTAGGGTCTGTTTGCAACAGCTTCTGCTTTTAAAAAAGTGCTTTTTTTAATGAAATGAGGAAAAGTGATTAAATAAAAGTTGATAGTATTTGAGAAAAAAGTGATTTTGAAAAGTAAAAGTGGGTAGTGTTTGGTAAAATAAGTGTTTTTTGTGTAATAGAAAAAGTAAAAGCACTTTTGACGCGGAAGCCGAGAAAAATAAAAGTTGCAGTGTTTGGGAAAATAAGTGCTTTTTTAAAGCCAAAAGCTGAGAAGTGTTTTTTTAAAAGCAATTGCAAATCAACCCTTAATACCGGTAACTTTTACCGGTTTTTGTTTGTATTCTTAATTCCACATTACCGCGTTTTTCATTATCTTTTTTGAGATATTTAAAAGGAAATAGCTCGTTGTATGACTAAAACATGTTTGGTTTTCTCCTAAAATGGGAATAAACCTTACCTTTATATCTCTAATTTAATACTCACTCCGTCTCAAGTTGGTGATCTTATACTTTTGGGGTTCAAATATTATGAAAGTGGGGTAGAATGACTCATATAACCTTACATTATTGTACTATTCATTCCTTTGCTTTTACTATTCATAAAGGGGGTATAAATGGTAACCTCTTTTAATTTCCTTACCAAAAAGAGAAATAAGACTATCATTTTGGGACAACCCAAATAAGAAATACAGGACCATCATTTTGGGACGGATGGAGTAACTAATCAATTAGTTTATCCCCCAGTTCTCTTGCATTACCAGAGTCTATCTGTTGGTGGCAAGTCAATCCAGTGATAACGGCAACTCGGGGTCGATGGCAAACTTCGTCAGCAGATCGACGGTGCAATTTTGAAAGGAAAAAATTGGGTCTCGCGACAGGCGGACTAGCAGCCTGGCGACCGGGGGGGCAGCAGTTCTCGCTAGTCCTAGCGACAAGGGTAGCAGTTTTCCACCCCTATGAGGCTATTTTGATACAGTCATAAATAAAAAGTGCTTTTTATGACTGTTTATACTAGTAGGTCCTATTTCAGAAAAACAGCATTGTTTCCATCTTATTTGAATGAATCTACCTTTATAAAACACTCAAATTTTAATTTATTTGGAAAAATTGATAGTAATAATCCCAACTATTGGCGGTCCACCCATAATAATCCCAAGTATCGATTATTTCAAAATAATCCTAACTTTAGGGACCTTCCGCCAATAATAGTCCCTATAAATAAATTCTTGTAGTTTTTAAAGTGGATGAGAAGAGATATAACAAGTAATCCTTATAAATAATCCTAACTTTTAAATTTTACGCTTAATTTCTATTTAAAAATCACTTTTTGTAGGAGGTAATATCTGGTCATGGACCATTATTGGCAGACGGTCCATATAGTTGGGATTATACAAAAATAATCAATAGTTGGGATTATTGTCACCGGACCGGCAATAGTTGAGATTATTGTTTTCAATTTTTCCTTTTATTTCAAGAGACAGGCTCAATCAAACTTTAAAAGTGTGAATAATTGGTCTCACTTTGTTTTAACTTTTAGTCATTCATCAAATTCTAAGCAATTCCACATAAATCTTACCTTGAACATTATTAGTGTGAGGATATACATAAATCATACCTTGATCGAAGGCTTGAACAGGTGTAAGAAGTTACAAAAATTTGGGGTGTGAGGATATAGTCATATATCCTCACATTATTAGTGTGAGGATATACATAAAAGGTGGTGGGGTTGGTTTTGTGCACATCCCAATTATGAAAATTTGCCATGTTTTCTCTTTATATGCAGGATTAGACATTCTGGTAAACTTGTTTTTTACTAGTATATGAACTGCGTGGACCATGAGAGGGGGGGAAATATTGTTGTGTATGACTTCATGTAGATACTATGTAGTATAAGAGTAGCCTCTAGATCGAGCAATCCCTTGCTAGGACCGGCCAACATATTGGTAGGCGCCAAGACGAGAAGGTACAAGTGGGGTTGAGGGCATGGAGTAAGGAGATGCTTAGGCAAAGAATAAAGTTTATGCAACACCCTCCAGAAATTAAAAGAATAAAAATTGTTATCCATACCAACAAGATGTATTTCGTTAGAGTGATCATTGGCTATGAATTTTCTAGTTAAGAGTGTTTGTACGGGATCAATCTTGGGATGGTGAATCAAGACGTACTACAATAGTAGGAAAGTCGAGAGTTCGACTGTTCGAGTACACAAATTGGGAAAAAGATTCCTAAAGTGTGCACGAGTGAGGCCAATGTATATCATAAAGATTTGTATTGTTTTGTGGTAATAGCTAGGAGTAATCACCTTAACAAACAATTTACATTCCTAAGTGTGGGTTATTGTGATACTCGAAAAAAATTGAATGAAATAAAAGTCTCTCATACAAAAAAGATGGATGCATCTTCTTTCAAGGAGACTCATTTATAAGAACTCTTCACTTAAGTGTGAGCAAGTGCGGAGCTAGAAAGGGGCCAACCTATGCTCTGGCTTACCCCAAATTAAATAATACCTTAATTTTTAAGGTAAAAATTCCATGTAATTTTTTTTTCAAAAATATTCTTTGTACCGATCTAGTCCGGTCTATGGGCGGAGCTAGGGGTGGGCCAATCTAGGTCCTGGCCTACCCCAAATTTTAAAAATGGCGTAATTTGAAGGTGAAAAAATTCGTATAAAATTTTTTCTAACAATTTTTTTTTGTGCCAGTCCGGTCTAGTGCTTTGGTTCCGTCCCTAGTTCGATCTAGTGCTCTGGCTCCGCCCCTAAATTCAAGTATGGACTATTGAGTGAGTTGAGCATCTAGTTAGGAGTCATCACATTAGATCATGTGGGCGGGTGTGTTATGAGTAATTGACCACAGTAAGATGAGTGTGAATGAAAGTGAGAGAGATGAATGAATGAGAGCAACAAGGAATTGAATCCTTGAAAAAAGCGGACGAGTCACTATCTGGGAGATAACAATGCAAACTTGTTTGTAACTTGAACCCCTAGACTCTCAAGAAGGTCAGGAAGATCCGAAGATAAGGCATTATGAACTGATTTGGTTCTATATTTCTCTTTTTAAATTTTAGTTTAATAATATACATGTCCTCTAATGTAACTCTGATTTTAGATGCCGCCATACCGGGGTATATTAACTTTAAGAAATTACCCTCAATGGGAGTTAAACATATGGAATTTTTTTATTCCCCAGATAGGAGCTGCTGTCTGCCGCCATAAGCAAATTTTTTATTTTTATTTTTTCCTAAAAGGCTCTTACTTTACATGGAAGCTTTGCCACATAAGCTACCTGTTTCTAACCGCTTCTTCCGGTTGGAGATTTCCTGCGCAGCTTTCAATATTTCTTTCCTTCTTATGGATCGTCTTTATTCTTTCTTCTCTTCCGACGTGCCATTGCTGCTAATTTTGTGAACTTAGTTGTTTCGTTCATGTTACGCATTGTTGTCCCCTGCGTTTTCCGCAGGTAAGCTTAAAGCTTGATTTTCTGGAATATTCATTACATCTATCTTCGAACGTATTGCTAATCATATTCTGGAATGCTGATTATATTTAATTGTGCATATATGTCTTTTGCAAATAAATTCTAATAGGTTCGGTTTAGTTTAAATGTAATTCGTATTTGTTTTATGATTTTTTTGGTATGTAAATTTCTTGTCTAAGAGTTTCGATATATGTTGTCCAATTGGTGATTTATATTGTGATTCGATGTTGTTTGAGTATCGATTTTTATTTTTCTATTATTTCATTTGTTTTATGTCATTGTTAACTACTCTTTGTTTGGCATTAAATGTCATAATAACGGTTTTACTTTTCTGATTTATGTATTATGTTGTGTTGCTATTTTTCTTTTACTCAGTTGTTCCCAACTTTTCATTGTTTTTAGGCATTAATTTCTACAAATGGTTGTTGTGTTGCTTGTTATGCTTAAATTGAATGGTACATGGTTGTCTGACTATACATTTACAAGTATGGATACATTTGGTATTCATATTGGAGTTGATTCTTCCTATACGAGCTTAATTGATCTGCTGAGTGGCATCTTAAATCAGTACTAGGCAAATCACTCATTCAGGCTTTCTTATATGGTTGATGGTTGCCCGCCTCTTGTTTTTATTGTTGATGATGAAACTTTGAAATTGTATCTTTATTTGAAGTGTTTGTAGACGGATGTTGCAAAGTTTCCACTATGTGTGGAGTTTAAGTCTGAAACTGTTTCTGTTCTTCATGATTTTTTACCAGTTCATAACTCAGTTGCACATGGTTCTAGTACATCTTCATTGTCTTTGCATGTGAGTGACTCTGATTGTAGTAATCAAGGGAATGAGTTGCATAGCAATTTGGCTTCTATTGATGAAGAAGAAGATTTTTCCTCTTCATCAGAAAGCAATATTTCATCATCAACTGTTTTGCCTAATTTTTCTGGTGTTTGTTCTAAATCATTATCCTTACAGTGTGTCTCTGCTAACCACCCTGTTGACGTAATTAGTCATTATCATCCAACATGTGTTATGATTAATATTATTTACAAGAACAAGACTGACTTACTTCATCATTTAAAGTTGTATGCCATCATCAACAGTTTCCAATTCAGAACTCTGACATCAAAGAAGAAAGAATTACACATTATTTGTTTGGATGGTGTCCATATGTTTGAGTTTAGAAGGTATGTTGACATGCTACTTATATCTAATACTTTTGTTTTTGTTTTTCTCATTTGTGTGTGTGTATTATGTGATAACATTTTGTTCTTTGTCTTCAATTGCATTTATTGTGTACACTTTCTCTGTTGACTATAGGCAATTTAACAGTAGACAGGCAACATCAAGTGTTGTTGTTAATCTTGTGGCTCATAAATTTTTGGATGCTTTTGTAAAACCTTATACGCCAAAACAGATATAGAATGATATGAATCTGGAATATGGGATTTATGTGTCATACAAGAAAGCTTGGCAAGTACAGAAACATGCAATGGAAAGGCAGTTCGGATCTGATGCAGAGTCATACCCGAAGCTATCTTCAATGGCGTATGTACTTGAAGAAGCAAATCCAGATTCTACCATAAAACTTATAACTGCTGCTGATGGTGCGTTTCGGTATTTTTTTTATTTCACTCAAACCTTGGCGTGAAGCATGGGACTTTTGTAGACCAATACTTATCTTAGATGGCTCGTTCATGAAGGCATATTACAAAGGTACTTTGCTTACAGCTTGTGCTCAAGATGCCAAATAGGACTTTTATTTTGGCATAGTTTCTATGTTCTACTCCCATATTGAGAATTTTCTCTTTAACTTTTTGTCAAATACTTCATCCATATAATATTTCATATTCTGAATTGTAAAATTCAGTTCGAGTCAATATATTAGTTCAGACAATAACTGCTGATCTTAATATAACTTAATTACGGGAATGGCTCAAACCTAATTTTAAACTCTCTCGTGCCTTAAATTTCTCACTTTTATTTAATGGATATCCCTAAATAGAGTGTTCTTTCTCTATTTACGAAACAAATTTATATCAATTTACTCTATTACTCTTAAATGATAATGAGAGCGCAGTGCAATATAGTACTCCGTATTAAACAGTGACAAAACAAATAGCATACTCTGCAGTAAAAATAATTACCCCTCAATACAAGACATTTCAGAGAAGTGAAAAAAAATCCTTAATATGTGTGCAATTAAAAGCGGGATGAAAAGAATATTTGATTTAATTTTTTATTTTCTTTGTCAAAACATGGTCACTTGTTATATACTCCCTTCGCCCCATTTAGGGCCCGTTTGGTAAGATGTAAAGTAAACACTTTGCGTGTAAAGTGTGGGGAAGTAAACATTTTACACCGTTTGTTTTAACTATTTAATGTAAATTGTAGGACACTTTTTTAATAACACTTTACATTGTACCACGTAAAATATTTTACATGGGGGGAGGGTGGTAAACTACTTTACACTGTTAATTTGAGGCAGAATAAATATACCGGATTCCAACCTTGCGGCTCTGAAGACTCCATCGCATCGGCAAATCAAAAATATTGCCCGGAGGTTTTCTCCTACCAATCCTACGTAGTATACAAGAAAACAAGATGTTCTACAACCTACACATTAGATCGATCTGCTCTCCATCCACGTTAATTTGATATACTCAGCAACTATTTTTGCTTAGTTTTTTAAGAAACGCTTGGATATTTTTTTTCTTTTTTGTATATATATACATTATATGTATATACTTATGTACTGTAGTATATAAAGCCTGGGATTAGTCTTTGCTCGATCTGTTTATTTGCTTGGTTTATTTGCTGCTCGATCTCTTTTGACGAGAGATGGATTAATCCTTTTTTGCCACACATGTTTAATTCAGTTTGCGTGTAATTTAAAAATAGATAACACATAGCCAAACGATGGATTCTATTTTACATGTAAACTATTTTACAGTCCTAAACTTTACATGCAATCATTTTACATGTAAAGTTTTAATGAGTAAACTACCAAACGAGCCCTTAAATTTTTATGTTTTCCTCTTTGAGACATTCCATTTAATTCTTCACATTCCCTTCTTTTGTAACTCCTTTATATTAAGGTAGATTCTATGGTACCCTTAAGGTACCATACCTTTGTCCACATGGACCAATAAGAATGATGCAGTTGGATTATTTAAATCTAAATTAAAAGGAATACAATGATTTGGATCAATCAAATGCATAGTAGGTACGGTACCCCCATTTTTTGAATGGGTACCGGAGTTGTCACCTTATATTAATTGTTGTAACTAGCCTTCACCACTCACCAACTTTTTACATTTACTTGGATAACATTAATTACGCCCAAAAGTCAATCAAAAAAGGTGGAATTGCCTACTCCAGGCGCTCCCACACCCCATCCTGACAGAATGGTGGATGAGTAAGTCACGGTATAATCTCAAACGGTTTTCTGAGTGGATGGTTCAGGGCCTGGGCGCACAAGAAGTCACCAAATTGGATGAAACTCTCACACGGCCGTTGTCGAGAATTGAACCTGAGACTTCAATGCAACAATCTCACTCAGTCACCGTTGAACTACCCGTGGTCCCGTGCAGGTAATTACGATCAAAAGTCAAAGAGTATTAAATGTATTTTCTTTTCAATCTATTAATTGATCTTCTAAAACACCGTCCAAAAAGCAAACGTCAAGATTCAACCTATGCCGAGAGAGTATCATGGTACAACTTTTAGCATTGGATGTGGATTAGCTATTGGAAGTCCTACTGCAAGCTTTGAGTTGTATTGTTATATGTATATATGTAATGAATTACGATATCTCCCAAAATAAATAATAGTCGGTACACAATATCGCGTCATTGGATCACATAATACATGGACATTACCGTGTAGGCCCTATAGGGCATTCAAGAATTTTTAATTCTCGAACACCAATATTTGACGAATTACAACATTTGTTTCCATGACAAAAAAGGAAAGAACACTTTCCCTCTTTCCGACTATTCTCCTTCACCTCGTCCTATATATAGCCAGCCCACAAGAGTTCAGCAAAATATACTCAATCCTCTCTACTTTTCCAATCCTCTCTTTGTTTTTCCCTCTATTTGAAATTTTTCCCACCATACAAAAGACACATAAATAACATGTATAAGGGAATTAAGGAAGACCTAATGGCAGAGTTCCAGGAATCCTTCAATTTCTTTGACAAAGATGGTGACGGTTTGTGCCTAAACTTACCCTCTATTTCTGATGTTTTCATTTCTGTATTTAGGGCATATTTGAATTTTTTTTATTTTAGAGAAAAACATTTTCCTCCCAAAGATATCATAAACTGTGTTTATTTTATATGGGGATCCAACAGAGGCAGGGGTCCCCTGCCCCTCCTCAAACCCCACCCTCACCCCACTCTATGTATTTACAGACATCTATGTGATTATGTCAGTTTCATTTTTTAGCACTCTTTCTAATAGTAGCATTAGAATTTTGAGAAAATTTCTTTTAAAAAGGAGTAAAACTTTGCAAATTTTCTGAGAAGTTGCATTATTTTCTTCTAAATACATAACTTTTTATTCTTTTAATTAATAGGACTAATTAAGTACTTGTATTACTTTGGGAGGAAAATACATTTAGTCTTTTTTAAAATTGTGCCTATGATTTTCTCCCATTTGAGCCATTTCTATACAAGTTTCATAATGTGATGTAAAGAATGAGGCATCCAAGCTCTTCTTACCTAGGAATATTTTATGTTTTTGTCTCCTTTTGAAAGCTTTGAAGTTTAAAATGATCAAGAAAACTAATTTAACATGTTATTTGTGAAATATTACATTTTTATCATAGTTTTAATGACATAAATCATAGTTTTGTGTATACTTGCATAGTTGCATTGTTGCACATTTCTAACTTGCATAAATTTTAGATACATACTCCATACTTAATAGAGGTTTACCCTTAAATATTATTGAAGTTAACTCATAAACAAAAGTATTATTATAATTATAATGCACTATACCAAAAGAGTTGATTCATGCATGTACTTGCATTTCAAAATTTGTACGTAGTATATGTTTTTAAATTAGTGGATATTTTCTTTTAGACACTTTCAATTTTGCAAGTACCTTTTAATAACATGTCAAATACTTATAACTTTTAGAAGTATTTTAAAAGTATTTCAACAGTGTTTTTTCAATTACCTTATTAACAAACTAATTAATTTATATACGCAGGTTGCATTACAATAGAAGAATTGGCAACAGTGATCAGATCTTTGGATCATAACCCTTCTAAAGAAGAACTTCAGGATATGATCGATGAAGTGGATACCAATGGAAATGGAACCATCGAATTTTCCGAATTTATTAATCTCATGGCCAAGAAAATTAAGGTATTTTTTAAATCAGAATGTCGTCCCTAATCCAGAAATTACCCAAATTTAATAATCGATCCCTGGCCTTATTTAAATGTTATTTTGCACTGTTTCTTCCAAAACCAACCAGGAAACTGATGAAGACGAGGAGATAAAAGAAGCATTCAAGGTGTTTGATAAGGACCAAAATGGTTATATCTCTGCCAGTGAGGTGAGTTGATTAATTAGAAGTAATAAATATTTTTACTAAAGGTTTTTTAATAGATAGATTCTTCGAAGATCCGAAGTATATTTAATTTCCATATAAAATAATTACATATGTTTATCATTAAATAAATTTTGTTTACAAAATTTTGACTTCTTAAATTTAGTGATCTACTATAGTCTAGAGTAACTTTAATCATAATATTTTATGTTAATTTTTTATGCCTAATAAGTGATTATGATGCCATTATACTATGATAACTTTTTTGAACGAAGTACTATAGTAGCTTAAAATCATATTTTTGTAAATAAATATTATTCATTTTAAGGAAAACTCGCTTTCTATTTACTATATTAATGTGTGGTTGATTAGGTTAATAAGAAGTCAAACATGAAAGTCGTCTTTCCTACCTATCTCTTTGACTTATCAACTGGTTAAACTATATACTTACGAAACAATATTCTATTTAATGGATTAGATAATGCGATGAGTAAGCTAAACCACACGTCATATCCCTTATTTATCATAAAATGAATAATTATTAAATGAGCCTATAAGCGTGTATGTTTCAATTCAACCAGCTTTTTCATTCATTTTAGCCACAAGTCATAATGTAGCTGAAAGTTGTTTAATGCACTAATACTTACAGACAAATGTATACCTATATATATAAAACGGGCTCTAAGACTAATTCATTAATTACATTTAATAAAGAACGTTAGTCAATCAATGCCTTTTTAGTTAATAATGAAAATGAAACAGTGAGAATATAAAATGTATACTTTTTTACCCCCGGGGTCAAGGTTGGGGGAAGCCTTCTGGGATAAACCGGGTTCAAATTCCCTCCCTGGAGACTGGAGCTTCGAACCTGAACTTCTCATATGGGAGAGTGAGCCGGCGACAAGTTGAGCTATACCGCCTACTCAAAAAATGTATACTAGCTTCCGAACTTCATTTTTTGCGTGGTTGTGTATCCTTTTTGGATATTTATTCATAACAACAATAAGATTCAAGTCTTAATTTCAAAAGATTTTGGGGTGACTTTTTTCATAACGAAATAAAAAGAATATGTTAATTGTTTATTTATTTATGATTTTTCCCGTTAAAGTAACAAATCTTTTGACTTAACATAACAAGCAATGTTTTTACTAAAACAAACTAGCAATATATATATATATATATCGTTAAATAAAACTTTTTTACTTGTTGCAGTTGAGACACACGATGATAAATCTTGGAGAAAAACTTACTGAGGAAGAAGTTGAAGAAATGATAAGAGAGGCCGATTTGGACGGTGACGGTCAAGTAAACTATGATGAATTTGTCACCATGATGATGCATATTGGGTAGAGGCCATGCATTATGCATATGAGAGTTTTAATAACTCCATTCTTATACTATACAAGTAGTTTTAATTTTATCATTTACTACTTGTTAAATTAATGTTAATTTCGTTACAATTTGATTTCTCATTATGTAATGTACTTCTCAATATAACATTGTAATCTTTTATTTGAGTTATGTACACTACTATTTTGATGCTCCAAGTAAACTGTAATGTACTACGGAGTATTTGTCATTATATCTAACGTCTCACGGTCTCACCCCTCTTTTATAAAAGTTTATTTATCACTCAGCTTTGTCCCAGTAACATTTTGATGCTTCTGATTTACAATGTTCATCAAGTTAATGCATCTTCGAAAATGTTGTGGGAAGTGTTGCGAATTAAATTTTGGATATTATAAACTACAAGTTTATATTTTTTTTTTTTGCAAAAACAAAGTTTATATTTTTTTTTCTTTGCAAATAAACTACAAGTTTTATTAAATGGCAGAATATGAATATGAAACAATTTGAGAAAATTCCCTAAATAGGAGTAAAAAAAATTGAAATTACACAATATACTGATCCTCTACATTAACTTCATTCAATTCAACCATAAAATTAACTACAATATTACTTATTTTGATTATTACACAATCTCACGCGCGAAATCAAAAGAACGTTGCGTGTTTTATAAAAAAAAAAAGTTGAGTAATGACGCTAATAAGTTGAACTTGGGAGTTACCAAACATACTATAAAATTAACTGAATCGGCTTAATTTGCTTAAATTAATAAAATTGTGACTGATACGATTGAATTGAGTGAATATATTTAATTATGAAAAATATATATTGACAATATAAAGATATTGCAATCAATGATTCTCTATAGTAATTTCATCTAATTCAATTAGAAATGCAAATTCAACTTTACTTACTTCGATTATAAGGCCTCTGTCATTCCATCTCTTAGTAGAGTAGGAAAGGAAGAGGTTTTGGTCTTGTTATTGTAAAAGAATTGAACAATGAAAATAGATGAGTAATGCTTGATCGATTTGATCAGGTCATGAAGGAACAATGTTCAAGTCTATCAATCTCGCAACTGCATACATCACTGCACTTCCACTTGACACCTATCATAATGATAAACAGCTCATCTCGCCGTGACCTTCATAACAATTGAACGCGTAAAATGAAAAATTATACTTCATACTCCGTATTTAGTAAAAACATTTGATTGATAAGAATGATAAATCAAAAATATAGATTATCAAAAGCGCTCTATGTATTTAATTCTTTGATTTTTGTATAAAAACCAATGTAGTTATAATTTCACATTATACTATCTATATACTCCGTACAAGTTAAATGACTTTAATTTATATTACTCCCTCCGTCCCAAAATAATGGTCATGTATTTCCTTTTTGGGATGTCCCAAAATGATGGTCCTGTTTCCCTTTTTGGAAAGAAATATATGGTCCACAACATTTCACGTTTTTCTACTCAAATCTCAACCACAATTTTTACTTTTTCAACCATTTTATTAAAATTTGTGCCTAAAAGAAATGAGACCATCAAATTGGAACGGAGGGCCTGAGGAGTATTGATTATTGATCTCCCAGTGGAGGCTTTGGAAAAACTGAAGACATTCAAAGAGACCGTGTTGTGCTGGCTTCGTGTTTTAAATTGGAAGTACATGCGTATACTAATACTCCGTATAATAATAAAAGCGTTGATAAAAAAAAAAGTCCAAAATATTAAATTCCACTGTCAGAACCGTATTGTACTTCTTTCTGTCACAAGCTGTACGGTTTCTCTTTCTATTTAAAATAGTTGGGGAAGGAATGGAAAAATCTGAGAATAATCTTCAATAATCCAGATTTTATATTTCATACCAGATTTTAATTCCATAAAACTTTTATATCAATCAAACAATAGTAAAACCATTGCTTTACCATTACCAACATGAGTAAATTAAGAAGGCATATGATTAATGATATCCAAAAGTCAATAGCTTAAATTCAGAACACACTTGTTTTTGTTGTCCTAGTTAGAAAAAAATTCACAATAGAAGAATCCAAAATTAGCCAGTTTTACCAGCTCATAATTATCACAAAATGAAATTCGATATGGAAAAAGAACAATGAAAAAAATATCTGATATGACTTGTTTTCTATGTAAAAAAAAGTCGTGTAGCTGGAGATCGATCTGCGATGAAAAGGAGAATCCAAGAGAGTAATGAAAGTGGAGAAATGTTACAAATACAGGACCAAAACAATTTATCTTCTCACCTGGAGATTATGAGAAAGCAGCTGAAGCCTTTCACCATGAGTCCCAAAGAGACTGCAATTGTGGAGTATGCTTATGTTAAAACGAAATTAATGTATTAGCAAGTCATAAGTCAATCCTTGAGAAAACTGGACATATTGACTACCCACTTTAGAAGAGGATTTCATGCGAGAATTAGAAAAAACAGTTGCACAAGAAACAAAAGTATATTAGAAAACCCACCAATATATGAAGGATTATAAAACTATTTGAACAGAAATGAAGGCAGTTTCTGATATTCACTTGGAAGAATAAAGGATAGGAGCTTATCAAACATTCAAACAAATTCAACAAGCACACATAGTAAGAACAACAAATACATCACCTTACCGATCAAGAAGCTGACATTA
This sequence comes from Cuscuta epithymum, assembly GCA_945859915.1. Taxonomy (NCBI): domain Eukaryota; kingdom Viridiplantae; phylum Streptophyta; class Magnoliopsida; order Solanales; family Convolvulaceae; genus Cuscuta; species Cuscuta epithymum. Next base: position 277,228 of record CAMAPF010001176.1, on the reverse strand, counting down.
TAAGTTCAACGAAGCATCTCAGTCTAAAGTTATCTATTCAAAATCAACTAGACTATTTTTTTCTTTTTGTTGAACTATGGGTAGTGAACTTGCTAGTTATTAATTATTAATTGAAACCAAATACCCAAATAAGTAAAGACATCTCATTAATCTAAAATTAGATGTATCAACGTAATTAGAATTTGTGTCTCATACAAGCCATAGAACTAAAATTATTCTTCTTCTCCTAGAATTTATCAACTCATCATCATCATTACCCCAGTGCCTCAAAGGCTCCTCCTACCTACGGTGGGGTAAGAGGGGGATGTAAGCAGTCTTACCCCGGTACTAAAGCACAGAGAGATTGTTTCCAAATGACCCATAGTGAAAATTCCGTCGAAAACTAGAATTTATCAACTAAATTAATTAATTAATTGATTATTTAATAACTACATAAAATTTTTCAAACATTACATTCCAAACTTTACACCAATGATTAGTCTAAACTCTAAAGCACGTGCAACCGCTCTAAAGCACACACTCAGCAGTTACCATTACAAAAACTAAAACCTTGTTCAGCGGCTCAGTGTAAGCCTTTTAAGGACACGAACCACACCGAGTAACTTTAGGTTAGCCAAGGCGTGAGATTCCATGAAAGATGTGAGCCATGCCGATTCATTTTCGGTACATTTAGCCAAGCCGTGAGGCTCAACGGGGAGGCATGCCTCACAGAATATATGTGCACATCATTCCTCAGAGCATTTATTACCCGTACGTTTAGCCAAACAAATAATTACAAAATCTTGGGATGAAATTGTCAAACAATCACAGGGAACAAGCAGATAACGAAGAAATAAGACAAGGAAGAGGCTAACATAGTGATGTACATAGGTGCTGCTGCACCAGTGGTAAGAGGAGGAGGAGGAGGAGGAGGAGGAGAATTGAAAAGCCGATGAAGGTGAAAATGGAGAGTTGTTTCTTATTTGTGCCTCTGTGGAAAGTGTCCGCTCCGTAACTACGTTTAATCAATAGATAAACAAATCTAAACCCATAACTTGGCAGAGGAAAAGTCTAAACCTACTATGATAAAAACTATAAGGCTACAAAGCGGGCAAGCAGCAGAGACGAGTGCCTCAGGTAACGCGGAGGTGGCATGATGTGAGTGCCTTCTGGAATCTGCAGCGCCCTGAGTTGTCGATGTCAAATTCCTGGTGCACCCTTGACTGCGCCTCAGGTGTGCTTTTTAAAACTAAGATCAGCAGAAACTTTTATACCAGCTAATTCAAGCAAAAGTCCCCTGTTTAATTCCTTCCAGCCCTCACAAAAAAAAAGCCAAACCTAAATAGCATTACAGCTGAATAACGACACGAATCTGTCATTGAAAATTTATGACCAGCTTACCATAAAACTTACTAAATAGAATTACAACTATTGAACCAAATGATTGGGAATAAAAAATTAAAAAATAAAAAGTTCCATTCTACAGGAACACAAGGCAAATCTATTTGACACTAATATCCCGTTTGGTAACACTAAAATTGGTTGAATCGGCTAAATCTATTAAAATTAATGCAGTTCTGTTTGCAATGGCTGAATTGGTTGAAGTAGATGAACTATGGAAAAATAATATTTAAGATATATTTTATTAATAAAATAAAGATGTATGAAAAAAAGTTAAAATGGTCCTCTACCGTAACTTCAGTCAATTCAACTAAAAAAGTAACTTCAACCTTACTTATTTTGATTTTTTTAAGAAACTTATTTTGATTATTAAATAATTCAGTGCGCATAATCAAAATTCAAAAGTTACATCATCATTACCCCAATGCCTCAATGGCTCCCACCTACGGTCAAAAGTTACATGCTTGTTAAAAAAATTAGCTGATAAGTTGAAAATGTGGGTTACCAAATGGGTTCTAAAACTGTTTCATCTTTAACATACACTCCCTATGAACAAAAAACATAAGGAAGAAAAGGAAATCATTCAGCAAGACTACTTGCATGAGTATCTGGCACCAAGCATGCTATCAAGGTGACCAGAAATGAGAAGAAATGGGAGTGGAATACTGAAGATGGCAATGCAGAGGAGAGTAAAAGAGAAGAAAATGCAAATGTTAGAATACAATTCAGGGATTTAATAGGGATGTTAATTGTAGAGATATCCTGATTTACATTTGTAAAGGGGTTAAAACTACTTTTATGGGACTTTCACTTTCTTTAAAATGTTTCCAATCCACCTCAAATTACTAATCTTCCTTCTAAGAAAGAACTGAGAAAATTATGAATACATTACCTATTTATTCATTCTAATTATTATGTCATACCCGTCAATGCTATCACCCACAAGAACGACTAACAAAATGAAACACAAAAATAATAAAATCAATGAAGATAATTTACTCCTTTTAAATTTTAGAAATCATGATGTAACACACGAGACCTAAAAACAACCAGTATTTTAGATGTTAAAGTCGCTAGGTAAAAGAGTTGTACTATGTCCTGTTTAAAAAATCAAAATTGACAGAACCAATATTTGTAACAAGAATTATTTTTCAGTACTAGTATGTCATGCTTGTTAAAGAATTAAACACTAAGATCAGTTTAGAAAAATATTTTTACAAATATTACCTATTTAATGTGTCTAAAAAGTATAATGAAAACATCAGGACAAATAATAATCTTTATGTTCCAATACCCAGTAGCGTCACATGATTCTAAGTACTCCTCATTCTCCAAAACCCAAAATCTATTTAGAATAAATTCATTACAAAAGAGAAAATCAAACACAAACTAAAAACAGGCATAACATGTTGAAGTCACTACAGAGCCAAGTTGCACCATTCCATGTCTAACTTATAACTTCAAATTTGGAGTAATCACCACTACCTTTAGAAATAAAACATTTTGGAATGATAAGAAAAATGAAACCAGAAAATTACCGGCTCAAACCAGTAGTACAACACAGTTCACTTGTTGAGGAAGATTGCAGTCGGAATGCCTGGTGATGGAGGATTTTGCGTCAAAAGCGAGGCATGAGATCCAGCCCTTTCAACATCACTTGGATTAGAGGAAGACAAAATCTCAATTGTTTCCAGCCCAAGTTGTCTTTCTATCAAGCCTGAGTTAGTCCTTAGAACCTCAATCTCACCAAACGGAAGTCTTAGATCCAACGCCCCAACCCCTACTGTCATAACCTCGTCCTTCTTGAACCTAAGGAAAGGCATACATTTCATCTGTATTTTCTTGAAATCACCCTTTTTTGCAACCTCACACTTCTGTAATTCTGAGAGGATTTCTTTATCAGGTGCAAAGGTGCGCGAAACAGTGTCAAATTTCCTCCTCAGTATGTTCAAACATTCCATTTTCCATCCATCATATTCCTCATTAACATATATCAAACCTAACATGGGTTTGTTTTTATGGATGGGGTTCGCATTTTTCTTCGAGCCGCCAGACACCTGCTTCTGCAGGAGCTTCCTCATTGATATGATCGAATCTTGCAAATAAGTGTTTGCCATTTTGAGTGTTAGGTTGGGCGCTTCGGCTTTCGGCCATCCAGATTTCACGCAAAAACCGTCTTTCTTCAAAATCTCCTTCCATACATGCTCTGCATAATGAGGGCAGATCGGAGCAATGAGCCGGGTTTGAACGTCCATAAACCTCCATAACAGATCACGATTCATTCCCGCCAAACCGCATGAAAGCCGGTATTCATCCCTAGCGGCTTGAAGATCATAGAAACCCGTCTTCAAAGCCTCCCTGAACATATAATCACTGTAGCTCTTCTCCGTTGTTTTCACTGCAATGTTCATTTCATTGTCAAACACCTGATCAGCAAATGTGGGCGGTCCTGATCCACTTCTTCTCAAAGATGAATCTTCAACAGCAAGAACTTCCTTCATCCAAGCAATTTCTTTTGTAAGACGTAAGATTGCGGCATTGGCCGTCTCAAAGACAAAGTTTGCATCGTCCATTCCGTCGCCCGCATCGGCAAGGGAGAATCGTGTTGCGTCTGCTGAAAACTCTTTGATGGCCTCGCGGAGGGTCCGGAAGTTTCCAGTGGACTTTGACATCTTCTCAGAGTTGAGCATGATATGTCCATTACATCTGAATCCACGTGGCCAGTGGTGCTTAGGGAAGATGGCAGCGTGGTTATAGATACAAAAGGTGAGATGGTTTTGAATAAGATCTTTTCCAGAGACTCTGAGGTCAAATGGGTACCAATACTCAAATTCCCTCTTCATCTTCTCAAGGAGAGAAGATGATATACCACAGGTAGTAGGGTGTGCACCACCACAAAACAAGAAATCCCAAACTTCGTCCGTTAACTGCTCAGGTTTGACTGAGGAGTGGTCATTGCCATACATATCTCCTTTTTGCAAATGATGACATATAGTGTAATATGCCATATAAATCGTGGAATCAGACAAAGATTCAACCAAAAACTGTTCATCCCAAGGAATGCGGGAACCAAGCCCAAAATTACGTGAACAAGCCCACTGGTTAAGCCAGCTTAATGTGTGCTCAAAACCATGACGGGTCTCATCGGAGTATAAACTCATAAGGGTTAAGCACTCCTCAGCATGATTCCTCCACTCGGGTTCGCCATAAATGATATACCACTGATCAGTCAAAGCCACAACACACTCATCCCCAGATCTTGAAACCACCTTTTTCTCAGGCTCACTGTACACAACGGCAAGATTCATTTCCAAAAGCTTTTTTCTGATCAGACTTTTAGCTTCTTGGACTCTCATTCCGGAAAACTCTCCTGCAATCATGGTCCCCTCGTAAAACCCACCCTTGTAGATCAATTTCTTAGCCTCATCAAGCTTTTCTCGCTCATTTTGACTTTTGATTTTTTTCTCAATGCAAATTCTCTCAGCTGACTTGTCCCCGAAATCTGGGTGGTTGATGATGGGGACTACCTCAAAGGGCAAGACCCATTCATCTTTGACGCCGAACTTGGCCCTGAAGGCTGGTTTAGACTTCAACTCATGAAGTGCCATGTAATCATCAGGTGAGTCACTGGGGACACTGGTCACTATACCTGTACCCTTTTCGGTAAGCACGGAGAGCATCGGGAGAGTGTATATGACCTCATTGAAGGCTAAAGGAGAACGAAGGGGCAAACCGATGAGATCTTGACCAGTGAACTCAACCAAACAAGTTGGCTCCTCTGATTTGAGAGACAACCTTTGAAATGCTAAGTTTCGGGCAGCTCGATAGGTCAAGATGAAAACATCTGTATCATTGATCTCATAGGCACCATACTTTCCATCCGGCAATACCCAAGCATTTGTTTGACCATACATCGTCTCTGGCCTTAATGTGGCCGCGGCAAGGTAAACTTTTCTACCTTCTAGAACATTACCAATTTTTGGAGAGAAAGGTGGAATAACCTCCATCTTGATAAGAGTGTATTCTTGAGGAATAACTCCTTCCCCAGAAGCTCGGTCGTGATCCGCGCATGGCTGCCCATCTTTGGGAGAATAGATAGCGTGTCTAAGGTCTTTAACAATCTTTCCTAATGAAATCAATTTCCTCATTTGCCACCGGACGAAGGAATCGAAATACGGATTCATGTCAGTCGTGATGAACGAACGCCGCCAATCACAACCCAACCCAAATGACTTCAAGTCCTCCACGGCGAGAGGTGGGAAAAACAACAGCCAGTGATAGGGATCAGTAAACTTAGCAATCTCCTCGTCAGACAGACCATAGCTCCTCATGATCTCCCACTGGAATTTAGTGGCACCTGTCTTGGAAATGGCTTTTGACTTCTTTCCTTTGAATTTTCCGCCCTCTCCCTTCACCTCTGACTCACCGATTTTTTCATCTTCTTCTTGTGGATGAGGAAACTGTGGTGGATTTCCGAACATTTCCATCTCATTTAAAAGCTTATCTGAAGACGCTTTTATAGGCATCCCTGTGCAGTGAAACCCGAATGGCAAAAGCACATTATCGCCCCTCAATCTATGATAAGCGGCGGCAAACTCAAGTTTAGACAGAGAAAATGCATGCCCGAGATGGAGATATCCATTCATATATGGGAAAGGGAAGTTCCCAAAGAACTTCTCACCCGGCGAAGGAGGAGAATCTTTGGGGTCTGCTCTGAAAACGTCACCCTCTTCCCACATTTTCTGAACCTCTGACTCTATTTCCAACAGCTTGTCCCTTCGAGCATAACTTTTGCCACTTTCTTCTGCCATATTTTTCCCACCGGCAAACTCGCACAAACTCCTAAATAACATCCATTAAAAAAAGTTCACCATAGGCTGAAACAGGTAAAATTGCTATTTAAGTCTATATGCTACGAATGGATAACTAATAATATCTATTACTAGACATACAGGCACACCATTAACCAGAATTCCTTAATACATATGAAGATTAAAGAGAGAATAATCATGAAAGTTTCACATCCATATGTTGCGCAGGAGAACACAGGGTATAGGTTCAACACCTTATGCAGTTCATTCCAAGAGTAAGTGGAAAGATGATAAATAAAACAAACAAAATGATTTTTTTACTTTTCAAAATATATGGTGATAAAAGTGAGGTTTAATCAACAAACCTAAGTACAGAGAGATTGGTTGAATGCTTTGGACGAAAATAGCACCTCAGGAGATGGTAAACCGCCACGCTGAACAAGTACACCTGGAAAGTACTTTCCTTAAGGATTAGTGTAAAAATGAACACTCTGGGTGTGTATAGTAGAAAAAGCTGAGTGACCCGTGCTTGTAAAGTAATTTTTTGAACACCTATTACTATCAGCAAAAGAAAACTTGGAATGCAAGCTCCTTCCTTGGAGCTGACTGGCACCTCAGTTTATCGTGATAATTACAATTCCATTAAATACATTATATGGTTCATTTTGCTTATGTTCAAGTTAAAGTTTAATTTATTCAAGATAACCTTTTGAATTTTCTATACCTGAAGGCTGAAGTCAAGCATAAAAATATATCTTTCATTTCATCTCCTGGATCTTCAAACTCAAGCAAAACATATTCACTAGAAAATGAATTTGGATCAGATTTTCGTTTGCATTTTGAAAAAACTCTATTCTATAGTGATGTGCTTGTGGGTGTAGTAAAATACATGGTGAGCATATATATAGATGCTTGGGTAAAGTAAATTGCATATATAACGATTACATTAGAGTATCTTATTATGTAAGAAGCAAAGTAACAAAATCGATTCTAGTAAAATTAAAACAGTTAAAATTAGAACTACCCTTAGAATCATAGCACAAAACTAGTAAATTCCCAAATTCAAAGTTTTCTTAAATCAAATTCTTAATAGACTAGCTAATAAGCCAAAACATCCGTCAAGTCTGAATTTTAAAAGCTTCTAGTATTCTTCTTCAATCCCAACATACTAGAACTGAAGCACAAATTTGAACATTGAAAGAATATAAATGTGAGAATTTGGATAAAAGAAATAGAAGCAGGCTTACAGAGCAGGATGGTAGACGATGGAGGATTTTCCGGAGGTCTGAAACGAGACGGAAAACCGATCGAAGAAGGGCTGGGATACAGGCAAGACGGCAAGCGACTGGGAGAGAGAGGAGGTTTTCCTTATTTTAAAATTATTTTTGTTGGGTTTAGGGTTAATATTTAGCATGTTTTCAATAGACTAATTTTGTCAAGTTTTGTTGGGTTTAGGGTTAATATTTTTAATTAGATTGAAATTTTTTGAGGATGTTTGTTTAAGTCTAAATATGGTCTCAATGCCCCATTAAGTTTGGATTGATTTTTCTCGGACTAATAAAAGTCTAAAACCAATTAAGTAAAAACATCATTATATGTTTAATAATATCACTTAAGCAACATTGAGATCCCTTTGGATAATGGTGAAAATAATTTAAATACCCCAAACTTTGAAAATATGTTAGGTAAGCATCTCAAACTTTCATATGTAATATTTATAAAGCCCTGAACTTTATATAAAATGTTATATTAGTACCATGAACATATGTTTTTTCTTTCACAATGTAAATTTATGACTCTTCAACTACACCTTTATAAATGTTTAAGTATTTTAAGTCATGTGTTTAACACCATAAGTTTACATTTTTGAATAAAAAATTACATATTTATGGTGTTAATCTAACTTTTTATGTAAAATTTGGGGTATATATATTACATATGATAGTTTGGGGTGCTTACCTCACACCCCTTCAAAGTTTGGGATATTTAAATTATTTTATCCTTGGATAAACTGAAAATTGTCTAAAATGGTCGATTCTGTTGAGATTGGTGAAATCTGAGTGAAATCGTTGGATGTAAGTTAATGACTCAAATAGGACTAATTGCAAAGTTAATTGCACATATAGGACTGCTTACGGAAGTGGAGTTTCATAGGACTAAATTAAGCATAGATGGACAAAAATAACCCTGCTTTATTTATTTTTAATTTAAAAAAAAAAAGCAAAATAGAAAAACAGTTGAAACTGTAAGCAGTCAAGTGCCGGCAGTAGCGTCAAATCCAGAGTCGCCCCCGCTGCCCTGATCGGCGCTGACTACCGCCGCACTCGCCGGAACCGTCAGCCCATGTCCTTGCCGGCGCCGCCTATCGCCGCCCTCGCCGGCACTATTGCGTCTCTGCTGGTTCATCATCGCCATTCATCACCGCCCAACTGGCGTCACCATCGGTCTCTGCCGCCGCCATCGTTGATTCCGCAATTGTGTTGAATCCGGGGCCACCACTTCACCTCCGAGCACTGTCGCCGCCGTCACACCCCACTGCCAAAAATATGCCATAAAATTGGAAGATTTGGCCTTGAAGATTACCTTCAAATATGTTTTAAACAAATTTTCAAATCTGCCCTAATGATGGCAGATTTATATTGACCGATTTACACAAAACTGCCATAATCTTGGCGAAACAAAATTTCTGAAAAACCAAAATTTTAACACGAATGCATCTCAATAACAAACAAGAAGTGAATGACAAAAGATAAAAATAAAAAACTGATTTGACAGAGTGTTTTGCCACATTATGATTCTCAGATTACATTCTGCCATAAACTTGGCAAAATTGTATACCATCATCCAAAAAACTGCCATAAATATGGCATAATCGTATGCTATCATCCCAAAATCTGGAAAGTGGATTTTTTTCAAAAAATTAATAAATCAGGAAATGGAAATTTGAAAAACGAAGCAAATGACAAAAAAGTAGTAAAACCTACTTATACAAAAGCATTTCTTCCATAAAGTGATTGTAAATGTACACATCTTTGCCATAAACTTGGCCAAATCTAAAGCAATCATCCAAAAATATATGAAAATCAATTTTTTAAACTCTGAAATTGAAAACCATAAAATAGAAATAGAAGTGTGAAAAACTGGAAAAATCAATTCAAAATTCAGAAAAATGGAGGAAAATCGAAAAGAAGAAGAAGAGGAGGAGGAGGAGAAAGAAGAAGAGAAGAGGGATAGAGAAGAACCTTAATTGCATTGGCGAACGGAGAAATCGACGGCGTCGATCGATCTTGTGCGCAGGGCGGAGTCCACGGCGGCGGCGATGGCTAAGGTGAAGTCGGTCGATGATGCGCAGTGAAGGAAGAGATATAGATATGTGGGCAAGATAGAATGGAGAATCGGTTTTGGGGAAGAGAGATAAGCCTAAAAGGGATAAGGGGTAAGGATGGAACGAAAAATACGGATGTTTTGAAATAGGAGTAAAATAGTCCTATTTAGGAAAAAAATCATACATGGTCCTATTTGAGAATTTCTCCCTTCTTTTAGTCCTATATGGGGCAATTACTATAGAAACATTGCATTTAAAATATAGTGCCTGTTTATTAGCTATGATTTTTGTTAACTTTTTAACCAAACATGTAACTTTAATTTTACAGACTGAATTGTGTAATAATAATAAAAAGTAAGGTTGGAGTTGCTTTTCTGTCTGTATTGGCTGAAGTTAATGTAGATGGTCATTTTAACTATTTTTCATATAATTTGTTCTTTATTTCATTAATAAAAAGTATTTTAAATTATTATCTTTCACAAATCAGCGAAATCAGCCAATACAACCACATAAGCCAGAACTTCATAAATTTCACCAGAATAAGCCAATCCATCCGATTTGGCTATTACCAAATGGGCTCATATTTTGGTAAAAAATTAAAGAAAAAAATTATGACAAATAGATAAAATGTTGTCTTAGAATAACTTCAACTAATTCAATAAAAATAACTCTAACCTTACTTATTTTGATTATTTCTAAATTTTGCGTGTGAAGTCAAACATTACATATTTGACTAGTTTTGTATCCGGGCATTGCCCCGGGCCATATGCATATATAGTTTTCAATTTTCATATTGTGTGCTTATAATATTTCAAAAAATATCAGGATGTGTATTAATAGTAAAATAATTCATACCATGCATTCCATATTTCCATCATGGAAATTCCATGACATCGTAATATGACTATATCACATAAATTTTGGAAAATCTGTTTCTAAATTTTAGAAAACCTATCTATAGATAATATTTATGGTTTTAGTGGAAAGTCACCTATCTTTAGAGTGAATTAAATTCTGTAATCCATCTCGACTTGAGAGTCATTCAAATATTGGAGATCATATTCTACTGAAACAAAGACTTCTTCTAGTGAATGGACATGTTAAACCATAAAAGTATATAAAACATTAGAATAACCAAATAAGGAGGATGTTTGTAGTAGGTTTATTTACGTCTTAACACAAAAGTATGAATCTCTATGGAATAATATCTTACAAATTCAAACACCGGACTACATAAATGTTTAGCCATGATTGAAAATTGTCTCTTTAAGTTCTTCTACATTTGATCTTTTTATAAATATACACTCGAGTCGTTATTCATAAAAATCTGGTGCAAATTTAAAGAGTTGTCCAAGAATAATGGACAACGGATAAATGAACCTAAAATGTAAAATCATCGCATTCATTTTGAAAAAATCAATGATATAATTTTTATTTCATTACATTTGAGTCAAATTGTATATATTTGTGCCTCCTTTTTGTTATTATGGAGTGCATAAACTGGGCCCTTTAGGGAAAGTCGTCCATCAACTAAGCCCATTAGGAAAGTAATAAAAAGTTTTTAAAATACAATCTCACATTGGGTAGAGCAAAACAAAATGTTAATTAGAAAAAAAATTAATTAGGGTAATCTTGCGTGAATAATGACTTTCTAGGGAATAAGGGGCAGTCAACGGCTTCTTCAGACACTTCTCTAGAGCAATAGAAATAGCAAAAAATGCAGCATCTCTTTTCTCTAGGAGGCATTCGACAGAAGATTCTTCTTTATCTAAAACAACTACTTCTTGCTTTTCTAACAATCTCTGAATTTAGTGATTTTAGACTCAAAATCTATCTCACGGTCTTTCAATCTAGTGATCTGACTCTTCAAAGATATCTCAATATATACCTTGAATATTTTCTTCAAATTGCATGTATTTCAAGTTAAGATCAATAACACGGTGACTCTAAATTTTAGTGTCTGCTTATGAAAGTTGTAACTTTGAGTTTGTGTAGTCCATGTGAACGGACCAGGGGCCTCTGCCTTGCTTTGGCAGGCAAGGAGGGTGCCTGGCCATTTTCAACCCTCAGATAAAAAAATTAAAGGAAGAAGATGAAGGGGTCCACTTTATTCACTTATCCCAAAGTCATGGATTAAATCTCTGCCCTTGATTGCAGTAAGGCACTCTGCCTTAAGGCAGAGAATCCAATTCCCATGTGAACAACTTGAAAATGCACGGTCGCATATGTGAAAGGTTCAGGGTTCGAAGTGGAGCTTCATCCAACATGACCAATCACCACCGTAGCCGGTAGTCAATTTCTCAAATCTGTTTGGGAGTTGCTCTTGTGTATCAATATTGTGTTACAATTACCATATGTAAGTTCTTCTTTCGTTATAAGATTTGTTCTATCTTCACTATAATTCTAAGAAGCAGAGGCTCAAGTATTTCAATATTTTTCTTGACAGTTTTATTTAATCGGACATAGATATCATATACTACGTATTTCTTTATTTTTTCAATTTGACTTATATTTGGGAAATATTTAATACTTGGCTTAATTTTTCTATTTTAATAAATTAATCAGTGGAAAAAATTACAAATAATTAAGTAGGTTTTATTTTTTAAATATTTACCAACAGATATAGAATTCAACCAGAATCCAATCCAAGTCTATGTTTTCTCCCCCTTTATATAGGTGGATTTGGTTTGTGTGCATATATTTGTTTTTGAACTATATTTTATATCTTGATGAGGAGTTACGTCTTAAAAGGTAAACCTGATAGGAGGGTAATCCATATCTTAATAACACTTTATTACTTCACAATGTTTTTGATGTGGGACTTCAACACCCCTCCTCATGACCAAAAACTACGTCTGGATCATGTCCTCATTCATTTTTCCCTCCAGCTCATCATTATTGTCATCTTTTATAATCATCATCATTTTTCATAGGAGATCCACACCATGGTTATGAATCGATTTGGCTTCGATACCCTGTTCAGATCTAAAATTCATCCTAAAGGATCAACATGATAGGAGAAATAACTCATATCGATCCTAATATAACACTTTATTACTTCATATTTTTTCAAAGTGTGACATCAACAATATCCCTGAATTACATATAACTAATTTCAAAAATCTATATTGGGAAAATAAATTAAGTACCCCAAACTTTAATGAGATGTGAGATAAGTGGCCTAACCTTGCATATGTAATATATACCTCTAACTTTATGTAAAAAGTTATGTTTGAACCATGATTGTATGTTTTTTACAATACAAATTTATTGGAGTATTTACATAATTTAAAATACTCTAAGCCTTGTTAGAATAAAGTTAATATTCTAAAATTTCATTTGTGAAATAAATCATATTATACTCTCTCGTGTTTAAAAGTTTGCTACACTTTCAATTCCTATTTGGAATGTATTTAAAAGTTTGCTACACTTTCCCTTTTTGGTAAGTTTTTTCTTTAAAAATACTCAATTACCATTACCTTTTTTACTCCGGGTATTTTTATCTTCTATTTTCTACTTTTTCACATTCTCTCATACTTTTTCACCTTAAATATTAGGAAAAATTGATAGAAAATAATCCCAACTATTGCCGGTCCGCTAACAATAATCCCAACTATTGATTATTTTTGTATTATCCAAACTATAAGGACCGTCCGCCAATAATGGTCCATGACCAGATATTACCTCCTATAAAAACTGAAATTTAAATAGAAATTAAGCATAAAAATTAAAAGTTGAAATTATTTATAGGGATTACTTGCTATATCTCTTCTCATCCACTTTATTTAGAAACTACATGAATTTATGTATAGGGACCATTATTGGCGGAAGGTCCCTAAAGTTGGGATTATTCAGAAATAATCGATAGTTGAGATTATTATGAGCGGACCGCCAATAGTTGGGATTATTACTATCAACTTTTCGTAAATATTATGCCAAGAAATAATGTAGTGATCTTTTAAATACAGATGAAGTATACGGTACAATTTAATTTAAATTGCATCCTCATAAATGTTTTGTGCATTTTAAATTATTTACTTAACATTATAAAATTGCACTTGTGAAAAAATATATGATCATGATGCTAACATAACTTTTTATATAAGTTTGGGGTATACATATTACATTTGCAAGTTTGTGGTACTTATCCCACACCACTTCAAAGTTTGAGATATTTAAATAGGTATACATATTTCCCCCATCTATATTCAAACAATAAACTATTTTAATTATCACCAATTATAGAAATAATAGTTATACATATAACTTACTTATATTGTTGAAATGTTCAAATTTTCAATTATACAAAACATACCCTAGCGTGCTAATGGCTCAAGTGAAGCATATCAGGATGCTTGAATGCTTGATTAATCTTGCATATTTAGACATCAATATTAACAACGAATATAATGATAATCTATTTTCATCGATTAGTGACAAATCATGTGTAGATTTTATCACATAAAGAACTATATAAGGGATATTATCCAACCACATATGAGTATAATGTAGAGTTCTACTATTTGACTTTCATATGGAGTGATAATATAAGCTCACTTATGAGAATCATCATATCCATCGTTGTTCATTTTTATAATTCTCTCATCCCCCATTAAAAAGAATGGTGTTGGCCGGATGAAAGTAATGAGCTATATGACTTTATATGAAAGTCTTATGGACTGCATCAATCTACTCCATGACTCCCATGAGAATACGTTATTTCAGGTCTCGGAAGTTTTTAATGAGCATAAACACACGCTTTTCTTTGAAGTGCTTTTTTATGTAAATGAATATAAGCTTTTATTGGGGTTGATGTCGAGTTTGGAATTTAACACAAATCATTCATTTACACTCGTACGGTAATTTCCAGTTCGAAATTGGAATGTCTCTTGTTTATAGGACCAAACACTATACTATCTTAAGCAATGTTTGGTGTGTTAACTTCTTCCTTGGTTATTCAAGTAAATTTTTTGTTATAGGTTCAATCTATATAGGCATCATAGCTATACACAATTATTCCTCCATCAATTTCACTTGTACATTCTAAAATTTGTTCACACTCCACTTGCTACATATACCACTCAATCAAATTAAAAATATTCAAATCACATCAGAAAGATTTAGATCAGATCATAATGGATCAAAAAGATTCAAATCAAATCAGAAAGATTCAGATTAGGAAAATTTAGATCAAATAAGATCAGATAGATTTTAAATATTTCTAATCAGAAACACTCGGATCAGGCCAAAATTTGTAGACATAATCTAAATTTCATGAAGAGCATGCTTAGAATATTTCATCATAAATTTCTATCAGGAACCACTCCAATGGCGACGGCCGAACGGAGGATCCTACAGACAGCTGGACATGATCTCTCGTCTATATACATGGCTGATCTCATGTACATATTTTTCTTAGTGAACAAATATTTGTACGATATATCAATCTTTACGCTATTTGTATTGTATTTTAATGTTCAAAGCGTTGTGTCTAAAAAAGTTTGATTTTAATACTAAAATAATGTCATCATGCGTTTATATCTCTTAAAATAACTCATCCGATGGTCATGATGAGTTTGTATATATGTAACTAATATAATGTTAGATTTGGAAAGATAATAGGAGTTTATATGAATAACAATTACTCCTTATAATAATTAGGATAATGAAATATTTTAGGAGGAAAATATTTTTAGAATTGATGATACTTAATTATCAATACATACCTATATATACGTCTTGCTAGTTTTAAACTTGATTTTATCATCAATCTTTTTTCACTTTATTTTATGACATATTTTTTGGATTGATAAAAGAGCCCTTTCATATACATATCACAATTAATTAGTATCAACATTCTATAACTTTTTTATGTTTAGTCTTATAAGTCAAAATTGGCAATTTTGTAACTAATACCGAGTAACAAACTACGGAGTATTACCCTAATTAGAGAAATATGTCATTTATAATCCAGATGTATATTAATTGACTTTATTAATTCTTCTATGAGAAATCAGTTTAAATTAGCCAAATTATTAATTTTCTTTTCTAATACTTTATAATCTAATACTATAGAACCCATATTGCTTTGATATAGTCACCATATTGAAATATATATTATCTGTATTTCATTGTAAATCTTTCTTACTTTTATGAATCTTTTATATGGTTTTATAATTTTATGGATAATTTGAAGATTAGATTGTAAAATAAATCTAAAATCTAAAAATTATCAATAAGCCTAACCGACAATACTTATCTGCCTATGAATTCCATCAATTGAATTTAACATGCCTAGCTTTTTTGACGGCATGATTTTAGACTTTTTAAATTCTTTTGAAATACGTAGTACTTTATTTAAATTGAAGAATTTTAAGGGCAAAATCTAAAAATTAAGAATTGCAATAATTGGACTTAATAGCAATTTTATCACAAATCAATTTCAATTGAGATGACTCTACTTTATTAGTACTAAAGTAGACGTTTCTGTTTAGAATGTACTGAAATTTGATCGATTCATACAACCAATTCATTCATTTATAGTTTGTTCCTAATGCAATACTGAATTTGGTTGGATCTATAATTAATCAGCTCATTTGTAACGTCGTCACTAACTGTAGCATTTCAGTTCATCTTTTAGATTTCCACAGGCTTATGTCAACTTTATGATCTCACTATTCGATAGTTATATTGTTTCTGTTGAAATATTTATTTAAAATTTCTGTCATTATTTCAACTTGAACATCAAGAAGTTCTTTTTGAGGTACATTTCCACTTTCTCCGAGTTATTAATTTAATTTACCCTTTTAATTTCTTGTTTAGGTGTATAATGAGATCTCGTTTTTTTACCATTTGGAATGAGATGAGAAGGAATTGAAAAAGTAAATCATAAAGTTTCTTTTTAGGTAATCTTTCTTTCACCTCTTCTTCAAAACCTGTATATAATTTGGCTCTTTTCCTGCATAGTTATTTTATTACATGTGGTTTTTTCTCTTTTACTACTAACATTTAGAACGAGGTTAAGAAATTAAAGTTAAGTGACATACTACCTCCGTTCTCTTTTAATTGCAACGTAGGACTTTTTGCACTATTCACACATTCTACTTTGACTATATTTTATTTATTAATGTATTACGAATTTAATTTTTAAAAAATATTGTTAAATTCTTCTCATTCTAAATTTTCAGAATATATATTTTTGAAATTTTTTACTAATAAGGATTGAAAGATATTAATGGTCAAACTCGTGCGTTGGCAAACGTAAAATGTTGACTGTTGCAATTAAAAAGGAACGGAGGAATATATTCCAACACACAAGCGAATTTTCTCTATCTAATTAAAGAAATCTGTGTTACTCTAATTTGATCCCCTTTTTAAGTCAAGAAAATTTTCTCTATCTAATGCAAGCAAGACGATTAGGTGCTCATATTTCCAATATGGCACTAGTTAGCCGGAGCAAAGAATATTTGACATATTCTTTGAAATAGTGTTCTTATATCTATATATAAACTAGAGAAAATGGAAACTAATAATCCAACCTTTTAGCGGTCTTCTTTTAATGGTCCCACCTTTTCGTTATTCATGAATAATCCAACCTTTGCACCTCATCTTCATTCACTGGTCCCCGACCGGTTGATGACCTGTTATTCCCAGTTATTTTCTTATCTTTGCAAAATATTATCTTTGTGAAAGGTGGAATTTATGGTATAATAGTTTGCAGAGATAAGAAAATAACTCGGAATAGTAGGTCATCAACCGATCGGGAACCAATGAATGAGGATGAGGTGCAAATGTTGGATTATTCATGAATAACGAAAAGGTCGAACTATTAAAAGAAGACCGCTAAAAAGTTGGATTATTAATTTCCATTTTCCCTATAAACTATCTGTATAATTTCTAATAAATTTTAACATGTGCTTTGATTCCAAGAACAAAAACATATATATGCATGAAGCCATTTTTTTCTTCTAAAGTACTATTTGAGTATCGACAATGAAACAACACATTATTCTTTTTACCGCTGCTTGAGTATCGACAATTTTGACATTTCTTCTTTGTGAGATTAATTAGTCTCTTCCACTCACGTTTTCATGTTTGCTATTAGTATCATATATAGTCTCTATAGCTACGCTCTCACCATGTCCTATAATGTTATGTCATTAAAGAATTTTTTTCACTCTCCACAATTAGACGAACAATAAGCTTTGTTCTACATATAGAGCCCGTTTGGTAGCACGAAAATCGGCTGTTTTGGCTGTTTCTGCTGAAATTTATGAAGTTCTGGTTGAAGTGGCTGATTCTGCTGATTCTAGAAAAAAATATTTTAAAAATATATTTTATTAATAAAATAAAGAAAAAATTACATGTAAAAATAGCTAAAATGGTCATCTACAGTAACTTCAGCCAATACAGCCAGAAAAGTAACTTCAACCTTACTTTTTCTGCTTATTACACAATTCAGCACGCTAAAGTAAAATTACGTGTTTGGTGAAAAAGCCGGCTGATAAGCCTGATAAGCCGAAAAAAGGGGTCTCCAAACGGGCTCATAATTTTATTTTAAAGTACTCTATTGTATTAAGGATATACATCGGGCGGGTTGGGTCGGGTTCGTTAAATCGGTTGGGCCTGCCCAGATTATTCGGGTTTGCTATTAATCAACCCAAAGTATGCACTATAATTTGGTAAATCATGCATCAACGGGTCGGGTAGGGTCAAGTAAATTTAAAAAGATCACTACGGGTATAATTCTTTAATATAGACAGTTCAAATCTTTCAACTCGTACCCAATTCATTATTCCAAAACAAAACTTAATACATCAAATCACTTTTAGAATAATATAATGATGAACAACCAAAAAAAGACACCCTCACTAACAAGCGTTACAGGGTACTGATCATCCATAAGAACATCTCCCGAAAAGTTCACCTTTGAATTTGCATCTTTCATTGTCACCATTGTCATCATCATCTTCATACCCCTCAAATGCCTTTTCAAATTTAATGGCTTATTCTAGCATGAGGTATGTAGAGTTCCACCTAGTGGCTCATCTAATACTAACAATCCATTAAACTCCATTTTCTCCCTTTCAGCACATGTTTTAAATTTTGAAAGTATAGCTGGTGAACCTCGAATAAACGTCACTTCATTATGATTGGCAGAAATTTAATCATGAAGGCCCTTAAATCCCTCACTCACATTTAGGTTAATGATGTGAGCACAACATCTAATAAGCATAAATTCCCCTCCCAAAACAGAACCTTTCCAACTATTCATTTTCCTTTTCCAGAAGCTAAGCATAGTGTCATTAGAAGAGGTGATGTCAACTGTAATGGTTAAAACTCTTTCAATGCCCCAATCATGCAAACAAGATTTTATGATCTTACTAACTACCACTCCCCTATCACTTGAAATTTGAAAAAAGTTCAGAACTTTTTTACACAAATTCCAATCAGCATGAATGTAGTGAACAACAATCAATCATTGGTCCAACAATCGTGGTCAAGCATACTCTCTGACCTTCTTTCTTTAGCTTTGCCTTAAGTTTTGTCTTTTCATCAGAAAATAGCTTGGATATATCCCTTGCAACAGTCATACAGGAAGGGACAACAAATATGGGTTGCATCACTTGATAGAATTTCGCAAACCCTTCATCCTCAACAAACCTAAATGATAAATGGCAACCAATTTCGCTAAAGCTAGCTTGCAGTGTTGGTGGAATGTGTCTGGATAAACCTACAAAAAAGCGTTCAGAAAAATAATATAGCTCAAGACGTGTGAATGTTGTCCTCAAGATAGTATTTCCGACTAGCAAAAATCATTCCCCAAGATATAACGAGCTTTTGGTGTAAACCAGTAACAGAACAACGAGAGTAAAAAATGATTAATCCAGCAAGAGTTCGAATTTTGAGCCCGTTTGGTAGCACCAAAATCGGCTGTTTTGGCTGATTCTGCTGAAATTTATGATATTCTGGCTGGAGTGGCTGTTTTGGCTGATTCTGCTGATTTAAGAAAAAAATATTTTAAAAATATATTTTATTAATAAATTAAAGAAAAAATTATATGTAAAAATAGCTAAAATGGTCCTCTACAGTAACTTCAGCCAATACAGCCAGAAAAGTAACTCCAACCTTACTTTTTCGGCTTATTACACAATTAGCGCGCGAAAGTAAAAGTTACGTGTTTGGTGAAAAAGCTGGCTGATAAGCCTGATAAGCCGAAAACAGAGTTCTCCAAACGGGCTCTTTATGTGAGGGAGTTGTAGTTCGAATGTATTGAGCCAAAAGAATAAACAAAGTGGGGCTGAATATATACGTGCAAAATCTAAACATTGTGGCAAATGTGCAACGTCCTAAAACTTAATAAAGTAATTAATGATTGCAATTAAAATGTTTTTAACGTGTAGATGTGGATTAAAAATATGAAGGTTGTATCTCGAGTGAAAAGCAATTAACAACCAATGTTCGTATTGTAAATGAATTAGACTTAATGTTTGCAATGAATTTAACAATTAATAGCACATGTATACTTGACACTCATGCCACACACTCATTGTTTAAAATTCATTATCAAACAAGGAATTCAATAATTAGTAAAATTACACGAGATTTGATTAAATTAAAAGTTTTCAAAATAATTAAAATTAATAAATTTTATTCATTTGAAATACTTCTATTTTTTCCAACATGCAGTTGTCTTTATTGAACCCTGTAACAGTAAGAGCACCATTTCAAGATTGTATAAGCTCAAACACTTTTGTTTCTTATCCTGGGGTTGTGTGGATTTTTAGGGAGATTTCTCAAAATAGGACCAAATAGAGTTTCGAATTCCAAAATAGGACTGTGTTGAGTTTAATCCAACACGATATAGTAAATATATGTATGAACACTCAGTTTTTACGTGGAAACCCGAAAGGGAGAAAACCACGGGACTTTTTAGGCTAATGTCCAAGCCCTCTCATTCTCATTAGTCTCTCCTCACCATTACATAGTACAAGTATTGAAGCTCCAATTCATGGAGTATCATCTAATCTAGAGAGCTAGCTAGAGAGAAATAAGGAAGAAGAAGCTAAAAGGGATCATAATATGGAGGGAAGACCTCCTATAAATAGGGAAAGGGGTGAGGGAAATACTCCACCCTAATGGGCCAAACGGGCCGATGTCGGGCCTAATGGCCAAAGTGGGCCAGAATGGGCCGAAATGGACCTAGCTGCTCGGGCTCCGTACTGGATAATATCTTGGGCTCCTGAACAGTAATAGGCCGGGATAATATATCCCAACACAAGTCCCCCAGTTTCTTGAGTAGTGAGCGTGCGAATCTGCTCGAGAAAATATACTCTGCCTGCGCTCTTCCTCTGTCTTGCTGGAAACTGTGTCTTCGAATAATCATAATAAGTGAGTGGGTGTCTGCACTCCTGAACGTAATCTACCAGTGAGGCACCCCCCTTCCCGACAGGGTCGGGCGAAGGGTGCTCCTCCACGGGTACACTCCGCCTAAATGCATCAGGCGGGAGCAAAGGACTCTGACTCGAGCTTTCCAGTCGGAGAAGCTTAGAGGTCCATACATCCACGAACCGACGTCGCGGTACTGTCAAAACATGATGCACGTGTGTATGTATGAATGTATGAGGTATGATGCATGAATGTATGTATGCATGTAATGTATGTATGTAATGTATGAGAGAGGGAATGCAAGATGTGATAGAAGCAGTAGCTCTCATCGATAACCCGGGCCTGTCAGCGCCGAGAAGCAGACGTGCTGCGTAAGATGGTCGTCGCCATCCTAGGAAGGGATGGGCAATCCGGAGATGAACCCGACACAATGGCACGGCGGGGCCGATTGTGCTGCATAAGAAACGTCTGTCGCCGTCCTGGAAGGGATGGGCGAGCCGAACATGAGCCAGACACGATGGCGCAGAGGCGCTGATCGTGCTGCATAAGACGTTCGTCGCCACCCTGGAAGGGATGGGCGAGCCGAACCGTGAATCTGGACACGATGGCGCTGAGGGGCCGATCGTGATGCATAAGACGTTCGTCGCCACCCTGAAAGGGATGGACGAGCTGAACGTGAGCTGGGTACGATGGCGCTGAGGGGCCGATCGTACTGCGTAAGACGGTCGTCACCATCCTGGAGGGAATGGGCGAGCCGAACCGCGAATCTGGACACGATGGCGCTGAGGGGCCGATCGTGATGCATAAGACGTTCGTCGCCATCCTGGAGGGAATGGACGAGCTGAACGTGAGCTGGGTACGATGGCGTTGAGGGGCCGATCGTACTGCATAAGACGGTCGTCGCCATCCTGGAGGGAATGGGCGAGCCGAACCGTGAATCAGGACACGATGGCGCTGAGGGGCCGATCGTGATGCATAAGACGTTCGTCGCCACCCTGGAAGGGATGGACGCGCTGAACGTGAGCTGGGTACGATGGCGCTGAGGGGCCGATCGTACTGCATAAGACGGTCGTCGCCATCCTGGAGGGAAATGAGCGATCCGAACCGTGAATCTGGACACGATGGCGCTGAGGGGCCGATCGTGATGCATAAGACGTTCGTCGCCACCCTGGAAGGGATGGACGAGCTGAACGTGAGCTGGGTACGATGGCGCTGAGGGGCCGATCGTACTGCGTAAGACGGTCGTCACCATCCTGGAGGGAATGGGCGAGCCGAACCGCGAATCTGGACACGATGGCGCTGAGGGGCCGATCGTGATGCATAAGACGTTCGTCGCCATCCTGGAGGGAATGGACGAGCTGAACGTGAGCTGGGTACGATGGCGTTGAGGGGCCGATCGTACTGCATAAGACGGTCGTCGCCATCCTGGAGGGAATGGGCGAGCCGAACCGTGAATCAGGACACGATGGCGCTGAGGGGCCGATCGTGATGCATAAGACGTTCGTCGCCACCCTGGAAGGGATGGACGAGCTGAACGTGAGCTGGGTACGATGGCGCTGAGGGGCCGATCGTACTGCATAAGACGGTCGTCGCCAGGGGCGTAGCCAGGACGGATGTTTACCCTGGGCCGACTATACACTAAAAACATTATATGTAGCAGTGAAGGAGCCAGAAATCTATGATTAAGGGGGCCGAGTTTTGAAAATTTTACATTGAAGGGGCCAGAGTTTAAAATTTCAACAAATTTTCTATAGATTAAAAATATTTATATATAATACTCTGTATATACTTAAGAATTTTTTCTTGGAGGGGCTGAGGCTTCTTTTAGCCCCTCCCTGTCTCCACCCTTGATATTACGTAGTATAAAAATTTTAAAAGCGATAATAGTGTGAACATAATGATTAAAATCCATTAAAATTCATAGTAATGTTTTTAAACAATACATACAATGTTTGAAACTAAAACGTCGTTTTTGTTGGCATCCGAAACTACTTCCACTTGAGCAGATGAGATATTAGGAGTTTCAATTGAGACATTTAACTATTGTCTACTTTGTGCGCTTGTACAAGGCTTATAAAAATAACGCAATGTGATTTTTGCCGTTTTGAAAGTAGATTGAGTAGCCATACCTACTACAATTACCAATAACATAAACAACCGTTGCCCCAATGAGGACACACTTAAAAGTGTTGCCCCACTTAAAAGTATTGCTCCAATTGTGACCACAAAATAGGGGTGGAGGTATAAAATGGGGTACAAGTTGGGGTGCCTTTAGCATTTTTCTAACATAAAAAACTAATCAATATTTTACTTTAATTCATATAATTCATACTAATATTTCAAAAAATTCACAAATAACTTGACATTCCTAATTTTCTATTTCACAATTCAAAGCACGTAATTACACAAATCAATTGTGATACACTAAGTCACTAATACAATCTAATTTAACAAATAAAATTCTTAATTAATCTAAAAATTGTAAAAAAAAAAAAGAAACTCTTACCTTGGCTTGAAGCAGTAAGCTTGAAGAGAGGAGAAGCAGAAGCAGCCGGCTTCTAGAGTCCAAGAGAGGCAGAGAGCTGCGCAGTCCGCAGACGAGTCGGAGCAGACGCCGAGCGATTTAGGGAGTTAGCGTGCGTCTCCAGCGAGTCGGCGAGCACACGGCGAGTTGGAGATGTCCGACTGAGGGAGTTAGCGTGCGTCTCCGGCGGGATAAGTGATGCCCGCTGGCTTGGTCGCTTGGATGCTGCTGCGGCGAGCACTTGTTTTACTTAAGTTAGAGCTGGACCGTTTTTTTAACTTGGCCATAATATTTGTACACTGGGCCACTTTTATTTTACACTGGGCCACTTTCTTAAAACAAATATAAACTATACATATAATATAAAAAAAACAAAAAAGTTACCCTGGGCCATGGCCCAGCCAGGCCACCCCCTCCATCCGCCCCTGGTCGTCGCCATCCTGGAGGGAAATGGGCGATCCGAACCGTGAATCAGGACACGATGGCGCTGAGGGGCCGATCGTGATGCATAAGACGTTCGTCGCCACCCTGGAAGGGATGGACGCGCTGAACGTGAGCTGGGTACGATGGCGCTGAGGGGCCGATCGTACTGCATAAGACGGTCGTCGCCATCCTGGAGGGAAATGAGCGATCCGAACCGTGAATCTGGACACGATGGCGCTGAGGGGCCGATCGTGATGCATAAGACGTTCGTCGCCACCCTAGAAGGGATGGACGAGCTGAACGTGAGCTGGGTACGATGGCGCTGAGGGGCCGATCGTACTGCATAAGACGGTCGTCGCCATCCTGGAGGGAAATGGGCGATCCGAACCGTGAATCTGGACACGATGGCGCTGAGGGGCCGATCGTGATGCATAAGACGTTCGTCGCCACCCTGGAAGGGATGGACGAGCTGAACGTGAGCTGGGTACGATGGCGCTGAGGGGCCGATCGTACTGCATAAGACGGTCGTCGCCATCCTGGAGGGAAATGGGCGATCCGAACCGTGAATCAGGACACGATGGCGCTGAGGGGCCGATCGTGATGCATAAAAATAGTGATGATCATCTCATGGCCCTCGGCCTCTCGCGGCCCTCGGCCGTGCTGGTGATGTGTCAAGTCTCTCTCCTGATTGGCTGTGAGAAGCCGATCGTCTGCCAGGACTCCATCCGGGAAGGAATGGTGAGCCTGAAATAAATCCGGGCGATGTCCCTCCCACCTGATCTGGGGAGCTAATCGTCGTTCGTCTACCGTATCCGTGGTCCTATGTACGGACCGCTAAGCGGTGTACACTCGGTACGCAACAAACTCCGGTGGAGAACTGGTCCTGCGTGTCTGACCCATGGGGATGGTCTTCGTTCGTCTACCGTATCCGTGGTCTTATGTACGGACCGCTAAGCGGTGTACACTCGGCACGCAACAGACTCCGGTAAAGAACTGGTTCTTCGTTCTTCCCAAGTCTCGTGAGTACTGGTCTCCTGGTTTCGCAGGAGACGTTCGTCATCCCAACTATGAGAAGAAACAGGTTTATCCACGTCGGGATTCCCTATTCTTCGTTCGTCCCTGTCGTGGTCCTACTAACCTTCTTACTTCGAAGAAGACGTTCGGTCATCCAACGATCGAAGGAGGAACAGGTTTATCCACGTCGGGATTCCCTATTCTTCGTTCGTCCCTGTCGTGGTCCTACTAATCTTCTTACTTCGAAGAAGACGTTCGGTCATCCAACGATCGCAAGGAGGAACAGGTTTATCCACGTCGGGATTCCCTATTCTTCGTTCGTCCTTGTCGTGGTCCTACTAATCTTCTTACTTCGAAGAAGACGTTCGGTCATCCAACGATCGCAAGGAGGAACAGGTTTATCCACGTCGGGATTCCCTATTCTTCGTTCGTCCCTGTCGTGGTCCTACTAATCTTCTTACTTCGAAGAAGACGTTCGGTCATCCAACGATCGCAAGGAGGAACCGGTTTATCCACGTCGGGATTCCCTGCTTCGTCGTCCCATGCTCGTGGCCCTACTAGCCTTCTGCTCTGGCAGAAGGTGTTCGTCGAACCACGGGTCATGGGAGGAACTGGTTTATCTTGCCGAGGTTCCCTTTGGTACGTCTAGCCCCCCCCCCCCACGTTCCTACTAGCCTCCGCGTCGGGAGACGTTCGTCATACGCGGCGAAGGAAGATCAGGCATACCTCGTCAAGACTCCCTCTCTCATAGGAGCTTCTCTCTGCCCTTCTCCCCATCTTTTTTTTTTTGCTTTTTTTTTTGTTTTTTTTTTTTTGAGGGAGGAAAATACGTTCGTCGGTTTCCAAGAATGACCACAGTGATGTCATACGTAATGGTGGTGGGATACCAAAATGAAGCGGATGACGAGGCGATGGAAATGCTGGTCGACATGCGAAGGCGATGGTCACCCTCCTGGAGGGGAGGGGTGAGCCCGATCGCTAACTCAAGAAGGTCGGCGTTGGGAGCCGATATACAATGATCATGATGTCGCTGAGCAGTCGGTCCTGATAAGGAGATGACAATAGTGTCCGATCAGGCTGATATATCCGAGCAATGGCTCTCATCCACGCAGCGCGGGGATGAAACCGGTCTTCAAAAGATAAATATGTCGTGCCGAGAGGCCGATCATAACATGATAGTGTCGGCAGTGAGGGGCCGACCTGAAAGAATCAAGCAACGGCCCTCATCCGCGAGGAGCGGGGATGAGGCCGGTCTTCAAAAGATAAACACGATGTGCCGAGAGGCCAGTCGTGGTATAATGATGTCAGCAACGATAGGCCGACCTGAGGGTGAGCACGCAACGGCCCTCATCCGCGAGGAGCGGGGAAGAGACCGGTCTTCAAATATGATAATCACGCTGTGCCGAGAGGCCGGTCGTGATATGATGATGTCGGCAATGAGAGGCCGACCTGAAAATCAAGCAACGGTCCTCATCCGCGCAGCGCGGGGACGAGGCCGGTCTTCAAATATGGAAAGCACGCCGAGCCGGGAGGCTGGTCGTGATATAACGGTGTCGGCGATGAGAGGCCGAACATGATGTGGCAGTGTCGGCAATGAGGGGCCGACCCGTAGTCCAGCAACGGCTCTCATCCGCGCAGTGCGGGGACGAGGCCGGTCTTCAGATATGATAATCACGCCGTGCCGAGAGGCCGGTCGTGATATGATGATGTCGGCAATGAGAGGCCGACCTGAAAATCAGGATGGTCTCACGGCCCTCGGCCGTGATGGTCTCCTATAGGCCCTCGGCCTCTGAATGATGGATGATCGTCTCACGGTCCTCCGCCGTGGTAGTCCACTCTAGACCCTCGACCTCTAGGTGTTCTCTCCTAGGCCATCGGTCTCTGGGGTGGAGATGCTCGTTTCACGGTCCTCAGCCGTGATGGTCTCCTTTAGGCCCTCGACCTCTGGGTGGAGATGCTCGTCCATCGGCTCTCAGCCGTGATGGTCTCCACTTTAGCTGGCCCTGATCGTCTTTCCCACAGACGGCGCCAGTGTTGAGTTTAATCCAACACGATATAGTAAATATATGTATGAACACTCAGTTTTTACGTGGAAACCCTAAAGGGAGAAAACCACGGGACTTTTTAGGCTAATGTCCAAGCCCTCTCATTCTCATTAGTCTCTCCTCACCATTACATAGTACAAGTATTGAAGCTCCAATTCATGGAGTATCATCTAATCTAGAGAGCTAGCTAGAGAGAAATAAGGAAGAAGAAGCTAAAAGGGATCATAATATGGAGGGAAGACCTCCTATAAATAGGGAAAGGGGTGAGGGAAATACTCCACCCTAATGGGCCAAACGGGCCGATGTCGGGCCTAATGGCCAAAGTGGGCCAGAATGGGCCGAAATGGACCTAGCTGCTCGGGCTCCGTACTGGATAATATCTTGGGCTCCTGAACAGTAATAGGCCGGGATAATATATCCCAACAGACTGTTATGTTTTTCTTCCCGAAATAGGAGTAAGATGATAGTATTTACTGACATCTTTAAGTCATGAATGCCAAATAGTTGCGGTATTTATTATAATTAATGAAAGTATTTTTCAATCATGACAGTAACGACTTATATTTTGGGAAGAAAAACATATTAGTTCTATTTTGAAATTCCCAAATTTGTTTTATCCTATTTAGGGCAATTTCCATCCTTTTATATTGATGGTCAAAGTGAACTTTCATGCTATTAGTTCGGTGCTTCCAACTATGACATTTGTATTGTGCCCCACAATAGTTATAAGAGCACATGGGGTCTTTTAGATCCCTCTCCAGAATAAGAAAAAAATGACTCCAAAGATGTGGATTTTTTCCATGCATTCCCATTTTCTACTTTAACACCATATACTTGAATAAGGGAGGGGGTTTGATTCTCAGTGGGGGTGGAATTTGCGGGGCTAGATGCATCTGGTGTTTCTATGATTGAAACAGACACATTGAGCAGATCCACCTCTACAAGAAAAAAGAATAAATTCCATAAGCTGTATGTAACAAATCTAATCAAAACATACACAAGCTCATACAAAACAAATCAAATTAAACAATAATTAGTCTGGTTTAACTAATTTGTTTAATTTAAGAGAATATAATAAAATGAGTACTAAGAGGTTGTAATATGCTATATGATATTAACACTGTAGCACACAAAATGTAAACAGATTTAATAACTATGAATTTCAAAGTAACATAAAAATTAAAGAATAAATTAATTGAAGTTTCAAAATTTATCTTTTCTGGTGCGGAAATCAAAAGACATGAACACACTAGCTTATGAACAAGTGTGATTGTCTAATGTTTAGGCTTATACTAGCATTCTAGGTTAGTGTTGAGGACTGTGATTTTTCTACTGATAAGGCTTATAGATAAGGAATGACAAGCTCAAAGAGAAGAAGGTAACATACGAAATATTAAACAATTCGTATGTATATTATTAGATGCATACCTCTTTGCAGAACCGCAGACCCAGGTCTCTTTAAACCTGTCTCGAGGATCTTGAGAGTTAATTTTTAACCTCTTTAACCAATCTAGTGCCAGAGGAACGAAGTGATTAGAAATCAGACTTAATTAGAGCTGCATAAAAATAACCTATTACAAAGATTGAGGTTTTCATATTAATTGTTGAGAAGGAGAATGAACGTCTCAATGTAAAATAAAAAATCAGAGAGTCGGAGAATTAATTTTTTAGAACATCTAAGAGCCAGGACTGAAGAGCGGAAGGAGAAAAGGCCTGAAGAGAAAGAGGTAAAGTAGCATATATGTATTGATGGCGGCCAGGAGTTATCAAATTTTTATTTGAGATGCCACACCCCTACCTGTAATGCACAGGTTCTTAAAAGTTTTACCCACAAATTTTACAATGGGCTAAATGACCAACTGGAATCGGGTGGGTAGGATCGGAGCGGGCGGGTTTTTCGGGTTTGAGTTATTCATGTGCACTCTGTTAGTTTATTCGCGTATAATTCGCGTATAATACACTCAAACGCTTAATTCACGTATAATACTCGCGTTTATGAATTTTTCAAAAAAATATGAAAAATTCATGTACTTTAAGGATAAAATGTATAATACACGTACCGTACGTATTGATACGTATTTTATTCACGAATAATACTCCCGTTTATGAATTTTTCAGGAAATTCTGAAAAACTCACGTACTTTAAGGATAAATGGATAACACACGTACTGTATGTATTGATACGTATTTTATTCTTAAACACACACCGTTAAACGGAAGCCTAATGGAGTTATACAACTGAAACGAAATGTCTAGCACTCTATCTGCTCAATATTATTTATATTGCTTAAAAAAACTGTATGCCTTATATGTTTGTTAATTGTTTAATAGTCATTACATTTAATAAATTAGCTTCTTAAATTCTTAATCTGTTTCGACATTACTATTGTACTACTATTGTATTACTTTTGTTCTCCACCCATACCAAGACTCCAAAGAGATCGAAAAATGTTGTGGTGGCTCACCAAATTAAACTCACAATCACAGTAATATCAACTATTCTTTGGTAATATCTCCGTACTTCTATTCAAATAGGCAATGTCATTTTTATTACTTATTGTACCTATACATTCAAATTTGTACTGATAACTCTTTATTTCTTTCATTAAATTAGTATATAAGACACATATTATATGCCGTATTTTAAAAATGTGAAACGTTTAAAACACGTTTGTATCTGTATATATTTCACGAACGTATGAAACATATATTAAGCCGTATTTCACATATATTACACGAACATACGTATTATTGTATTATTCACGAACCTTATATTACTAACAAAGCATGTGCAACCCTGAATTGTATGTGTTGTCTTTGCAGAATATATAATAGACGGTAGACAATCTCATCTTAGATTGCCTTTATGTTTTGATAAATATTTTCCGTTTTAATACGGAATATTTTGTTCCTGTTCATATATTCTTCTCTCTAGTTTCCTTGAGCCTTTGAATTATCTATGGCGAAATCTTTCAAACTTCAAATATTAAAATAGGATTGTATAAAAACGTTGGTTTACTGGAGTTAGGTTCACAATATATTGGGTATTCAAGGGACCCAACAGTTTTTACTTTTAATCATTTTTTATATACTCATTATAATCATTCAAAAAATATACTCATTATAATCTCTTATAAAGTTGCTTTGAGTCAGAGATTAAAAACTACAATAAAGCACTAAAATTCAAGCTACAAAAATTCAGAGTTTTTTTTATTCTTTTGCATTTTGCCACACTCGAATTTTTATTTTTCACTTGAATTATTATTTTTAGCTATACTTATACTCTGTATATTTTTTTATAACCAATTAATTTTTTCTTGTCATGATTACATGATTTAAGGAATCCTGTGTTTTGATCAAGAATTTAAGGCATAGCTATCCTTATTGATCAAGAATTTAAGGCACAGGCAGACTACACATATGGATCCTGTGTTTTGGGAACTCTTTTTTTACTCCATAACTAAATTGAAGAGTTATATCTATCAATGTGAATTGAAGGCATCATCAAAAGTCAAATGTGTAACCATGTAGATTCTTCATAGTCTATAACTACCATCATGATGTGCATAACAATCCACTCTAAAGTCTAAACAACTGAGTCTAAAGTACAAACACGAATTGATTTTTTCAACAAGGCTAGTCCCTCCCTTTGTATTGTTGATTCATTATTGTGCCATCATTTTGCCTCAAAGTTTATGGGACCTGTTGCGACTTGCGAGCCATAATCAAACTCCGCATGATGCTGATTTACTTGATCACGATTGAAAGGTTCAGATCCACTCCTCTAATTTAAATCACCCATGGGTTTGTTTACATTTTTCAACATTAAGAGCCAATGGGATGACTTTGTTTTTGTCTTACCAATCAACTTTACTTTTTTTATTTGATACTTAATGTTGATTTCACACACTGAATTAAGTAATATATAGGTATACTAAACGTAAAAAGGTGTGATATTTTTGTATATAGGTTGGCTGAATTTGATACAATTTTTTCTTCATAATTCACATATTTAGCCAATCCATCCATTGAAGTCAAAATTGATCCGATTCAATCAATTTCTGAGCCCGTTGGTCATCCCTATTTCTAACTAAGCAGCCATATTAATCAAGTTATTTATCAAACATGTAACATTCGATTTCACGCGCTGAATTATGTATTAATTAAACAATGCAAGAGTTACGTTATTTTTTTGGCCAACTTGATTGGTGTCCCTATAGATGACTATTTTAGCTATTTTCCATATAATTTTTCTTGTATTCAGTAGTAAAATAAAGAGTATACTTTAAATACAACTTTTCTATAATTGAAGTAAATTTAGTTATTTTAGCAAGAATTTCATCAATTTCAACAATTTTGACCAATTTAGCCAAATTCATTGTTACTAAACAGACACTTACTAAGATATTAGTCTCAAATCAAGTAGTCTTTATTACTTTATGTGATACATTTTTACTTTGCGTGTGCAATAAAATGTCAAAATTGAGTATACTAATCAACTCACGATTGGCTTCTAATTTACAGAATTTTTTTTTGTCGTATTCTAATTTACACAGTTAATGACGAGTCATCATTTACTAATGGATGATTAGATAGGTATAGGGTTGTAAAAATGGGCTCAATAAACACTTTAATATACACCTCAAGGGTATGATAAATATTTGAGTGAATTACCTAAACAGGACAAAAAAGAGGCCCACGAGCACAAATAGGACTACATCTTTTAAATCCCCTCATTAGGACTATTTATGTGTGTTTGGATAAACATACCCTTGTAGCTTTTAAAATGTCTTAATTAATAATAAGTTCATAAAAAATAATAAAAAACATAAAAAAATAAATAATAAAAAACATAGGAAAATAATAAATAATTTATCAAATATTTGTAAAACGAAAAATTATTTTTTAAAAAAATAAATCAAAAAAATAAAAACGTAAAAAAAACGCCACCTCTTCCACCCCCAGCACCACCAGGCCCCATCACCGGTTGGAAATCTGCCAACATTTTTAGTAATGCCATAATAATGACAGATTCAATGAGAATTTTTGCATTATGAAGAGTAACAATGCCATTTTATTGGCATTTTCGGGAAGATGACATTTTTTTAATTATAAAAATGGCAGAATTTTTACAGATCGGGGGCGGTGGTGCTGGGAGGCGGTGGGAAATGTATCCATAATTTTTTATGGGTTTTTAATATTTTTTATAAATATTTTTTAAAAAACTTAAAAAAATCTGCCAATATTTTTAGTAATGTCATAATAATGGAAGATTCAATGAAAATTTTGGTATTATGAAGAATAATATTGCCATTTTCTTGGCATTTTCGAGAAAATATGGCATTTTTTTGTAAAAAAAGTTCAGATTTTTTACCGACCAGAGGTGCTGGTGCTAGGAGGCGGGGGGAAAGGTATCCATATTCTGTTTGTTTTTATGGGTTTTTACTATTTTTATTATTTTTTAATATTTTTTTTATTTTATAAATGTTTTATTATTATTTTATTAATTTTTTACGATTTTTAATATATTTTTATTATTTTTTAAGACTTTAGTTCTGAATTAAAACATTTCATTATGAAATAATACCCTTAGGGGTATTTAGCTAGAAATCAATGTTTTTTCTTATTTTATTATAAGTTAAATTGCAACAAATTGTAACTATTTAATTACATATTAGTAAACATAATGAAAAGTTAAATTTTGAAAAATCACGTACATTAATAAAAATTTAACAAAATTTTGTACATGATAATTTTGATTGTATGTATTAGTTTATAAATTGCGATCAAATTAAGGTGTGTCAGTGTGTGGAAGGTGCAAGAATTACATTCAAATTATCCAGGCCCAACAAAAATATGATCATGTTTTTCCGAGCAAAAATCTATAAAAAAAATATGATCATGTTTGGATCTAATTCTTAAAAGGAAAAATTTCCGGGATATGACTAAAACAAAGTGAGTTTCTCAAAATGTGAGTAGTTATGTTTTTTTCCCAAAGTATGAGTGAAAATATATATAAAAAAGAAATTTTTGTTATATTAAATTTTGGAAGGACAGAAATACCCTTTTTCTTAAAAAATGCATTTTACACTACTTACGTCCGGGTAAAAATAATGCACTTTATGAAAGAGTCATTGCACAACATTTATTGCACTTTTATGTTGTGTTCACGGCACAAGATTTAATGCATTTCATGCAATTAAGTTATGACACTTCAGTTTATGGGTTTTTGTAGTTTTGATAACTTTAGTTTTTTACGTTTAATTAAATATAATGCACTTCATGCGAGAGTTATTGCACAACATTAAAAAATTGTTAGGATTTCATATACTTTTTCATTTTAAATTTGATAATCGCACTTTATGTCAATGTTAATGCGCTAATTATTGATGGCTGGTATTACTTTTCCTTTGTCTGCGAGCTCGGCGTTGGAAGCAGAAATCTTGGCGATCCATACCTCTGTTCGTTGGGCGATTGAGAGAGGATATTATCCCTTGGAGGTGGAGTCTGATTCAAGTTTGGCGGTGGAGGAAATCTTAGAGGGAGTATTGGAAGGAAGGTGGAAGAGGATGATGGAGGATTTGAGGAGATGGAAGATCGATTTTCATATTGGCTTCATATATACTGAGAGACATTAATTGGACTGCGCATTATCTTTCTAAGATCAGTACGGATAAGCTTATTGCTTATTACAATTACAACCGTCTTCCTGTTCACATTAAACGAGTACTTATTGCTGATAAGTTGGGATTGAGTTATTTTAAAATCGCTTAATTTTCTGTATTCATTATTGGGTAAGGTTTGGTCCCCCCAATAAATTTTTGTAATTTTGTTAGTTTTCTTAATGTTTCTTTTTTTACTAGTTACATGGGTCAGGTCTTGCCCCCCCATGGCGTTTTTTCAGTTTCTCTTGTATTTTTGGAGAAGGTATGCCTTCTTGGAGAGGTTTTGGCCTAGTCCCCCTCTTCAGTTGTACTCTTTCTTTTATTAATAAAACATGGCAAATGTTCCCCGGCATTTGCCCCACCGATTTTGGTGGTTTACCTTCCGGGTTTAAAAAAAAAATTATTGATTTATTGCATTTCTTATCATAATCACATTATACATGGTCATATCATTGCACTTCTTGTACCAATCATTGCACTTCTTGTGATATTCACGGAATTCAATACAAATTATTCATTGCACACGATCTTCAATCGTCTTCAACCTAGGGTTCATATTCAACCTTGGGTTCGCCTTCAACCTCGACCACCTTGGTTGAAGAATCTGAGTTGTTGGAGCGGCAGTCCAACGCCATTCTTTGAGAACATTAATTCTCAACCCCAATTTCAAGAAATACAAAAAGAAAAAAGGAGAAGGGGAAGGAGGCAACCATGCGGCGGGTCTGCGGTTGGTGAGCGGCGGCGAGCGATGGTTGTGCGGCCGCCGGCTAGATGGTGGACAATACATGGACGTCGTGCAGCGCCTTGGAGCCCAGGTCGAGCGGACGATTGCACTAGCTATCGACGATTTACACCGAGATCGCAGTTTTGTCCAAGGCGGCGGCGTTAGACGGTGGGTGGCGGCGCTGGACTGTGGGCGGAGACTAGGCAGCGACACTACATAAAAACTAACTTATAGAGGCACCTCTTGGAGGCAATTGAGATAATATTGCCTCAAAATGTTATCTTTAGCATCGGATAAATCATGATTGCCTCTAAATTAAGTAAATCGAGGCAACTATATTCGAGGTGCCCCTAAAAAGTATTATTTGTGGCAACATTATAGAGTCTGCCTCTAAAAATTTGTTGCAAAAGCGTAGTTGCCTCTAAAGCAATTGCATCTAAAACAATTTGAGGCAATTTCAATTTTTTGAGCCTCTAAAAGATATATTCAACAACAATTAAAATATAATTGCCTCTAAAAGTGTAACTTAATGATAAATTGAGGTCTCAAAAATCTTATGACTTTGTAACTTCCAATTGCAACCACCCGTAAATAAATATATATATATATATATATATATAAACGCAGTCAACTTCAAAAAATGATTTGAATACCTTCCCGATCGAATATATCACAAACATGTCATGAATTTCCGGTCCGGCCGCTGAATGACATCTGGGGCACGCAGTTTACGGTAGTATTTGTTGCTGATTTTTTTGTCCATGTT
Source organism: Cuscuta epithymum (assembly GCA_945859915.1). Taxonomy (NCBI): domain Eukaryota; kingdom Viridiplantae; phylum Streptophyta; class Magnoliopsida; order Solanales; family Convolvulaceae; genus Cuscuta; species Cuscuta epithymum. The sequence continues at coordinate 242,163 of CAMAPF010001176.1, read as the reverse complement.
TTTCGTCAAGTAAAGTCTATCCCCTCCAAATTTCAGCTTCAAATTGAATCGGAAATTCCTGACCAGAATATTATTCTATATATATACATGTAAAATGCAAGTGAAATATAATTGAATTATAATTGATGTGTTTACTTGGACTGTAATCTGTCCCAGACCAGATCGACCAGACTTGGATAGTTATAAAATTACAAAGAGACTTGAAATAATCAGACCAAATCAGTTCAGACCAGACCAGATCAGCAAATTACAATCCAAGTAAAAACATCCTTAGTTTTTAAAGTTGGTTATCCTATCTAATTAATAATCCGTAATTTTTTCTTTTTAATTACCGGCTCCCTAATTTTCATTAACCGCCTTAGATTTTAGTTTTCAAAAAATTGGATACTTTTAACCAAATCCAAATTAGTATTGCTTTGCCGCTAACTATTCCCGCACTTCGCCACTTCTTTCTAACCCTACCGCAGCTTTAGAGGAGTTATCCCATTATTTTAGTTAGAACTTGCTTCCACGCAAACCAGAGGGAGGATTTTGAAGCGGGTAAAGAGGACCAGACCTGAACGGCGAAGCAGGAGAAGAGAAGCGATTTTTGAAGGAGCGAGAGCAAAATCGGAGAGAATAACCCTAGCCCAAATCAAGACAGGAGTGCCTTTTTTCCGCATCAAGCAGAGACCGATTTGCTTGGCATCGTGAAGCTTGGCGTTTGATCTCACTATTCTTCTTCAATCTTCATCATCTCCTCCAGATATCATTTAACTCAAGCTTCTCAACAAGGTCGTAATATTCATCCTTAAATTTATCATCGCTTTGTTTGAATGCTTGATAAATACTCTATATTTATGATTTGTCCAGAATTTAATTAATTGAATTCCTAGTTAATAATGAAAGCATGGAATCCGATGGGCTAACACCCTACATGATACGCTTTTCTACTGTATTTTTTTGATTTAATATTTTTTAGGTTGCAGAGTCTAAATTTCAAAAAAAGAAGTTGGGAATTGTATGAACCTATATGGTTTTACACAAATCCTTATGAACAATTTCAGCCAAAAATGGTGTCTTTTTCCCTGAAATGGAATTAAGTTCCCCTGAAATTTTGTAGTCTCAACTCCTGAATTGAAGTAGCATATCCATTTTACAGCAAATCAGCAGAATAAAAACAGAATATTTATGATAATGAGGTTCCCCCAATGCATTTTAGTCATGTTTAACAGACAAGGATTATGTGATTTTCGCTAGCTATATATCTACTCAGTATAATAGTATATGTGAGTGTATATCCATTATCCATTGTTCAGTTTAGCAGTTTCATACTACAATACATAGAGGACTTTTCATGTCCAGCCGGCCTGAAGGGAACCGCCGTCCAGACGAGGGCATTTCGGGAAGTTCCCGGTGGAATTTTTTGATGAAATGTTTTGGGCATGTTCTTCATCAAGTCTAGTTTATCCATACCAAATTTCAGCTCAAAATTCGATTGGGAAGGCATTCAAATAATTTTTTGAAGTTGACTGGGTTTTTATATGTATACTTTGACGCAGTCAACTCCAAAAAATTATTTGAATGCCTTCCCGATCAAATTTTGATCTGAAATTTGGTATGGATAAACTAGACTTTATGAAGAACATGCTCAAAAAATTTCATCAAAAAATTCTATAGGGAAGTGCCCGAAATGCCCTCGGCCGGACGGCGGTTCCCGTCAGGCCGGCTGGACAAGAAAAGGACTCACAATACATATATGTTAGGGGAATTCTAGAATTCCAGTATGCAATCCTTTGTAGAATAAAGAGAATATATTAGTTTGAGATCTTGAATACCATTAAATTGATAAGTTAGCCATACTCTTCTACCCTAAAGCAGTTGCTCTATGTGAATATTGCGTGTTTCTGAAATAGTCATATTGAGTGAAGTACATCTTATTTTTCGTCAAACCTATCGGGTAGGAGATTCTATGAATCATGAGTGACCACTATAGCCCTAAAAATCATATCCAAATTTGTTTTGAGTAATTAACTAAAGTTATTGCTTGTTGAGTTCATAGTTTTACTTAAACTAAAGTTGACTTAAAACCAGATTTTTTTGAACTAAAAGGTTTCAAGAAATAGGTCTTGGTTTTTGGTCAAGAGTATGTCAAAATTCTCGTGAACATGTCATAGTGTCCCGCAAACCCACCATGAATTAAAAATCAGTCTAGGCATGAGGCAATTTGCAAACCTATGGTGAAGAAAATGCTTAAAAAATGGTTTTCTTTAGGCAATGTGATCAAGTCCTAGGAAGCTTGTACCAGGTGCTAGGCATGTTTCACCAGGATATTTTTTATGGATACTGCACCTTTTATTGCTTCTGATGAGGGTATGCAATTCATTTTTAATTTTCAATCGATGACCACTGCTATTATATTTACTATAAACGAAGTATTTACTATATATTTATTGGAGAGTCAATGTTGTAGATATGGAGGAGCAATATAATACGAACAATGAAGATTCTGATACAGATAAAGGTATACAATATGTAAAAATTAAAGTCATATTATACTTTTTAATTCATTTTTAGGAAACAATTTATTCCTTGTATTTTCCTGTTTTGGTATCCGAATGTATACTTAGATGAAGAAGAAGATAATACCAGTCTAATTAAGAGGACTAGCTATGACATGGATCTACCTGATGCTAATAACATAGGAGGAACAGTTATTTCTCAAGGTATGACTTTTTCCATTTTTAATTTTGTTGTCAGTTAACTACTTAACTTCATTATGAATAATGGTACTTCTATTCCATTAACATGATTTATGCATTAAAGCGATGTTTGCTCAATGAAATATTTTTATCTTTCGACAGTTCATCGGAAGAAAAAAGTGTACAAAACTAAAACTCCTAGAGGTCCTACGCGGAATCTTTATATGGCTAGAATGAGACCGGGTGAGAGGAAAAGGGTAGATTTTAACATAAAGGGCCAACCTGTCGGTGTGAATAGAGCTAGCTTGGCAAACTATTGTGGTGCCCTTGTCCGAGATCCTCTAAATGCACCCCTTTATAATGTGAAAGACTTTTCAGAAATCCCCAAAACGAATAAAGACAGAATGTGGCAGCTTATTCTGGTATTAAAATTATTTAGTCCACCTATAAAGTATTTCTCTTCTATATATTCATTCCTTTTTGCTATTAAGAACCACTTCATTTTGCAAGGAAAAATTTGATATTGGTCTTGATGATGTTGAAGATGAAGAGCATCGTGAAAAGTTAGAAAAAGAGCGACACAAAACTCTGATGCGATCATTGAATAAGAAATACAGAAATTATAGAGCAAGGTTGAAAAGTACTTATTATGACACAGAAGAAACAGATGCTGAACGATTAAAAAAAGAGAATAAGCCACCTCGTGTTGAGGAAAAAGACTGGAAGTGGCTTGTCCAGTACTTTGGGTCTCCTGACTTTCAGGTAATTAGTTTGTGTGCTTGTTTAAACACATATTTCACTCTATGCTACTGTTCTAGCTAAGTATACACTTCACAACTACACTTTTATTGAATGAGGTTGCACTTAACTTTTTAAATTTGTTATATTCTCAGAAAGCACTAACAGTATTATTTTATCAAAACCCACAATCATGGTATTTATTTACCACTCTCACTCTAGACTTTTTCCTCCACCCCTATCAGTAATAATATATTTGGTCTATGTGTAATAAAAAGTTGTTTTATTAATAATGACATATTTTTTTTGTTATAGAAAATGAGTAAACGAAATCGTGATAACCGTTCATACTTAGATGCTGGACACACTGCTGGTTCAAAGAGTTTTGCTCAAGTGGTAGAAGAGATGGTAATAAAAATTTATTTATTGTGATTTATTTTTATATTGTTTATTTATTTATCCGCTAAAACAATACTTCTTTCATATTAGTTTGAAACTGACCATGTAATGCCGGGCATGCTGCAAGTGTACAAGAAGACTCATACTAGACGTGATGAAACCCCGGTGACTAATGTTGCAAAGGAAACTATGGTAAATGAGTATCGTTCACTTATAGTCAATAAATTAATCTGATTTTTATCAGTGTGCTTTAACTTTTATCAGGTCAAATTTGTACATGATTCAAAAAACTCAAACTTGATGATTATTGAAATCTTAGCAGTGTGGTTTCATGATTTTCTGCCTTTTTAAAATAACAAAGTACATATGTTGAATCGTACTGAGTTTATGAAATGATTGCATCACTTAGATACACATTGATGTCATATTATTTAAAGTGTACATGTGCTAATACACATCACTGAAACTATAGGCTTGTTTACTTGTAGGCTAACACACATCACTGAAATCTTGGGTTGAATTGTGCTCGTTCAGAAAGCTAGTTTTACTTTATGCGAGTTTTAGTATGAGAAATGGGAATCGCATTGTACATGTATTGGATTTAGGGGATATAGTAGCAAGGATACATTAAGTTTAAAGCTTTCTGTAACAAATTTTGTATTAAGGATACACACTTAATAGGTATTACCCTTCACAAATATTTTCTTCTTAGTAGAGCCGGCTGTGAGTTTGTTTTTGCACGACTCAGTAGTGCCTTTGTGCAGCTTTCACATTCTCAGGTCATCCTTGCCACGTCTTCAAGACATTGATTTAGAGTCCATTCAGGTTCAATGTTGCATCCACTTCAGATTTTCGTCCAGACGACAACATGATTTTGTGATCCCAGGAACAGCGGGAAGGACTCTCCTTTTCAGCATAGTGAGAGTGTACTTGAAAATGTTATCTGGGAAACCTTCTGTTTATGTTCAGCCCCTAGGGTAACCATGCTAGGTTCAAGTAGAATTCCTTTGAAGAAAACATTTTTTTCAGCCAAATATTATTAGAAAACCATTCCATACTCGCTCTGCAACCTCAAAAGTCCTTTCTATAGGATTGACTAGCATAATTGTGATGCTAGTTAAGGAAGTGCATAACATAATTCCGATTGTTTTTTAGTCCTATTGGTTTTTAACGGATGATTTATTAAACCTTGTTTGTATGCTAGTTGCAGGGGCAAAGCATTTTAAGTTACACTAGCTGCCTAGTGATTATCAGATTGGTTGTTAAAGTTACACAAGCTGCATAGTGTTGCATACTTATATATATAACTTTTTGTTGGTATACTCATTGCATATAACTTTTTTTGCAGTCACAAATGGAGAAACTTGTAGAGCAACGTGAGATAGGAGAAATTAATATGACTGATGAAGAAATTTATAAAACAGTCAAACGTAAAGGTAAATCTGGGCGTGATCGTGGCATGGGAGTAAGTCCTTCTATTACATCACTGTTGGGATCTATTAGCGAAGGGGAGAAGTTGCGTAAAGAAGCCGAAGAGGCCAAGAAGCAGGCGAGTGAGGCTAAGAAAGAAGCAAATGAAGCTAATGAGAAAAATAAAATGCTGACTAAGGAGGTGAACAATTTTAAAAATGAAGTCCGAGTTATGAAAGGTGTTATGGAAAAATTCTTCAACCTTATGGGCAGTGATTTTTCTAAGTTGATTGCGAAAGAGGTATTGCATCATTTTTTCATTATTTTCTATTAATAACTTTTTAAAGTTACAAATACTCATACAAATTAAATTTCAAAATGACAGGTTGGCAAGAAGCATACTAAAGAGAGAAGCGATGATGGTTATGATGATGATGAGCATGATGGTTATGATGATGATGAGCATGATGATGATGACGATGATGATGAGCATGATGGTTATGATGATGATGATGATGATAATGATGATGATGATGATGATGATGATGAGGAGGAACATGATGATTATGAATGATCTCTCTAGGTTAATGTGTTGTCATTAAACTTTTAGATCTATGTTGTTTCATCTTCATTTTGTATTAGATCCAGTTAGTTTTGCTTCACACGGATTTGAGATAGATTAGATTGAACAAATAGTTTATGTAGTTAAGACATTCGGTTATTAAATGAATATTCATATTGATATTCTGTGTTACATTGTCATGGAAGCATTTGTTTATTTGTGGTATTTATGTTGAATGTTAGTGTATTTTTAATATTTTATAAAAGTATGAGGGAATTAGGTATCCATAATTATTATATCGATGCAACGTAGTATAATATCTCTAGTTCAGCACTAAGGCTGCCTCTAAAGGGTTTCCATGATAACATTTAAAGTTGCATCTAATAATTTTTAGAAGCAGTATAAAATAGTGCCTCTAATAATGTATTGAGTCATTAAAACTAGTTGCTTCTAATAGCATTTTGGATCAACATAAAGTGGTGGCCTCTAATGACATTTCGAGTCGACATAACGTGGTGGCCTCTAATGATATTTTGAGGCGAAAGGCTATGGTTGCCTCTAAATGTATCTTTTTGGAAGCACATTCTTGTTGCCTCTAAAGGGTGTTTTTAGAGGCAACCACTGTTTTTGCGACGGACTATTTGTTGGCAACCACTAAATTGCCTCCAGAAGTCATTAGAGGCTACTTTGCTATTTTTTGAGGCAATTATGGCATGCCTCTACAAATCCGTTTTATTGTAGTGCGAGCGGCAGTTGGGCGGAGGGGCGGCTGCGTGAGTGAGCGTTGGAGGTTGTATCTAGGGTTGTAGAATATGAATAGGAGGTTAGGGTTTTATAGGGATAAGCTAAAGGGTGTTTTTGTCCATAAAAATTATTTATTAATTATTAATTACGAATTTTAATTAATTGTTATGAAATGTAATATTATTTTGGGAAAAAAACTAGTTAGGTCCTAGATTGGGAAAGTGAGAGAGTTTTAGTTATATGGGGGATAATTATATCTTCTTAAAACTGCTTCTGATCCTTCAGGGAGCAGAAGCGGAAGTTGGAGTGTTTGAGTGAAAGTGCAGAAGTGATTTTGGTGCACTAATTTACTCCTAGAATCAGTTTTTTAGAAGCTGGGGGAGACCAGCTTTTGAAAATTGATTCTGATTCTGCTTCTGCATCTGCTTTAAAAAAGAAACATAAGCAGAAACAGTTCCAAACACCCCCTATCAAAAAATTTAAACCATGATTCCAATACACACTATTTAAACATGCTTTTATAGTTTTTTTTAAAGAACATGCTTTTATAGTTTACAAATAAAAATTAAAAAGAGTTATTTATACACGAATTTTGTACACATTTCTCACACATTGTAAGTAATTGTCTGTGCTCACAGACAATGTGTCCACTCTCTAGTTGCATGTGTACACAGATAACTCATGCATCATTGTTTGTGTGCACAAACAATTACAAACCACTGGAATAAATTTGTATAAATGTGTGCATAATATGTACTTGTATAAATTTTGTTTACAAGATGAATTATTGATAAAAAAAAATTGTTGACACATGAAGTGCGAAATTTTCTTTGGATGAGTCCAGCCGGTCTCCTCTTGCTTCTCCGTGCAGGGTCTCCGCTCAATGCGCTCATATACGAGTCTCAAGCACCACATGTCACAATTCACAAATGCTTGAATTCTACAAGTAGAACCGGTGGGCGTAGCTCAACTGGTAGCAAGGGAGTGCCACAAGGGTTAGGTCTCGGGTTCGAATCCCGGCAACTGCGATGAGGGGTTACTATGCTGAAAAATGCATCGGGCCTCTGCAAGTACCGGGGACAGAGCCCCACTCTCTATCTGTCAGATTGTGATTATAGTCCAATTTACATCTTCCCATCGTGTCGTCCGGTCGGTGGTGGGGGGCCCTCAGGGATGGGGTGTCATCCTTTTTTTTTTTGAATTCTACAAGTAGAATCACTAGTTCACTTTATTAAACTTATGAATAATTCATACTGAGCAATTTTGTACAAGTCTTTTGAAATCGTACAAATATAGAGAATATATTTCACACGTCGATATTTCCCCCCCAAATAAATTGCTACCTATTACCTATCTAGCTCCACCATGCATGGCGGTATGACACCATATGACCAGGGGCGGATCCAGAAACTTTAGCTATTGGGGGCACCATTTAAGAAAAGAAAAATTCTAAAGCTACTTCATTCTATACCCTATTTTGTACCCCCTCCCTAGTTTTGTGGTTAAGAAAAGCAATGAATTTAAGTGGGGCAATTATTTTGTGCCGTTGGGGTTTTGTGAGTCACTCATAGAGTGAGGTACAAATGGGGTACCCCATTTTGGGGTAGCTCTAGCATTTCTCTTAAGAAAAAGTGAAAATTATTGGGATAACAAATACATCCTCCATTTCGGAATGAAGTTTCCGGTTGACATATACACATATTTATGTAAGATAAAGTTTTGTTTTGACTCTGCAAATTTATGTTAAATTAAAGGGAAATCACACTTTTAGTCCGTGAAATAGTCACGAAATTGAAATGTCTGACCCGTGTTCCAGAGTTTGTAAATGCCGTCCTTCAATATAATTGTCCAAAGTGTTGTAAATGTGGTCCTTTAAGTGATGAAATGTACTCTCGTCCACATTGTCAAAGGACCACATTTACAGCATTTTGGAAAATTATACTGAAGGACGACATTTACAAACTCTGGAACACGGGTCAGACATTTCAATTTCGTGACTATTTCACGGACTAAAAGTGTGATTCCCCTTAAATCAAACAAAAAGTAGGTGAAAAAAAAGTTGTGACTTTTTACTTAATAGTGGTTTCCTTTTATAAAAATGATAACTTTTTTAGACATTCATAAAAGAAATTGAGAACTTTTTTTCTGGACAGAGGTAGTATAAATATACTTCAAAAAATAAATAATCCAATATTAACAAAAAAGTATTAAATTTCATTATAACTGCTCTCTAAGAGTTTCCATTGAAAATCATCCACCGCAACTTCGATTGTAACTTTATTAAGCATAAAAGGAGAACTATTTGAAACATTAACACTTGAATTTTCTACGTGGCATTGATTGTGTGGTGGCCGTGATTTTCTTTTATAGTATCTTAATATCATTGTTTAATCTATTCAAATATGTAAAATTTATAAAGTTATACTCGTGAACTATACAATGAACAATTTTTTGAAACTTAAACTATAAAATTGAGCTATTCATTCTGAGAGATGCAATTAAATACAAAAAGTAGAATGAACTAACAAAATTAACAAAATATACCATTGCAGTGAAGACTCTAATTAGCAAGATAGGAAATACAGTAGCAAATTACCGACTTAGGAAAAAAATGTAGTAAGCACAGGAGTTGACAGTGATTTTTAATAATGCCATTATATCATTAAAATAAATATTTCAAAAATACATAATATAAATTAAAATGGATAAAGGTGCGGGGCTGAATTTAGTTCATAGAAAGCCTGAAGTTAGTTTTTTTGGAAGAATTATAATCAAAGCCTGAATTTAGTTAATACAAATCAACTCTAATATTGAATTAATTATGTTGATATTATTTAAGTAAACCGATTACGTTGTACATGCATTTGTCCACCCATTTTTTAGAATTGAGTTAATACAAATTAATGGGGTATTGGGGGCATGATTTTTTTTTAATTGGGGGCACTACCATTTTCATTAATGATATGTATATGTATTTACACTAAAAAGTTTGACTTCATTGGGGGCATGTGCCCTCATCGATTACATAATACATCCGCCCCTGCATATGACTTGTTTAACTTCAACACAGGGGCGGATCTACGCTATAGTTAGGACAAACATAGACTTCACCTCAAAATATATAGTTAGCTAAGTGGTGGTAGATAGGAAACCTTCTCAGGCTTCAGTTCCGAGGTTCGATTCTCGTCATGGCTGCAGGTCACTTTTTTTTTTGTAGTGCTACACGCAAGCTGCGATGAAGCCATACAGCCCATACGGATCTAATCTTTAAAATTTAAAAAGTTCTTCCACCCATTTACTAAATAAAGTAGCTTAATCGGCAATGGTTTTTTTAGGTCTTCCGTAATTCCGTTTTCAAAAAACGTAAAGAGCAGCTGAGAGTTTTTCTTAGGTCTTCCGTTTTTTATATTCTCTAAATATAAATATTACGGAGTAAATTCTTATTACTCCATATTATTATCATTTTAACATATATTGTATTCTCTTATATTTCAATTTATTTAGCATTTAAATCACTAAGTGTAATTTTAATCTTTTCTCTTATGAACTGGAAATTAACAATAAAACATTATAATATAATGTTATGCACTTATATATGTGAAACGTTTTCAATTTGTTGAGCTAAGATGAAATTTTAAATTTATAATTAGGAAGGTAAATAGCAAACAACTACGAGTCTACAATTTTTTTTTTTTATTTTTGAGCTAGTATATTGTATAATAATACTGCGTACAATATATTGTTTTGTAAAGCTTGTTTTTTTTTTAAAAAAAAAAAGTCTACATTACAATTAATAAAAATTTGTATTCATATATATAATGATGTTTTTAGGATGTTTGTACTTGGACTTAAATTCGTTGGTCTGGCATGGTCTGGTCTGGTCTAGTAAATGTTAGATCTTTGTGTATTTTATAACTACAGAAGTCTGGTATGATCTTGTAACACCGTCCCGAAATGTATTTACTTTTAAGTGAATAATGTATTGACCCGTATGGAATGGTTAATGAAATTACGAATTTGTGAATTTTTATTAATTGTTTCTGCGTGAATAGTAAATTCGCATGTGGGTCCCGCACCGGGAGCGGGGACCGCCCGATATTCCCGAGACCGTATATTTTATTCATCTTGGTCGAAATAATATTTATATAGTGGTGGATAATTTATTTGGTCCAAAGAAATGTCATAGAGTTGACAGATTGGTCAAAAGAGGCCTAAATACCGGTACTGGTAATTTAACAGATGAAAGCCCGAAATGAATTTCGGAGGCTTATAAATTAAAGTTGGGGAATGTATATTCATTCTAAATGTCATAATGATTAAGAACACATAATATATTTTATTTGACCCGATAAAATATAATATAATTAAAACAGTCCGAAAAATACAACTTTCGGGACTGATTGTACACTTCTGGACAAAAAGGGTTGACCTCCCACATGGGTGGGGGCCAACCCACGAATTTAGACACTCAATTGAGGGGGTTGGCCGGCTGGTGTGATAGAAGTGTAGGGGAGGGGAGTGTGAAATGAGAGGAAAGACATCAAACAAATAAGGTGGACCCTTCTCCCACTCCACTCATTCTATTGAGACAAAAGGAGATACCCACTCTCTTCCTCCCTCATCCCTCCGGCCAGCACCCAAGCAAGAGCCAAGAAAAATCCTCCATCCTCCTTTCTCCATTGTTGTAGAGAGCTCAACAAGGAAGGACCTCAAGGAAAGGAATTAAAGTGCTAAAGGTGTGAAAATTAAGGTAATAACCTTATCATAACTTTTCTTTATTTTCCTTCCATCATATGAGATACATATCATATGGAGAATCCTTGGGATTGTTCTACATGAAAAGAGTGTGGAATAATGGGTTGGAAGGTGGTTCTAAGTCCAAGAACGGATTTAGAAGTCAAAACGACCGGTTCACCGTAAAATAACCTTTTAGAGGTTATTTGTATTGATTAAGGTTTTATGATGTTAAAAACTTGTTAGGAACCTGATTTAAAGTATTTTTGAGCTTCGGCAGAGTTTCGCCGGAGTTGGTCAAAGTCGCCGGAGTTGGTCAAAGTTCGCCAGAAGTAGTCAAAGTTCAATCGGGGAGCGTAGAACGCGCGTAAGCTCACTTATGGTGAGGATGACCGACTATATTGCTTATAATCTTTGGGTTAATTTCGTGAGATTTCTTAAATGAATACAAAATGTGATTTGCATGGATTATTAATGGTTAATAATGCCTAAATGAAATTACTATTGATTATAAGTATAGTTTGCATAATATACAAATTTATGAATAAATTGTGTATGTTTATATGTTATGAATATGATGGCATGATAGTTGTATCAACCATGAATCCCATTTGTGATAAGTATGTTTTTATTTCATGAGAAGAAGCCATGAAAGTATAAAGGTGATATTGTGATATTAAGGTCAAATTACACATGAATGAAGAATTGTATGGAAATGAGTAACTAACTAGTATTGAAATATTAGTTGGAATTGTAGTTGGATAATGGATGAATGAATCCTAAGAAATTGAATTGTAAAGAATCGGTGATTATTGAGCTGGGCTCTAGACCGATGTAGATAACGGTGATTATTGAGCTGGACTCTAGACCGTAGTAGATATCGGTGATTATTGAGCTGGGCTCTAGACCGATGTAGATGACGGTGATTATTGAGCTGGGCTCTAGACCGTAGTAGATGACGGTGATTATTGAGCTGGGCTCTAGACCGTAGTAGGTAACGGTGATTATTGAGCTGGGTTCTAGACCGTAGTAGATAACGGTGATTATTGAGCTGGGCTCTAGACCGTAGTAGATAACGGTGATTATGAGCTGAGCTCTAGACCGTGGTAAATAACGATGAATTGACACTAAACGAACAAAGTTAACTATAATATGATAACACCCTAGTTTGAGGGTCTTAGAAATTGAAACATTGATTATACTTAGTATAGTTGTCATTGTACTTGTCAAATGCTTCTAAGTACTGACCTCCCCTTCACGGGGGAGGCCACCTCACAGTTTCAGGTAGGAGTTGAGCTTGCTACCAGTGCCCATTGCTCCGGGAGAATTCAAGAGGAAGGAAGACGTGGTTCGTGCTTCCTCCGTTCCTGTTTTAAAAACATTTTAATTAATGCTCATGGATATCATTTTTAAATATTTAATCGAGGCTTGTATGCCCATGTTTGCCAAAGTGTGGCATGAACACTTGTACTAAATGTTTCCGCTGCCTTGAATGAATATTTTACATTATGTTTGTTTATGGATGTACTATGTGTGAACGATATTCCAGACGCCTTGTATAGTATGAATGTGTTGGACTGCGGTTGACTATTCGTACTGTACGGCAAATTGTCGACGTGTCCGGGTAGGTCCGGGGCGTGACAGATCTGGTCTGGTCTGTTTAAGTCTGATTTGGTCTGGTCTGGCGAGGAAACAATCCAAGTAAATGATTTAAAAATAACAATGTATATTGTTTGATTTATGATATGTGCATACACTGACTCTCGATGCCTAGGTCCGCCACTGCTTCAACCTATTTCGGTCAGAGAACAAATCACATCAAAGTAATACAACATTCCAAAATTAACTCCACACTTTCCTTAAATTAACTTCTCACTTCCTTATTTGACAAATTATTTTCATCAAAACAGTGCAAAAAATTGCAAAGCAGTGTCGAAACAGTGTCAAAACAGTAAAATTTACCCCATAGTAAATTTATTTTCCTTAATATGTGTGAAATCCAAGTAAGAAGTTAATTCCGGGACGGAGGGAGTATATAATTAACAATCATTCTTGTTGTACCCACCCTTATACCCACCATGTATGTGAATGTTATTTTTGTCCGTGAATCCGGTTCACAGACAAAATACGTCTTATTTTGTCTGTGCAAAATTTGCACAAACATATTTTGTCTATGAATCCAAAAAAGCTTTGCACAAACATGGTGGGTATAAAAGTGGATATACGGGTGAGTACAAATAGATTTTCTGTATAATTAAACATATCAAAACAAACTATACACCCGTCTCAGCCATATTTCACTCCGGGGGGGGGGGGGGGGGGGGGGGGGATATAGTACAAGTATTAAATTGTAAAGGAAATTTTACAATTTTGGTCCAATAAATTTATTTTGTGCTCGTTTTTAGTCTTGATACTTCACTCGCTTGTAAATTTAGTCATGTAATCAATAATTTTTTGCAATTTAAGTGCTTTCTCACAGGAAAGTACACTTTCCTACCGATAACTCACTGCATAATATGTCGATAGTTTCGATTTTTTTTGCAAGAAATGTACCTTCCGGTGCAAAAATCCTTAAACTTTAAACACCTACTAGTATTAGTTAAAGGATCTAATCAACATGCAAGTAAAGTTACATGACTAATGATGAGAACAGGCAAAACTTTCAGGACTAAATTACATCTCTCTCATAAATATGAAATTTAAAATATAAACTTGAAATTATAGAGAATCATGGCAGTATGTCTTGCCTACTAAATTGCCTTCATAAATGTTTGGGAGGGGCCTGTTTTTTTACAATAATGTTTTTTAAAAAAATTAATAAGTGGGAGGGGCCATGGCCCCCTTGAACAAGTGAGTACCTCCGCCCCTGGTCTCAATTAAAGGCCTTCATCACAAAATGACATGATTATTTAAATAATACGGAGTAATTAAGATATCTTCGGGTATGTCTTTCGGTCTGTCATGACATGATGATTATTTAAATAATAATTAAAACATCTTCACGTATGTCTGTCACTCTCTCATGTGAAAGATGTTATTTGGATCCATAATTTAATCTCATCACTTTAGACCCCAAACCCGAAACATGCAACCACACCAGTGGGCGTAGCTCAACTGGTAGCGAGGGAGTGCCACAAGGGTTAGGTCTCGGGTTCGAATCCCGGCAACTGCGATGAGGGGTTACTATGCTGAAAAATGCATAGAGCCTCTGCAAGTACCGAGGACAGAGCCCCACTATCTATCTGTCAGATTGTGATTATAATCCAATTTACATCCTCCCATCGTGCCGTCTGGTCGGTGTTGGGGGCCCTCAGGGATGCAATGTCATCCTTTTTTTTTTTTCGAAACATGCAACCACAATACCACATGCTTCTGTTCTAGAATCTTGTGTGTATGAAGTCGATCAAAGATGCTCAAGCTTGACACAAATTCTCTCTACTGATTGTAATTGTACTAGTGCAATAAATATACGATCTTAATTTGTACGGGCAGAGAAAGGGATGTGCATCATCCATCATTCCCGACCCACCTAAATTTAATCTATTGATTTTGGTATTTATCTTTTATTTCTATTTATTTAAAATTTGTCAAAAATAAGTTTAAAAAAAAAAAAGAATTTTGTCAAAATAATTGTTTCCTGACCTGTAAAAATACAACCTTCTCGTGACTTCTTGTGCCAAGAGGGCGGGTCCTATCCATTTCTAGACTAATGGGCGATACGCTATTTTGGGCTTATATCCACGACAAACACTAAACCACATATACTTATTTGAAATATGAATAATAATAAAAGTATCAAATGAAGTTCATAAAATAAAGGCACAAATCACCTTGTTATTTAAGTTACATATTTGGGCAAAAGTAACAACATGAGTATTGAATAAAAAGAAAAAACATTACTTAAAAACGTTTCCCGTAGAACAATGTGAAACAAATCATCAATAATTGCTTATTAGGCAACCTTCTTTCCACTAATAAATATGACAAACAATAAAATTGTCCCAGTATATAATATAACAATTTTAAACTTTCCTTTGAAAGGATAAATAAAAAGAAACATTACTACATATTGAATTCATAAGTTGAGAATGATTGATTGACCGCTGATGACAGTACGTCTAAAGTTTGAAGTCTCAAAAGAATGAAGGTTTTCAAAGAGATAAAATGTTTGACTGCCAAGAAGACTCGCGCAAGAAGACTGCAAATTTGACATCCTCTAATACTACTATTAGGAACTCAGATATAGTTTATTGAAATTTGGAAAACAAATAAATATTTGGGGCGAGATTTGATAGACACAGGCTCTAAAATAATTATATAAATTTGTTATGTTATAATTAAAATAAAAAAAAACCTTAAAGGCTAAAGAGATGTGAAGACCGGTCTGGAGAGATGTATCTTTCATTGATGCAGCAACCGTTGCATTGCTTTTAAAAATGGGAAAAGGTGCAAATAGGCCCATGTACTAACCAAAAAAGGTCAAATAAGCTCTTATTTAGGAGGGTCTGTCCGGCCGTCGCCATTTGGGTTGGTTCCCGGTGGATTTTTTTGATGAAACTTTTTGAGCATCTTATTCATTAAGTCTAGTTTAATCATACAAAATTTCAGCTAAAACTTCAACCGGGAAGGCATTCAAATGAATTCTTGAAAATAACTGCACACTTAGAAGCGCAGTTATCTTCAAGAATTCATTTGAATGTCTTCCCGATTGAAGTTTTAGATGAAATTTGATATGAGTAAACTAGACTTGATGAATAAGATACTCAAAAAATTTCATCAAAAAATTCCACCGGGAACCACCCCAAATGACGACGGCCGGACAAAGCCTCCTAAATAAGGGCTTATTTGACTTTTTTGGTTAGTACATGAGCCTATTTGCACCTTTTCCCTTTAAAAATTACAATTGATACTACTTAAAATTAATGTATATTTTCTTTTTTAAACTTGGCTCTGTTTAAGACTCTTTATTTATGTTTTAAATTTTCAAATTGTCAACAAAATTAAACATTAGGCCTAATTAATTGAACTTAAGATGAATTAAAAAGAGAAACCTATTCACACTATACATAAAGAAAAAAATTTGGGAATATTTTTTCTTATATTTTTTTCGGGCCTAGGGTGGTCGCCCCTCTTGCCCCCTCAAAACCGGCCCTGTGTGCCAACCATGAATCAGAGCCTTAACTGTTAAGAGGATCCAAAACATTAGTGACTCATGAAGGAGGTTTGAGACTAGAAATTATTCAATGTAGGACTAATAAGTAGTTAAAATTCTAAAATACAATCAAATACTCCTATGTTTTCTTCCTCAAATACGGAGTATGACTTATATTTATTCATATAAAAAAACAAGTTGATTAAAAATCAACAAAATAGAAGTAAATGAATCCTATTTTAGGATAAATAAAAACGGTAGTCCTCTTTATGATTTTTAGTTCTCGTTAGGGAATTTAAACATAAAAAATTCCTTTTGTACACCTTCTTATACACATCAGTATACCCCATTATCTGTGAGAGTTTTTTTGTCTGTTGAATGCTAGTTCACAGACAAAACCTAGCTTGTTTTGTGTGTGGAAAATTCTACAGACAAAACAAGTCAGGTTTTGTCTGTGAAATAGCCCTCACAGACAAAAAAAACTCTCACAGACAATGATGTGTACTGATGTGTATAAAAAGGTGTACACCAAGAATTTCCCTTTAAACATTAATGGAACTCATTTACGGACTATATTTAAACATTAATGGAACTCAATCATGTTTTTACTTGGACTATAATCTGTTCCAGATTAGACCGGAGCAAACCAGATCAGACCAGATCAGATTTGTATAGTTATAAATATACAAAAGAAGCCAGACCAATCTAGATCAGACCAGACCAGCAAATTACAACCCAAGTAAAAACATCATTTTTTCCCTTACTAACAATATTCACTGTAAAAGTAAACATTGATGTGACGCTTTTTTCACTACTAAAACTTGCTACTCCGTATTGTACTTCCTTCGTTCCTTTTTAATTGCAACAGTCAACATTTCACGTTTGTCAACGCACAAGTTTGACCTTTAATATCTTTCATTCCGTATTAGTAAAAAATTTAAAAAATTCATATTTTGAAAATTTAGAATGAGAAGAATTTAACAATATTTTTAAAAAAATTAATTTATAATACATCAATTAATAAAATGTAGTCAAAGTAGAATATGTGAATAGTGCAAAAAGTCCAATATTGCAACTAAAAAAGAACGAAGGTAGTACATGACTATATGAGTAAAGGATTGGTTCCATTAGAAAGGATAGTCTAAAAGAATATTCAAGATTTTATAATATTCAAGATTTTATATGCTATTTCTCATCTTTATAAAATAATTTAATACCGGTGGGCGTAGCTCAACTGATAGCGAGGGAGTGCCACAAGGGTTAGGTCTCGGGTTCGAATCCCGGCAACTGCGATGAGGGGTTACTATGCTGAAAAATGCATAGGGCCTCTGCAAGTACCGGGGACAGAGCCCCACTCTCTATCTGTCAGATTTTGATTATAGTCCAATTTACATCCTCCCAACATGCCGTCCGGTCGGTGTTGGGGGGCCCCTCAGGGATGGAGTGTCATCCTTTTTTTATAAAATAATTTAACATCCACTTTCAGGGTTTGAACGAGTGGGTCCGTGGGACTTTAATAACGTTTGTAATTGTATGGATTTCCTTCTCTCTTTTTTTGGATGAAAGTATAGAAAACTCATTTGGGGATAGGATGGGGGTCCAAGAGAGGCTTTTTACACGTGAGTCGTGGAGACAAGCAAAAGCAGTTGCATGCGCGTCGCTATAAAGGATTCATCATCATCATGATCATCAATCATCATCATTCCCCATTCGCCGTTCAACTCTCAATCACTCACTCTTTGATTTCTCCTTCATCTTCCTTTTTCATGCTGAATTTACACCACCCCCAATCATTTCTACTTTCAAACTGATTCACGTTTCTTCATCCATATCACCATCCCTTTCTTTCTTGCTTTTCCTAAAGGCACATTTTTTATATTATTGCTGCTTTGGTACTTCCAAGTTTGAATCAATTCAAAGAAAGAAAGTAGCTGCTTTTTTCCCCACCCTTTCTAAAGCTGCATACACCTCCTTTATGGCCCATTCAATGGTGGGTTTTAATAAAGCTCAAATCTTTAGCCTTTTCTTTAACCAGTTCTTGTTCCCTACCCCTTTTTGCTTCATTATTTCTTTCTTTGCTTATAAATTCAGCCTCCCTGTTGAGTCATTTTCTCTGCCCATGTCTCAGTAAAAGATAATGGACCGACCTCAGATTTTGATTCCAGTCTAGTTCTTCGATCAATGTTTATTCCCTCTTCGTTTAGGCCACTGGCTAAGCTAGTTCCTGTATGTGTATAGGCTAGAGAGAGAGTGTGTGTGAAAGAAGGAGAGAGAGAGAGAGAACGGCTCTTATAATTACTGGTATTGATTATTTTGTTTCTTTCAAGGCGGTTTATTCTCTTAATGTGCAGTCAGATTTGGTTTTATACCTACTTATTATGCTGCTGCTACATTAAAATGGTGATCTGTTTGTGTCTTACTTCCTTGGATTCACTTCCATATTTTCTATTTTATTCGCATATTAAAATATTAAATTAATACTTTGGCTTTGGCTGTAGACTGTGCAGTGGGTAGTCAAGGAGGTAAAATTTTGGGTTTTCCCTTTGATTTTAATAGTCAATTGATGTTCTTCATCTTCTTCCTTGATTCAAGGACTTTGTGTTTCCAACACAAGCAAGCATCCAATTCTCGGGAAAAATGTTTTCTGTCTGTCCCCACTTTTATTTTTCATTATTCACTATCCCCATTCAAACTTCTGCTACAGTCAGGCGTTTGCTTTTGGAAATGGGTATCCCAAAGAACCGAAAATTCTTACTGTATTTTCCAGTTTTGGACGTGAACAAGTTAGTTTTTGTTTCTAGCTAAAAAAATTCAAAAAATTAAAAATTGGGTTTTTTGGTGTTATATTCTTGTACTCTTTAATAGAGGTCAGTAATCAATGCATTGCCATCATATTATCTTTTGCGTATAGAGGATTGGGGTCTGATTCATCAGATTTCTATATTTGTATGCTAAATTTTTCAACAAGTCTCATCTTGCTGACATCTGTTTTCTTCTCTATTTCAGAATTTACTTTAAAGCTTGAGTGTAAAACAAAAGAAAAAAGTTACCTTTAAATTTCACCGCCATGCCTGTAAGACAGATGAAGGAAAGGCAAGAACAACATTTGGTAATCAAACCCCAGTTTCATAACAGTAATGGAAAAGGGCCACTGGATCAAGAACCACCGAACGGAAAAACCCATGGCCAGACATCGCCGCCGGCGAAAAATAGAGGCAGGAGAAGGCGTAGGGGTGGCCGGAAATCGGATCAAGGTGAGGCCTTTATGCGGCCAACTTCACGGCCGTGCACGGCGGCAGCACATCAGCCAGCTGAAGAAGGAGGTCTCGTCGAAGAATGTGGTCTGGGGGTTCCCTGCTCCAGCAAGTCCTTGAGCTTTGCGTCCAGGCCTGGCTATGGAACCCTTGGGGTGAAGTGTATAGTGAAGGCCAACCATTTCTTAGCAGAGTTACCCGACAAGGACTTGAACCAGTACGATGTAAGGCTCCTTCTCTTTGGGCTATAAAAACAAAGCCAGTTTGTTTCTTTGTTTATCTCTTATTGTTTGCAGAATTGAATTGCCTATACGAGGCTTTTGTTTTATTCTAGTTTGGTTGATGTATTTAAAATTTAAAAGTACTTCGTATAACATATTGGTTACCCCATTTTTGGTGTAACGAAAATTGATTTTTTGGGGTGATTGCCCCATCTCTGTAAGTTTTAGCTATTTATATCAAACAAGTCTACAAACAGGAATAAATCAAAATAATTTACTTAGATGCACTGTATTTCAAATATAGCAGTAGAGCTACTTTGGCATAGAATGCTTAATCCATTGAAATTAGTGAAATTGTAACTAAATAGAGTAGATATGTAAGAAATTCATTTTAAAATTAAAGATAAAAGTATTAGTTTTTTATCAATTTCAGCCTTTTGGCCAAAGTGAAGAGTAGGGTCACTATCTCATTTGTCCTTTTCTTTTATAGCAATAAATTACTGACTCTCCATATTTGGTCAGCAATGCTATATTGAATTTCTTGTATTTAGTTATATACTCTTTATTCACTACCTTCTTCTTGCTTTTCTTGTAGGTAACTATTACACCTGAAGTCTCATCAAGAATTGTGAATAGAGCTATAATTGCAGAGTTAGTGAAAGTATACAGACAATCAGATTTAGGGATGAGATTACCGGCTTATGATGGGAGGAATAGTTTGTACACTGCTGGAGAGCTTCCATTTACATGGAAGGAGTTCACCATTAGGCTCATTAGTGAAGATGATGTAATCAACGGTCCTAAGTGAGTCTTCTCACTCCTAGAAAATTACTTTTAATTAGTCTACTAATTCCAGCCGTTATGACTTATGAGTCAGCTTGTATGACATATACACTTATTTTGATATGCTGATCTCGTGGGAATGAAAAAATAAGCAAAGTTGAACCGGAAATGAATGAATAATGGTTAACCATTGCTGACGGTTAATGGAAGATTTGTTTGGACTAATTTCAGGAGAGAGAGGGAGTACAAAGTAGTGATAAGGTTTGTAGCAAGAGCAAATTTGCATCACATGAACCAATTTCTTGCCGGTAAGCGTGCGGATGGCCCACAAGAAGCTCTTAAAATTTTGGACATTGTGTTAAGAGAGGGATCAATGAAGAGGTATACATAAATGCTTTTGGGTAAATATTTAAAATGTCTTAAACCAAATGCATTTAGTGATTTAAAGAATTGAGTTTCTTTAAGGTATTGTCCGGTGGGAAGATCATTCTTTTCCCCAGATATCCGACGACCACAGCCTCTTGGTGACGGTTTAGAAGCATGGTGTGGATTCTATCAGAGCATTAGGCCTACTCAGATGGGCTTATCCTTGAATATTGGTAATTCAAACTACACTCCATTTTTTTAATTTTCGGTATACAACGGATTGGGAAACGATTGCCGTATTAATTTGGACTTTTAGTTTTCTGGTTAGGGGTTTATTCTTTCTTTTAAGTTCGGTTTGGTTTTAATTCGTTCTATTTGGTGTGGATTAACACTTTTTGGGAAAAGGATTATTAAACTAATACGGAGTACCGAATTACTTCTGATTTGCTTCTGCTTTGTGTTACTATAGTTTGGTTTGGTTTCACGAAATTAAACTGAAATTCGCACCCCTATGTTTTATATAGAACTAAAGTTATAATCATATTTACCCCACCATCTATCATCAATAAGATTTTTGATAATCAATAACAGATATGGCTTCGGCTGCTTTCATTGAAGCCCTCCCTGTTATTGAATTTGTGGCTCAGTTATTGGGAAAGGATGTGTCATCAAAGCCTTTGTCGGACTCTGATCGCATTAAGGTACTTTATAGTTTGTGTTAAATTGGGATTTACTCACCCTAAAGGGATTCCTAAAATGTGAGATTTATCTTACATTTTCCATGTATAATGGATTCAGATTAAGAAGGCTCTTAGAGGTGTCAAGGTTGAAGTGACACACAGAGGTAATGTTAGAAGAAAATATCGAGTTTCTGGATTGACTACACAGGCAACAAGAGAACTTGTGTAAGATATTTAATTATGTTAAGTAGCATTCCCTTTTTTACCAACTAGTTTGTTACTCAATTAGTAATGCTGATTTGCTAGGTTTCCGGTTGATGAAATGTCAAACATGAAGTCTGTTGTTGAGTATTTTCAAGAAATGTATGGCTTCACAATTGAATATACTCATCTTCCTTGCCTTCAAGTAGGGAATCAAAAGAAAGCAAATTATTTACCAATGGAGGTAATTAAAAAAATCACGCTTAATTTAATCTATAATTAAGTTTTGTTCCGTGATTTGACTCTTTGAAGTTGTAGGCATGTAAAATTGTTGAGGGGCAACGATATACTAAAAGATTAAGTGAAAAGCAAATTACTTCTCTTCTTAAGGTTACTTGCCAAAGACCAAGGGATCGGGAAAATTCCATTTTACAGGTATTTAATCCCAGTCTGTGTTTAATTTTATTTTTTTAAAAAGTCAGTTTTATTTATTAATTGACTTTTTTCTTATTATATTTATTGTAACAGACGGTCCAACATAATGTATATGATCAAGATCCATATGCAAATGAGTTTGGCATTAAGATTAGTGAAAAATTAGCTTCACTTGAAGCTCGAGTTCTCCCTGCTCCTTGGGTAATTTTTTTGTTACCTTATGTAATTACATGTCTGTCAACAAGTTTTCCAGTTAGTCTTTTAAAACTTGTAGTCACTATCTGCAGTTAAAATACCATGAAGCTGGGAAGGAAAAGGACTGCTTGCCTCATGTGGGACAGTGGAATATGATGAATAAGGTTCTGTTCTTTCCCACCTTTAATTTTGCAATAATATACATCCATTATGGGGTTAGTAGAATATCTTGTTGAGCCTTGAGTGATTATAAATTGTCAGTCGTTATCCCATGAGTTTTAACGGCAAGTTTGTAAAGCCTTAATTTCGTCATACATATAAAAACAAAAAACTAATACATTCATTGTGTAAGAACTCAACATCATTATTTAATTGAAAAGGTATGTTGTGTGTATGTTATTGGCTTTTTGCACATGATATATGTTGAAAGTATGCCAATCATATAACACAAATTATATAACAAAAATGAAAACAGCAGGAAAAATGGGACTTTTACTACATAGTGACCATGATGGTATTTTATACTGACTGTAGTGACCGTAAGGATCTATTTTTCTATGCTGTGACCATGTATTTTTTTGTCCATGAGCAGAAAATGATCAATGGGATGACTGTTAACCGTTGGGCATGCATCAACTTCTCTCGAAGTGTCCAAGAAAGTGTGGTCCGTGGATTTTGTAACGAACTTGCTCTGATGTGTCAAGTATCTGGCATGGTAATTGCTAAATACTAACTATAATACTGAAGGTCTCTTTGGTATCTAATTGGTGTATTTTGTTCATGAGCAGAATAAGTAATCTTTTGAGTTATTTTTAGCTCACATATATACCAAATGCTTATTCTCTTTAAAACTCAATAGATTCAGCCATTAAGGTTTAGGATTCAGGTGCAACAGGTGATGTTGTCACTCTGCTGACATGGCAGATGACAAGGCAAAAGTACCATTGTTTGGGAAATAAGTTTACAAGTACCCTCTTTTGGGAAATAAGTTTTAAAAGTACCTTTCCTCCAGAAAAAAACTCAAGATCCGAGAGCAATTCATGCTCATATTCATACCAAACCATACAACAACATTCATTGCAAATAAATACTCCTTAGCTTTAAGCAAACAAAGTTAGATTTTGCTATATACTGTGCAGGAATTCAACCCGGAGCCGGTAGTTCCAATCTATACTGCGCGGCCTGAACAAGTTGAGAAAGCATTGAAACATGTTTATCATTCATGTGTTAACAAGCTAAGGGAAAAAGAACTGGACCTTGTATTGGCCATCTTGCCAGATAATAATGGGTCTTTGTATGGTAAGAAGTATTTGTTTATAACTTTATTTATTTATTTATTTGGGAATTTACTTAAATTTATTTTGATATTAATAGCTTCGTGTTTATGTATGTTTGCTCACTGGTAGGTGATATTAAGAGGATATGTGAGACTGATCTCGGGCTCATAACTCAGTGTTGCCTTACAAAATATGTCCTTAAGATCAGCAAGCAGTATTTGGCTAATGTCTCTTTGAAGATCAATGTCAAGGTGCTAATAAATAGTTTAATAGTTTTTATTCATTTAGTACTAGAAATATTTATTTTTCTCATCCTTCATTAGTTCATTTGTAGGAAAAGATTTACCTGAAAAAGACGGAGTTTATTCGAAGTTCTGAGACAGCTTTATGTTTTATGTGTTTGTGGTTTTAAGATTTTGTTGCACAGGGATCAATTTATTTTACCAATAACATTTTTTGAAGAACACATTTTCCTTCAAAATCGTTTTCTGTGGCAAGTCATTTTCCTGCATTGACCCGTGTGCTATAAAAAAGCATTTTTTACAAGAACATACCGGGGAGTGATATCAGGAAAGAAAATAATTAGGAATACCGGAATGAAAATTATGAGGGAACTAAAGATAGGCTAAAGTTCAATAAATTTATTATAGATATTTATTGATCTTATTTAATTTATAAATTTATTTATATCTACACTACAAAGACTAAGTAATTTAACTATATCTACATTTTGAAAGTGTCACCCCTAATTGGTAATGTTTTTTTCTTTGTTCAACTTAATAATTAGTTTTATCAAACTCCATTAAAATAATTATATGATTTTATTTTATTTATTGATATTTTACTTTCTAAACACTAATAGATCTACAATGCATCTAAACTTGATATGAATAACAAACAGAAGAAAATTGTTTTCCGCAGCATTATTTGATACATGAAAGTATTTGAGTATCAAACACAAGAAACTGAGAAAGTATGGAGCATTTTTCAATGAAATTGTCATATTTGGAGAAATAGATCCTAACTGGACTGTTTTGAGACAGATGGGTGGGAGAAATACGGTTCTGTTGGATGCAATCAGGTGCAGAATTCCCTTGGTGAGCGATATCCCGACCATCATATTCGGAGCTGACGTTACTCACCCTGAGAACGGCGAAGATTCCAGCCCTTCAATAGCTGCTGTAAAGTGCCCCTCTACTGAAGATAGAAGCCCATCCTTCATTATGCAACATTTTATCTTGTTATATAGATTTTAAAAATAAAATTTATAATGCAGGTAGTAGCTTCTCAGGATTGGCCGGAGGTGACAAAATATGCTGGCCTAGTTTGTGCTCAAGCTCATCGGCAGGAACTCATCCAAGATCTGTACAAGACATGGCAGGATCCTGTTCGTGGAACTGTCAGCGGTGGCATGATTCGGTTTTTAACACATTCCCTTGTTTTCAATACTATGCAGTAGATTTAGTTTTTATTCATGTATATATCTATATGGATACCAGTTATATTTTTTCTTTGAGAAGAAGTTTGTTGACTTGGGTTACTTTCATTTGCAGAGATCTCTTGATCTCCTTCAGAAAGGCAACTGGCCAAAAGCCTCAAAGGATAATCTTTTACAGGTTTGTGCGTCTATGTCATTACTAAATTGGGGCTTAGTGTTCATGGTTTGTCTTCCACGGTCTCTACCATCTATATTTGACCATTATTTGAAATTCTGCACCAATAAAAAATTAAAATAAGAAATTAATATTTCAAGAACGTAAATAAAAAGCACTCGGTAAAACAGATTTTCATAGTATAAATAATTCTTCATCAATCCCCTAAAAGGAACCTTTGTTTAACCAAAACATACAACTAGAAATCCATTAAGTTTGACATACTCAACTATTTGGATCACTTTTTGAGAAGCTTACATAGTTACATGTAATTCAATCACTAATATTTGGTTTTCTTTAAACAAGACTAATTTTTTAACCTCTATTTTTTAGATGAAAATAGAAATAAATGAGATGATTACTGAGAATCTGAGATCATATATTCCTATATAGTTTTTTGCCTTTGCTTTTTTTCCAATTTTATAACTGTTAAATAACTGAAAGTAAATATCAACCCCCCATTACTTGGTTTATGTTTTTTTCCTTTAATGGTTTCATTTGAGTGCATGAAGAACAATAGTCTATGCATTTACTATGACAGAACATATACAGATCATTTCCATTTTTATATATATATTTTTTCCATTTTTATATATTCAAATTTTAATAATATGGAGCTCTATGCATTTTAGAAATAAACTTGCCTTCAAGAAAGTAATAGTGCAAATAATTTTAACATATCTAGTAACTACATGCAGGGATGGTGTGAGTGAAGGACAGTTTTATCAAGTCTTACTTTTCGAGTTAGATGCCATTCGTAAGGTATTTCCCTTCTGGAGTTGGTTTCATTTGTTTTCCTTAATAATACACAGTACCTTATGGTAACCTTTTGCCACATATATTGTGTCCTTTTCTTCGCTTAACAAAACGTATGTCCTTTTCTTCGGGGGGTAGGCTTGTGCATCCTTGGAGCCTAACTACCAACCGCCAGTAACATTTATCGTTGTGCAAAAGCGACATCATACCCGACTCTTCCCAAATAATCATAAAGACCGTAGCAGCATTGATAAGAGTGGGAACATACTGCCCGGTAAACTATACTTTTACCTTTTCAATAAAGAAGAAGCTTTGAGTAAATACAAATCTGGTTTTAATGTTTTCTATATTTTATGAATATGATCTTTCTCAGGTACAGTTGTTGACACAAAAATATGTCATCCTACAGAATTTGATTTTTATCTCTGCAGCCATGCTGGAATCCAGGTAATTAACACCATGTCATTTGTGGTGGTGCATCCTTTGGGTTGGGATCCTCCCTAGTAAAAACAAAAGGGCAGCCTGGTGCACATTGGCGTCCCTGCATGGCGACGGTCCGGGAAATGGTCCCACCACATGGGATGCTCTCTAGTAACACAGTAATTCTCTGGCCTTCTTTTTCGTGGCCAGAAGCCCAGAATGAAAAATATAAACAAGGCCCAATATAGGATTTTTTGTTCTGTTTTCTAATTTGATTAGAAAAAACCATACATGTATGTGGCTAAAAAATCAGTCAGGGAACTCATATACTTAGTTTTGCCTAAAAAACGATCTCCTTTAGCACATATACATGTATGTGCTCACACATGTATTTTGGCTAAAAAACCATACATGAGAATTTGCCTAGTTTTAATTTTTCTAAATTTGCATACTTTTAATTTTTCTAATTTTTTCAACCTGGGCCAAAGCACGGGTTGGTCCCCCTATATGCTCGTGATTTGGACTCATTTTACTCCTCGAAATCAACTTGGGCCATCTCATGAGTAAACGCCACAGTTAAGTATGCATGTAAAAGAGCGTACTAGACAGCAACTCTGTGATCTAAATCTAAGGTTGTTACTGTTGCAGGGGACTAGTAGGCCGGCTCATTACCATGTTATCTGGGATGAGAACAACTTTAGTGCAGATGGAATTCAGTCACTGACAAACAACCTTTGTTATACATATGCTAGGTGCACCCGTTCCGTTTCGGTTGGTAAGTCAACATTTTTGCAGCTCCTAATTAATACGTAGTAGTATTTTGTATAGCCGTGTAGTCACTCCAAGGAAGGATCTTTGTGAGTGCCATTACAATCATCTAAGATTAACAAATGTGCAGTGGATATAATCAGATTTCAAAATGTGGTTGCAAACAAAGACCTTATTAAGGTTTAGGATTTTATCATAAAAAATCGAGCGTATAGGAGCAGTTCAAAACTCTATGTTTGGTTTAATACTTTAATCTTTGCGGTTCCCTTTAACTCTATAAATGAGCACAGTGAATGAGATCGCATTTCAAAATGTGGTCATTACCAAAGCCCTTATTAAGATTTAGGATTCGATCTTTAAAAGCCAAGCACTACGAGTAGTCCAAAACTCTATCTGGTTTCATACATTTATATTTATGTAAATTCGCCCAAAGTAGGATTTGGGTTTATATTTATGTCTTTGATTGATATGGTTAACTTGAAAGATTTCATTTGATTATTGAGGTCCAAAGTCGTAAAGGGCAAGATCTTTTTGTTTTTCTGAATTCAGGGCGGGCGGGAAAAAAACTCAAATAAAATACTCATGTGTGTTTAATTACCTAATCTGTTAATGTGGACGCTTCACTACACTTAACTTTTTAAATAAAACATGTATTGATAAACTATAATTACATGCAATGCAGTCCCTCCGGC
Organism: Cuscuta epithymum; assembly: GCA_945859915.1. Taxonomy (NCBI): domain Eukaryota; kingdom Viridiplantae; phylum Streptophyta; class Magnoliopsida; order Solanales; family Convolvulaceae; genus Cuscuta; species Cuscuta epithymum. Next base: position 214,043 of record CAMAPF010001176.1, on the reverse strand, counting down.
TTATTATGCACACCTTGCGGCATTTAGAGCGAGATTCTACATGGAACCGGATATGCAGGAGAGTGGAGTAGGCGTGAAGAACAGCAAAGGTTGTGGGGAGCCAGGGGGTGTAAGAACATTGCCAGCTCTGAAAGAAAATGTGAAAAGGGTCATGTTTTACTGCTAGGAGGACTAGCCGAGAGAAGCTTGGGTCGGGATAGGTTGTAGGTGGGAATGAATAAGTAATGTGACAAAAGTAGGATCTGTAAAAGCAGTGATCGACATCGTCGAATGCTGTTTGTAATTAGTACAGTTTCATCCTTTAGGTTTGCAAAGCTTGACATGGGCCGGGTAGATCACTGATGTAAATGGCAGCTTCAGTTTCGTTCTAGTGATGAGTTTAGTCAGCCCCCTTTTGACATTACTGCGTTATATCTATGTTTACATCATATATGGAAGTACAACTTGTTAAGATATGTGTTACTCTAAGTAATGTAAATGCCTAAAAATATGGTATGCTTTTGTAAATGTTTAATTGTTTAAAAAAGTTGGTCTCTCAATTCTATTAGGTGATATAGTTAAATCACCATGACTCTAAAAGCTTGACATGCAAAATTGTGTAAGGAACCTTTCACTTATAACCTAAACTTCTGATAAAATGTGATCACTGGTCATTGTCTCAAAGTTTTATCGTTTGAATCATCCTAGCAGCGTATAGGCATGGACTGGTACCGGGCCGGTCCAAACCGGGCTTTTTGTTTGTGGTTTAAGGCTCGGAACTGGTCCGGGATTCTACCAGGACCGGGCCGGGTTCTATTTTTTTTATAGCTTTTCTAATTAATTCCACCCCCCAAAACACCCAGCCCAACCCCGCCTACCACCAAAACAATTTGAATTTTTTTGGGCCCGGACCGGCCGGGCTGGTTCCAAGAGGGGTTGAGCCCGTGACCCGCCCCAAACCCCTCGATCCGGGCCCTAGGCCTGGTCCCGGTTCACAGGGCCGGGCCGGTCGGACCGGTACACTAGCAGCCTATGAGGCTAACATGTAATTAGGCATGGACCCGCTTCGGGCTGCCCGGCCCGGGATCGGCCCGGCCCGCCACTGTGCGAGTCCGGAACCGTCCCGGTTCTCGGGTCCGGGTCCGGGTCGGGCCTAGGCCCGGTGGGGTGGGCGGGTCCGGGCTCGGGCCTTGTGTTTGGCGAACCGGCCCGGCCGGGTCGGGCCCGGGCCCGGGCCGAATTGATTTTTTTTTATTTTTTTTTTCTTTTTTTTGGGGTTAGCCGGGTTGGGCTTGATGGTTAGGAGGGGTTTGGGGGTTTGGGGGGGTTAGGAAAGCAAAAAAAAAAAAAAAATTATGACCGAACCGGAGGCCCGGCCCGGCCCGGCCCGGACCCAGACCGGACCCGGTGGCTACCCGGGCCGGTCCCGGGCCTTCCTTCCCAAAAAAAAGCCCGGCCGGGCCCGGCCTGGGACCGGAACCGGCCCGGCCCGGGTCCATGACTACATGTAATAGATGAATGTGATCATAACTCATAGTAAGCGCCCTTACCATGAGCATTGATGAGAATGGTTCAACCAATTAGGAGCCCTAACATCACATTTACACGTTGTTTAATTCGTTTCGTACTTATCTTTTTCTTCATATTTTAATTAGATTAATAGCGTGGGAATTATTATTATTCTCCCTGTCATGTTAAGACTTAAGACTGTCTCATTTTAACTTTTTGATTTGTGCCACTAAAATTGTCCCATGTCGAATTTGACAAAGTTTGTGTGGTTATACATCAATCTTACTTTATTCATATTTTATAAATTAAATACCAACCATATAAATTCACTTTTCTTTTCTTAATAATCGCACAATCTCCACATGTATCAAATTTAGGGGCACCGAAGTAGTATATATAGTTAGTAGTATTGTTGCAAATTTAGGGGCACTGAGGGAGTGTATGTAGTTAGTACTATTATTGAGTAAGGGGACTACAAGTTTTTACTTGGACTGTCTTCAGTCTTAGATCAGACTTAAACAGATCAGACCAGACTGGACTTAAATAGGGCTGGACTCGGGCCGGGCGGCCCGACCCGGAACCGGTCCGGCCCGCCCACTGTAGCAACCGGCCCGGTGGCCCGGTCCACCGGCGGTTCGGGTCGAACCGGCCCGGTGGATACCGGTTCCGGGCCCTCCATTTGGTGAACCGGCCCGGCCGGTTCGGGCCCGGTCCGGGCCGGATTTTTTTTTTTTTTTGAAATTTTTTTAAGTTTTGGGTTGAATTAGGTATTTTGGGCCATTTGAGGTGGTTTGGGGTGGTTTGGGGTTGAGGGGGAGGGGTAGGGGGTTAAATAAGAGAAGCCAAAAAATCAAAAAAAAAAAAAAAGAATAGGGCGGATGAACCGGCCCGGTCTGGATCGGAACCGGTCACCGCCGATTCAGGTCCGGGCCCTCATTTTGGAGAACCGAGGCCCGGCCGGTTCAAGGCCCGAACCGAGTCCAGCCCTAGACTTAAATAGATCAAATCAGAGACCAAATTTCCATAGTTATAAGATACAGAGAGAACATATATTAACCAAATCATTTTAGGCCAGATCAGACGTAAACACACCAAAACAAACCAGACGTAAATGTTTCTTGAAGATTAGTAGATTACCATCCTGATATAAGAAAATTGAGTCTTTCCTAGTTCCTCATGGGTTAGTGTTACTTGACATCTTGGATGACACTGTTGTAACACCCCGTCATCCCGATACAATTAAATAAGAAAATTGAGTCTTAAAATATGTGTACAATTAAATACATTTTGAACTCTTCAACAAACCAAATACAAGTAGTAGTACAAAGTACGTGCTTCTATTGAGCACTCACGTACCATAAAGTAGTACAAAGTACGTGCTTCTATTGAGCACTCACGTACCATATAGTGTACTGATTTTAGTCAATCAAAACTAAAACAAAATGATAATAACCATAAGGGTACGTTTGGTTCAAGAGATGTCAGATCGCCACGAAAATGTTAGATTATCGGGTATGTTAGATAGATGAGAATGTGATTAATGTGTAACTCATATGTGTTTGGTTACGATTAAGAGAATGCGACATTAAGTTGTTTGGTTGAATGATATCTTATACTCCCTCGCACCCTTAAAACTTTGTCAACTTTACTATTTTGGATGTCCCACTAACTTTGTCACTTTCTCTTTTAAGTAAAGAATTTGTGGTTCTAGTTAATTCTCTCTCCTCTGCACAAAACTCAACCATACAGTTTTTACTTTATTAATCTCCGTGCCGGTCAAACTTGGCAAAGTTTTAAGGGACGGAGGTAGTATGACATATTGAGTGAATTACTTAAATGTCCTTTAAATATTTGTCCCTTAACATATTAAACTTATTACATCCTACAAATTAAAGTAATTAAAATTATAGAAAAATAAAACATATTAATAATAATTAAAATCAAAACTAATTGGATTAATTTTAAGCAAAGTATGTTTAATTGCACAAATGACTAAGGGAGTGTTTGCAATTGCTTCAACTTTAAAGAAGTGATTTTTTAAAGTAATTTTGGGAAAAGTGATTAACAGTAAAAGTTGGTAGTGTTTGAAGAAAAAGTGATTCTGAAAAAGTAAAAGTTGGTAGTGTTTGGTAAAAGAAGTACTTTTTGTGTAATAGAAAAAGTGAAAAGCAGTTTAAAGCACCCTTCCACCTGCTTCCAGCTTTTAGCTTTTAAGTGATTAATTTAAGCAGAAGCTGTCATTTGAAAACACTCTTTTTAACTTTTTTTAAGCCAAAAGCTGAAAAGCACTTTTTTTAATCAAATGCAAACACTCCCTAAGATTAGTAAACATTAGTAAATAATTATAAGCAAAATATGTTTGCACAAAAATGAGATTTTCCAACTAGAAATGAATGCCTTAATTGAAGTATTCTTTTCAACAAGTATGTATACATGTTTACTTTCATCCCAACAATCTACCAACAACCCCAATAGGTCTGAGTATAAACCCTCACCCATATCTGACCAATCATTTTTATGAGTGTAAACAAATGAAATACAATGAACCTAAAAACAGTTTACGATCACTCCAAATCAAATGAACCTTTCATTATGTGCAAATAAGTTCACTTTATCCCCTAATTACATAGTGTTATTGTTGGCATCCAGATGCACAATTTGCTTAGAGGATTACCAAAGAAAAGACAGATTACACATATTGCAACCTTGTGCACATTACTTCCACCCAGAATGTATCGACGTAAGGCTGATATGGAAGGATAGGAAATATCATTTTTTTAGCATCAGGAGTGACGGGATCCTTTTTAGAAATTGTGGGAGACTTATTCTGTGTGGACAAAATCATATGGTGGATTACTTTTTTGTTCTTTTCATCAACTGACGAGCCTTCATCACAGTACAAGCATAGCCCAGAGTTCCAAAACTGTCCAAATCCATCCATCCCGATAAGCTATTTGCAATGCAGACAAGAAGGACGTTCTGCCATGTGGAAGAGTTACTGATACGAACATGAACAAGTGCACTAGACAAGCGGCATAACAATGCAGACCTAAAAGAGAAAGGCACAAAAGCAACTTTCAGGATTCACAATGAATTGATTCACCATGAGGAACTGAGGATGAACAAAAACAAAAAGAACAAATCGCTCCTTTGTCATAGCAAAGATAAATTAAAAGAAACAACCTTTGCAGAAGTGTGATATGATACAAATCAGTCAGCTTACCTTGTAAGGTTCCCCCACATCTTGCCATATCCAAGAACAATATTGATAAATGAAGAAGAGACAATCAGAGAACCTTGAACAACTCTCATTGAGTGGAGAAATCTCTACAAGAGCCAACATAGAAACATGCACAATAAAGAATGATCACAATTTAAACACTGAATTTGATATTTGCCTCATGTTCAGAGAGGAAGTTACCATCAGAATGATCATTTATGACTGACAGTAATGATATAACATAAGCAAAGGAGGGCCCCATTACTGTCGGAAGTCATGTCCCTAGAAGCGTTTGGAGAAGGGTATTCACTCTGGATGTAAATAGAAAAGTTTGAATAACTTGGGCCTTATCACCCTGCTTGCAGTGTTAGTAAAATTGGGTTTCTTAGTAGTTAGTACAACTTAGGATGATAGTAATAGAATATAAAAACTGACTTGTTGGGTTCAGGGACTTTGGAGGAAGGGAGAGGGGAGGATTGATTTTTATTAACATTTTTTTTCTATTTGTTAGTCTGAGAGCAGAAAAACTACATGATTAGTTAGATCATGTATTTCCCTTATATGTTTTTAATTTTCACTTATTTAAAACCATGTAAATGCAAGTATTTTAAAAAATAAATACTACCCCTTACCTTAGAAATCCCTGAACCACACAAGCTCAAACTCACCAGAATGTTCACAATCATCAGTGTGGTTCCAAGCATAATGTTGGAAAGCCAGCAGAAGGATTTTGAGCTGAAAAACGAAATGTCATAATTAACCAAGTAAGCCAAAATTCATAATCAACATATCCATAAGAATCATCACATATGAAATTCAATCACATATCAACCACCATAAAAAAGAGATTTGCAAACCTTAATGTTTAGACTTTTGAATGAAAATCAGGCTACAACTCTTATATGTAGTACGAGATGAGGCTATAGCCATACCAGGAATTTGTTTTCCTGCTAAGTCTACTGTCTTCATCAAATTTTTGACAGCAGGGCGAGTCTACTCCTCATGACAGAATGGAGGTTTGGTGCTCTTTTAACCTATGGCTGCTTTGAATCCAAAGTTGTATTTCTATTGATCAAAATGATATTAGCAAACACAGTAGGAGCTATCAGTGAAACAAAGCCAAATAGAAAGAAGGGAAACAACACAGAGAGATTAAGCATAGCTCCAACTTCAAAAACCCTACAAGGCCCAATATAAGCCTTAATATACCAACAACATTATATACAACATACTGCCACAACAAGTATATGGATTATATAGCAACATTAATACTGTCACAACAACATTATATCAACATTATATACCAACATTAATAGCCTCCATCATGGGCTAATAAGAGTTATTCATACATTCCACTTCAGTAGCAAAAAAAATAAGTGAATGTTGCAACTTACAAGTTACATATTAGTAGCAAAAAAGACAATAATACAATTGCACAGAAGGCATTTGTATTTACTCCCTAGATGATCAATATATACTAGCAAAACTAAATTTAGAGCTATCATCATCATTGTTTCTTTATATTACAATTCAAAATAAACCCATTCAGAAGGATTTTAGAAGTCAAACGTGGGTTGATATGGAGCCAAATCTCCCAATTGCTTTAGGACATAATCCTTCCTAAATGCCACAGGGAGAGCATAAAAGGTGTCAAGCTTGTGAGCATCTTTCAATATGTGCTCACCTGCATCCATCACTTCTTCTTTTGAGAAAGCGTCCAATTTAATGATCTCCTCAAAAATCATCAACTTTCTGTCACTCTCATCAGCTTCTTTACTAAAGAAGGAAGAAATACTTTTGAGGCACTCGGTGTTCTCCTGGTAAGAAGATGCAAACTTTCCTATTTCAGCAACCAAATTAGTTAAACCGTCATCCTGCACTTTCCTCTTTTTGCTAATCACAATTTCAGCTTTCTTGTTTGATGCCTTGCTTGTAGATTGGCTAGCAGATGCAGCATCTGTACTTGCCCCTATATTATTCATTTGATCTTCACCATATGCACTTCCAAAACCAGTTTCATCATCTCCCACTTCACCATCTTGAAAATCATTTTCTTCGCCAACTTCATCAAGCTCTTCAATCGCATCAGCTGCAGTCTCGGCTCCTACTCCAGTAGCTCGATCTTTTCCAAACACCTCAACTCGTTCATCATAGTGTGGAAAAGGTTTGTTCCTTAAACCAAGAGCACTTGGATGACTCTGCACATAGAAAGGACACAAAAAATATTACGATTGTATGGTAAATAACTATTACACAATCGACCTTATATTATAAGGTTTAAATTAAACAATTTTAGAAAAGGTATAAATACTCAACTCGAACCCAGTCATCAAAGACATCCTTGGTACATGTCACACAGTGGTCATCTTCATTCCAACCAAAGCCACTTGTATGATTTAGCATTTCAGAAATGGCATGATATTGTTTTTTCAACAGCTTTGTTCTAGACTCTATATGAGGATTGGCCCTAATATCAGTTCCAAGAAGTTTCAGTTTTATCATCCTTTCTAAATGACCCAAGTATCCAGTTTTGAAGCCATTTTCCCCTTTCCAGCAAGGGTCATGACAAAGATCAACAAGACAATCCACCAGAGCTTTGTTTTCAGTATTTGTCCATTGGTGCTTAGTAGCAATTGATTTCTTGACCCCAATTGCTTTCTGTTGCCTAGCAGTGGTCTTTTGTTTCAAACTTTTCGGATCCATTTCCTGTACTTATCATTGCCATTTTCATTAGCTTATTTTACCTAAGCTTGCACCTACTGGACTATTTGGAATCAAAGAGGTGAACATGTTGAACTCAAAAAAAGTATAAAGAATTAGATCGATTGACCTACAATCTGTTTTGAAACCAACAAGAAATTCACCCAATCACCCACAGGGAATTATTGTCTAGTAATATGGTTTCATAGAACAAGGAGGGAATTCACTAAGTATAAATATAGTAAATGTAATATTAAACATTTAACTTCAATAACTTCAATAACATTAAACAAACTTAATAAAGTTTGCAACAAGAAGAGATAAAACAGTAGACAAAGTTTCAGGATTCCAACAACAACTTCAACAAATCAGGAAACAAACATTAAACAAACTTCAACAAACATTAAACATAAATAGGGAAAAAACAGTTCTAAATCTTCTTGAATAAAGTGAGGAAAGTGGGATGATAGATATAGGAGTGGGTGCTGGCCATTTAAATAGGGAAAAAATAGGATGTGAAAGTCATTTGGAATTTTGGACCGTAACACTCTTGAAATAGAATCAAATGAGTGCATCCTTTCATCCTCCAAATCGCCGACCTTCGTTTGGAAGAAATCGATGGAAACCATCGAGTGAACCAGAGGCAAATGGTACCCAATCGTGTAACCATGGTACGGTTTGATAGAACAAGGAGGGAGTATAAGAAGTGAAGAATACATACAGAAACTTGAAAAATAGATAAAGAAAAAAATTACCTGGAAGACGGAGAAGAGAGCTGCGAAGAAGAGAGCTGCGCGTGGAAGAAGAGAGATGGGAATCATATGATATTATAGATTAAGAAGCACGGGTACTTTTGGAAGAAAAATAATTACACGCCCGGACTCTAACTTAACCTAAGGGTTGTATGGGTTTGAGATAACCGGCAATGCCATTCCTTTTTTCAAATTTTGGAATGTAACATTCCCAAACAAAAAATAAAACCACTGAACCAAACATAGATATCTCAGATCCCAGACATGGGATTCCGACCTGTATTAGATATAACCATGAACCAAACATACCCATCGAGCACTCACGTACCATATAGTCTACTGATTTTAGTCAATCAAAACTAAAACAAAATGATAATAACCATAAATGTTAACCAAACATGTGGCATTTATGGCAAGAACCATGCATGCATAAAAGACAAACACGCTTATCATATTTATATACCTACACTACGTACACTTATGGGGTGGAGCTAGGTGTACACAAAAGTTGTACACTTTTTGTCCCCGCAGTCCAAGTTGTCTGTCGACAAATAAGTTGTTTGTCGACAGACAACTTGTTTTAAGCAAATTTAAGAAATTTTAAGCACTGTACTTTGAATTTTCTTTGGCCTTTTTCAATAATAATGAAGACAATTGATCGAGTGGTCGAAACATATCTACTCATATCATTTAACTAGATTATTACGGAGTAGAAGAAAGCTATCATAAGAGTAAAAAATGTGCTAAATAAGAGTAAAAATGTTAAAAATTTCAAAGTAGGATTTTCATGTTTTTATTACCTAAATAGTAGGAATTTCGGTCAAATTTGGAAAAAACATGGCAGAAACTGCCATATTTAAATCATGATAATGCCAAACTTAGTAGACTATTTAGGAATAAAAACATACCTACTTTGGAATTTCATTTAGAAAATTTTCCTTACTTGTTATATCCATTTTTATGAATGGTTCTATTTTCACGTTTGATCAAGCATTATACGGGATTGAATTCTATCGCCTTTATGGGTATGTTTGGCAGATGGCTTATCAGTAGGCTTTTAGCTTGTTTGACCCATTTCAGCTGTTTGATTGGTCAAAGAAGCTAATAATGATGTTTGGTAAATGGCTTTTAAAATTAGCTTGTTGAGTTTGAAAAGTTGAAAAAATGGATTGTTGAAGAAGCTAAGGGGAGCAGCTTCTTCATTTGGCTGGTTCAATTTACACTTTATCAGCCATTTCGAAACAACCAATTTTACCAAACAGTTATCTATAATCAGCTAACATAACCAGCCGGTCAAAACAGCTAACACAACCAGCTGTTAGGAAACAGCTTACACAACTAGCTAACAACAACAACTAACAGCCATTTGCCAAACATACCCTATATTTTAATATACTGAAGTGTTTACTACTCATATTAGTACGTACGCATGGGATATATAATTATACGTACATGTGTAATGTGTTATATGAATAATCACTACAAAATATCTAGTGAATAGCAACTGATTCAGGAACGGCTAATGTTTAATTTCCCGGCGGTTTGAAGTTTACCAACGGAATGTCAAAGGATATTATCCGCCGAAATAGCGTGGTTGGAAAACCAAACAACCAACCTCAGCGATGTATTTTAAAAATTCCCTACGGATTAGGAACGGATATATCCGCCGGTGATAGCGACGGCATTTATCGTCGAAAAATAAGACGCGTGGACTTCAAATTAATATGCGTGGCTTTCAAATACCGGCGGTTCTTTCCGTAGGTGGTTTTTAAATAAATAAAAGAAGGTTTATTTACCGACAGCTATAGCCGTCGGCAATGGGCTGAAGAATCTAATCAAATTATACTGAAATGGTTGGTTTCAACGGTTTTATCCGTAGGGATTTTTGAACCTGCAATTTGCATTACATCCTGCCTGTTACATCCTGCCTCTGATTATCGAACCCAATTCAGACTTCAAACAGGATATTTACAAAAACCATATTCTCAACAATAGCATTCACAAACATCTTTTTCATAATACCATATTACCATTCACAACATTCTTTTCACAACATTATTCAATTCAAAAATATCACAACCATAATTAAAACTTAACAAAAACAAACAAATTTAAAACTGCATCATCCTTCGTAAACATTCCAAAATAAATAAATTGTCAAGACATTAAAAGAAATTGTTTATAATTAAAATCAGTCTTCAATTCAGTGATGCCCTTCACTATTGAACCCTCCAAAATCACCCTCATCATTGAACCCTCCACTAGCCACTAGCTAATAGATTATCGATAAAAGTGTTATGGTCTTCTTGGGAGTTGGTATTATTTGCGTTTTGAAGAGGGACAAATGGAACAACTCCAGGTTGAGTAGATGGTTGCCCCGACATGACATAATTTGGAAACTGAATAGGATAGTAAGGCGGAGGTTGGGAAGAAGCAGCTTGTGGAACACCGGAGAAGGGATTAGTGAAGGTGGGTTGGCTTTGTTGAGGCAAAGTACATTGTCCTTGTTGGACAAACATGTAAGGCATCTGTTGGGGGATTCCGGAAGAAGGCTGAACACCCCCATACAATGGGTATGGATGTATAGATGAAGGCCCCATATTATTCCCTTGCATTTTTATTTGTTCTCGCAATTGCTTCACTTCTGTTTGGCAACTCTCCACTATTGCAACGAGTTTATCAATGCGGTCTTGGTCGGATGACACACAATGTTTAGGCCTCAAAGATCCTGTGCTAAAAAAATGTGGGGCAAGAGAGCCCACTCCCAGGCCATAAGCCTTTCCTGGTTCGGTGGCACAATTTTCAAAAACAACGCATTCTTGTCAACTACACCATCCGGCCCTTGTTTCTGTCTGATTTCTGCTGCCCCAACCTTAAGTTTTTCCTAATTATAGTGTATACAATAATTGAACAAGTACACAGTTAAATATAACCCATCATTTAAGTTACCATGTTGGTAGAATAAGAATAAATGACAGTACACTGTTAAATATAATCCCTGCAAGTGTTTTTGTGGTGAAGGTGAGCAAGGATTACTTACAAATTCTTATACTACGTTCATCTTATGTTATTTTCAGTTAATACATCCTAACATTGTCATCATCACAGAGGTTATTTCTAGTTTCCAGTTTCAGAAATCTTGATTTCATGCGCCTTACAAGATTGATATGGTAATATGAATTTCATTTCGAGTTTCCCAACCTTACATGAGGGTAGAATTTTTTACTATAATCATTTGTTATGTCATTTCTAACTGCCACAATATGTTTTTACTTTGAGATGGCCAGATTATTTTTATTATCATAATCACACTAACTGCCACACTATGTTTTACTTTTGCCCATCACAGGTCTAACATACTTCTCATATAACTGACTGGTGATCATTAGACAAAGATACAAGATGTCAACCAAGGAGAAGTAGAAGAAACTGAGCCAAACATGCAGGTTTTGTTGAACACTATGCAATGCTTAAGAAAGCAAAAACTTACAGCTATAGCACGGACTCGTGGGCCACTAAGCTGCCCAGTTTTCTTCAAGGTGTAGCTATCGTTTAAAACGTCTCTTGCATCAGGCTCCCTCCCTAAAGCTATTTCCTAGAAAAAAAATTGATGGTCAATTAATAAATAAAATAATAATAAATCATACACATGATAATGATACTCCAAATTAAAGTTGGTATTAACTGACTAGCCGGGCAGCTCTAACGGGAGCGGAGATTGAACCTCCACAATATGGAGAACTCCTACAAGCCTCTGTATTGTCATTCTTTTTATTTGTTACACACTCTTTTTTAAAAGCCGCTGAGCCCCACTCAACCATCATTACTCCCCAATCCTCTTCAGATATCCACTGAGGACACTCAGCTCATTACTCTTTCGGGCAGTGTAAAAAAGATCTTTCAACCATTTAGAGATGCGACTATGGAACTTCTTCTTTATCGCAATTTCTTCACATTGGCGATAACTGTGTCGCATCTGCATTTCATATTAAATAATCACAATACTACACTTCATAAAATGTATCTATAACTTTTGCTTTTTAATAAGTTACCGCAAATTCATCATACCACCCTTTCTTAACATGCTTTGGAACTTTATTGTAACTGATCCATGCCCCCTTGAACGATCCTTCAACAATATGTTGTATATAGTGAAGCTTTTCTCGCCTACATAACAAATTCACATTTATATATAACACACTTCCATTTGAATAAATAGTTTCATTTTAACATATAATTCGTTATGAAGCAATATTTAACTAAGTTACTTACCCATACATATCATATAGTGTAAGAGGGATTTTGTCCACCTCCATTGCCTGTGAGAAGTAGCGTGACCCTTCAGACTCGGGTTGAGATTGAAAGTTCTCGGGTGTTTGAGAGGGGCTGCCATCAATGTCCTCTACTGTGTCATCCTCATCTTCACTTGAGGTATCCTCAATAGTAGGCTCATTTCTACGGAATTAAGTAAAGTTCCCTAATTCCTTGTCCCTTGGCATATTAGTTGACCGCTTTCCCAACATTATGTTTAACTGAATAAAATTAAGCTCAACATATTAAATCTCATGTATACCAGTGTTTTCAATAAAATGAATAAACATAAATATACATACCTATATAATTCAATATTGAATTCTATTCGATACAAATATTACTCATAGCATATTCACCCTAAATACCAGATACTGACACCCAAAAGATAAAGCATATACTTAAACATAAAGAATTCTGGCAAGTAATCAAGAATTACACCCAAAAGATAAAGCATATACTTAAACATAAACAAAATGAGTAACTGAGACCCTAAATAGCATATTGACAGTATCAAAATTAATAGCATAACACAAAATAAAGAAATTTAGCAAACTTTCTCATCCATAGGTGCAAAATTCATAGCATAGCACACAAGTTTCTAGACAAGCAAAAGTTGAATACATAGATGCACGAATACACCAGTGTGTTATGTACGTGATTGAGTTTCTTATTTCCTCCTTAGGTTTTGTCCCAATTAGGTCTCTCTTTACTTTCAGACCTCACGTCCTCATGAGTCATGACACTTTTGACTTTAATGCGAAATATGTTTCGATATTCAAATTTTATGCATTTTATTCTCTATATAATGAAGTTCGAATGACATAAAAGATGGTTTTACCGGGAATAGTTGAAGCAACTGGCGGACACCTCGAACCCTAGTTAGAGCAAAATCGAATAAACCAAAATACATTGTACCAGTATAACATAAACCAAATCCAAGAAAATTTCAAGTTATACTAACATAAGCTTTTTCATAAAAGGGTCTTACGCTAGGATTTAGGGGGGTGTATTCAATATGGATTGTGGTGGACTTTTTTTTAATCCATGGACTTCTAAAAAAGTCTATGGACTTTTAAAAAAGTCTATGAACTTTTAAATTCATAGACTTTGAATCCGCTGACTTTTAAATCTGTAGACTTTTAAATGAGTGACTTCTATGGATTTCAATAAATCCATAGACTTTTACTTGGACTTATTTCAGACCAGATCCATCTAGATCAGACTTTAACAAAGCAAATCAAACTTTAATAAATAAGAATCGCTACATAGAAAATATGACAAATAATGTCAAATATAATAGCTAATGTTCTCTATTCCGAATGAGGTCAAGCATAAGCATTAAAAAATTATAAGAAAAAAAAAATAAAGTCATCAATGCACAAAATGGGAACAAACGTCTTGTGCTACTGAACTATGGATCAAAATTATTCATTTTCTGCAGCTTCCCACATTTGAGTAGCAAGATTCATCCTCCACTCATTGGCCTTTTCCCTTTGTTGATCTTGTGTCTGAAAATTATCCCATTCAAGATTGTCCTCATCATCGCTAGGTGGGTCTTCTTCTGGGTCCGGAGGAAATTCGTCAGATCGACATTCACGTCGAAGAAAATTATGTACTCCTGCACATGCCAAAACTAATTCTTCTTGTGTTTTATAAGAGAAAGGAGGTGCTGTTTTGAAGATTGTGAAGCGTGACTTGAATATTCCAAATATCCGTTCAATCACATTCCTTAAAGAAGCATGACGAAGATTGAATAGTTCAACCGCATTAACAGGGTGATTTCCTTCACCACCAAAATCCTTTAGATGATACCGAGTACCTCGAAAAGGAGCTAAAAATTGACACCGATTTGCAAATCCACAATCCCCCAAATAATATTTTCCTAGACATTGAATCATTACACAATTAGTCTATTATACAATGCAATAAGTAATTGGTAACAGAGATTTGGATAAACATGTTAAAGTGTACCTGGTGGCACTTTAAGACCATTTGGTCTTGAAATTGCATCATTTAACACTTTTGAATCATGGGCAGAACCCTCCCAACCACTAAGCACATATATGAATTGCAAATCAAAGTTGCAAGCAGCTAGTACATTTTGAGATATAGTCCCGTGACGATTTCGATAGCTGTTCACTTCTCGTCCAGGTACGATTGCTGGAATATGAGTGCCATCTATTGCTCCGATGCAATCCTAGCATTAAGAAAAGAAGAAATACCAAAAAAATATTTAACTGATCATCATTAATCATGTAAAATTGGTTAAGTGCATTAGGAAACGAAAAAATACCAAAAAATATTAATTAATCATCCTTGATAATCAATAAAGTTTTGCATTACTAACCTTGAAATGAGGATAAAACCTTGTACTCTCTCTTATGACATGTGGTACAGATTCCGGTTTGGCCATAAAGTCGGGAGCTATTGTATTCAACGCTTTCAATACTTTGTTGAAGCTTCTGCTAATGCTGAAGTGTGACCGCTTAAATATCATTCTTGGTTGACAATAGCGGTTATTTTGGCCGATAATAAGTAGAAATGTTGCCACCATTTCTTCAACACAAATATATCTTGTATCTCTTAAAGGCGTTTTGTTTCTTAGGATACAACATAATTTTTGAAAAATGTTAGGATACATTCTGTATACATTTCTAAATGTTTTAGGATCTTCGGCCATTATTTCATCCATATATTTAATCTCATTAACCGTCACAGGTCGACGAGTCAATGGGCGTGGAACAGGTTCATCATTAATTCTTGAAGCGAGATTGTATATCAAGTAAGTTACTGCTTCTATTGCCATTAGCAATATCTTAAGAGTCCCATAAAACTCAACCTCATCTTCATCTGCTCCATACACATCTGTTTCACACATTGCTAAAAGAAGAAAAAAGGCATAAACTTTAAAAAGTGAACTATGATATATTTTATAATAAAAGCATTCTAACGGATAATACATAAAATAGTTCAAATAATCCATATCACTTTGCAATCCAAATAAATTAAATCACTCCAACAAAAGATAAAGTAAATATGCAACCATGGCTTATTTATTATTAGATATCTCTAGAGGACGAATCTAATGAAGTTGTTTAACGATTGACGATCCAGTGATAGCGTTGTTCGGGAGTCATTCCACCTAATTCATCATCTACTCCTAACACTGTAGCATCTGTATTTTCACCAAGACCAATTGCACCCATCCCAGTTGCAGTTCCATTTCCCACTGCGATTCTCAGATCCTCATAGTCCGGACAAGTTTCTGATCGAAGGTGTGCATGTTCTTTATGTGACTGATATATAAAAAATATAAAGTTTGTTATTATGATGTTAAAAAATAGATACACAAATGAATAAAAAAATGCCCACCTTCAGGTAGTCAGCCCATACTTCTTCGGAAGCAGTGAATTTCTTTGTGGATGCATCCCATCCGAATCCAGAGTTGTGCCGCATAAGTTGAGAGTAATTGGAGTATTGTTTTTTAAACCATTTGAGTCTACTTTGGTAATGATTAAAACTAATTTCATAACCAAGCTTTTCCTTAAGTTTAGGAAGGAGTCTGGTCTCTACCATTTGTTTACTTATCACACCATTTATATCACGAAGGCCAAGTTTGGCACTTTCAACCATTAGCTGAAGCAAGACATTACTCTCTTCTATGGTCCAAGTTTTATAATCCTTTTTTTTGCATTACCTTGTGAATCACCCATCTACAAGACATGTAAAACCAATCACACAAACAGTAAAGACAAACTCACTCATACCGTTTGACTTTAGTAATTAGTGGTGTTAGTTAACACACCTTTAAATAAAAATCAATCAGTCCTCTTTATATATATAAAATCTCACACGCCATGATTTTAAAGTAAAAACATAAAACAAAAAATAGATATTGAAATCGGATGGACTATAATAGGCAGGAATAGAAAATACATTTTTATATACTCTACGGAATGTCCTTAGCCGAGTTGTGATTGCTTAGGTTGTCCACCAAATAGAGCAGCAACAGTAGTAGTACTCTGTTCATAATTCTTTCTCAAAACAATAATAGGAGTGATCGAATTACTACTGGATCGTACGTATACTTTGTAAATATAAAGGGGTACAAAAAGCAAATAGAAACCCAAATAACAACAAAATTATAATAGTAATAATAATAATAAAAAAGGTAAACAAAAAAGCTCAACTGCCATTCCCTACTTATGAACAGAGTACTACGCATTTTAGGCTTGTCTGTCGGCTTCTTGCTTTTATTTTTTTTAGTTGAAAAAAACATACACAAGAGACCATATCCGAATGGTGGAGGTTGATTTACAGTGCACTATAATGAAGTTGATGAGCCACTTTTGCAATCTGTTAGTCTTTTGAAAAAAGATAGTGGAGAGGCAAACATTAAGTTCGATCTTGTTATATAAATATACATATGTATACATATACATATACATATAAATATATAGCACACATAGGAATAATGATATCATTAATTTCCAGAGGGCAGCAAAACATAGAAATAGGCAGGAATATAAATAGAAGAATCGCAGAATATGTATTAGGAGGGAAGATATACATACGCAGCAAAACATAGAAATAGGAGGGAAGATATCCAAAAACGTATGAAGAAGATATCCAAAACATACCTGGGACAGAAGAGGCGAGCTGGGCGAGACGTACGAGAGCAGAGGCGTGAAAACCCTATGGGGGAGAAAGTCTGCGTGAAATATTTGGGTGGAGCACGAGACAATTCAGTCGAATGGGTATTTATACGAGTCGTTCTAAAGTCCTTGAGAATCCCCTATTTTTAAAATCCACAAGATTTGTTAATTTTTTGAATACACCCATACTTTTATTGACTTTTAAAAGTCCTAATTGAATACACCTAAACTTTGATAGACTTTTAAAAGTCTATATTCAATACACCTAGATTTTTAAAGTCCATGGACTTCTAATATTTTGCCACTAAATCCCAATACAATACACCCCCCTTAGAGTACAATCTTTTGGATATCCACGCTAATATGTTTTGGAGGAAGATTATTCGAACTGTACTTGGATAATTTTATTTCCCCACAAATTGAGTACGAGTTGGTTTTACTGACTACGGCTTCTACGTTGAGTTATGATTGTTTCAGTTTCGGCCGGACGATTCATTCTCCCACACTATGCGAGCATATGACCCAAGGCCAGGGTCCCATGAATATGATGATCTTTGTTATATGACGGGTAAAGTAACTAGACTCCGTTCGAAATTACTTTGTCTGTATCCTTAGCTGGAATCTAGTCCTAAGAGTAAAGGTTGAAATCAAAATACTAAAGAATGAAGTATTCAGAAAGCTGAAGTAATTGCTAATGAATTTGAACAAGAATTGTGTGATTATTCCATCGGAAGAGCTTTGTGGAAAGATTTTATTTCAATATTATTTTCTCTTTAGTAGCACTTGTTTTTTTTCTAGTCTGAGTAGATTTGGTTTGAATGTTTGGATTTTTGGAGTTCTTTTGATAGACAAGGTTTCAATTTCGATCGTTTTAGGCCTAAATTTGCCCGTTTCAGGTTTAGCGAGTCATGTTTCTTTGTATGAGGTGGATGACTCTAAGTTTACTCCTAGGGTTTACGATTGGATCTCTAAATTCTGCCTGAAGGTTGTATTGTATCTGTTCTCGAATTTAATATAACCGGCGCTCTTTTATCATAAAAAAAAGATAGGTTTCACCAATCAATTTGGGATGAATGAATTACTAAATAAGTAAACCTATTTTGAAATAACCTCCATTTGATTATTTGGTACGAAGTATTGATGTTTTATGTTTTATATAATTAAATTTCTAATGGGAAGATGGCTTCATTGATGGCAGGAGAGCAGCGGTGCACAAGAGGGCTAATAAGGAAGGATAGATGCTCTGTCGGAGATGGCTGGGCAGTGAGCATGGCGGATATGATGGGAGGAAGGGCAAGAGGAATCCACTCTAATTGATTGATGCTTCGATCCACTCCGCGCCAACAATTATAGCAGTGATCCGACCTCCTCCTGAACCACCGCCAGGGGTTGAACGACGTGCTAGGATTCAAGAATGTTATTTTGCTTCTTTAGATATCTTCATGTTTCATTTTTATTTGGATTTTTACTCTGTTTTGGTTGTGTCGTGTTTTTCCGGCAAGAAAACTCTAGAACCTAGGGCAGATGATGAGAAGTCTGGTCTGCAAGTCATTGGCTCACTTAAGCCCAAAGCGAGATCAACGAATCTAATTGCTTCTATGAAGGTGATTGATTCTAAGTCTAGTTCTAAGGCGAACGACAGACAGAAGGCTTGTTGTCGATCATTTTGTAACCTGCTTATATTTTGTCATAAGTTAAGCCACCTTCTTCCAAAATGGGAAAATGGCCTGGCTTCATATTATCTTTGTTTGTTACATACTTCCACGTAGGGTTGTATACGAACCGAATCGAGTCGAATAGTAGGATTTTCTATTTGTATTAGTTTGATTTTTTCGAATCAAATTCAAATTCAAATATGAAACAAATATTAATTTCGATTTGGATTTGTTTAACAATACGAATACTTAACGAATCTTATACGAATTTCGAATATATTTGAGCAGAGGTTAAATATTAGTCAAACATCACTTTAATTTTTTTTTTATATTTTTATGTTGTAAATGTATGCTATGACTTAATATGTGTTTTTAGAATTTAAATTCAATGGATCAATGCCTTTTTAGATTGTGCACGATATACTAAAGTGTACCATTTTTATGATTAACAAATATAAATTTATTTCAAACTTTTTGAAATAAACACTAACACACATATAAGAAATTATACTTATAATGTGTGAAATAAGGTGATAATTGTATATATCAAAGTCAGACGACTCTAATTTTATTCTTTGAATCGAATACATAATTATTTGTATTGTATTTGAATGACATTTGAACCAAAAATCTGATCTGTATTCGTATAGTATTTATACTCTGATTTAGGACTTAGAATCTGTATACATAAATGTATATACTACGTATGAACTACACTTTAGGGTATTGCTATCTTTTAAAAGTTATTATAGTGTTATTATTAATATTATTATTAATATTATCACTATTATTAATCGAATATATTTGATTAATCTTCGAATCAAATGCACCGATATTCTTATTTGTATTTGATAACAACTCGAATCAAATTTAATATTCATATTTGTATTCGAATTTTCCGAATTCGAATCGCGAATCGAGCACAAATTATTTGATTCGTTTATAACCCTACTTCCACGTACATACTATACTACTTTTTAAAAAAATACATACTCCGTACTACACTGTTATTACATTTACGTTAGTACTGATCGCCGAATGTTCTTTGTAATTAGTACAGTGATAAAGATAGGAAAAATAAAATGTAATTAGTACAGTTTCATCCTTTAGGTTTGCAAAGCTTGACATGGGCAGGGTAGATCACCGATGTAAATGGCAGCTTCAGTTTGGTTCTAGTTGAGAGTTTAGTCAGCCCCCTTTTGACGTACATTACTGCGTTATATTTATGTTTACATCATATATGGAAATGGAAATGGAACTTGTTAAGATATGTGTTACTCTAACAGTCTAACTAATTAATGTAAATGTTTAAGATATGGTATGCTTTTGCAAATGATTAATTGTTTAAAAAGGTGGGAGCTCTCAATTCTACGAAGGAGTAGGAGGCTTAGCTTGCTTGAGGCTTAGCTTGCTTGCTTGAAGAAACGTCAGATTGTTATAGGAATTGTTAGATTACTAGCTAGGAATGTCAGATTGTATTCAATTTATTCTCATTTGTGTTCGGTTAAAATTAAGAGAATATGACATTAAATTGTTTTGTCGAATAATATCTTATACTTCCTCTGTCCCAAAAAGATTGGTAAAATTGAATTTTATTGGTCAATGATGATCGGGTTTGATCAATGATATTTTTTAATACAAAATTATTTAAAATATGAAAAATATATGGGCATATTCTTTATTAAAAACCTTTCACAAAAGTATAAAATTTATAAATCACACTCAAATATAAAACCTAAAATCATTTTCTAAACTCTAACACCATTGACCATGAAAAGTCAAATTGGCCGATCTTTTTGGGAAGGGAGTATTATTCAACCAATAAATTATATCAATGCCTTTTAACATTTTTCTTAACGCAATAAATTTGGTGAATTACGTCAATTCAATGTCTTTCAAACAATTTGGCTTAACTCAATAAACTTATCAAAATCTACATTTAAGCATATGAATTTTGTATATTTGGTGAATTACTTCAGTGCCTTTTAAACATTTTCTGTTAAAACAATTAATTTATTACAATCTACATTTAAAGTAAATTAAATTAAAGAAAAATGAAATATCTGTGTAATTTTTGGGGTTTTCATACAAAGACTATTTGTAGGGAAAAATCAAATTTTGTATGTAGAAAGTTTTGTAGACAAAAACAATTTGTGGCTAAGTTTGTAGGGAAATCATCGAAGCAAAAGATTTAACCCGACGAAATTCATAACTTTGTCTACAAAAGTTTATGCATACGAAACTTTTTTAGACAAATAAAATTTGTCTTCCAAGTGCTTTTACCTCAACATTGTTTGTAGGCTCAAGATATTTTTTCCAACAATAATTTATTGTATGGAAAAACTTATGTAGATAAACTATATTTTTCCCTACAAATATGATTTTGTAGAAAGAGTTATTGAATAGAAGAATGTCCTTGATTGAGTATATCAGTCCTTTTCGCTACAAATAAATTCTTTTATTGTCAGTGATTGGAAGGAAAATGATATCACACGAGTGCTATTTGTAGACCTAAGGTTTGTTTCATCACAACGTTTCCACAACTAAAAAACTGGAACAACATACTCAACTTTGTAAGATACATTTCAAGCGAAGGATGTGCATTATAAAGTTTAACAACTCCATATCAAACTAAAAGTTTATCATTGAGTGCTAATACCATTCCAAAAAAAAAAAAAAAGTAAAATGTCAAATAAATGAATAACAATTGTGCTGGTTGATCTAGATGCCCTTTTAAAATACGGAGTAACTTAATAATATCATATGAGGTTCTAACTTCTAACTAATCATCCAATAGCGTGTGAGCCTCATCTTCTCCACCATCTTCAAGCGAAAAAGGGGTGAATGGTGGTATAACGACACCTACTTGCATTAAATATTGATGCCAAGATTGTAAAGTAGAGTTGAACTTTTGCCCAACATTTTCAAAGTGTTGTGCATTCTCTGTCCAGTATCTATTCGAGCTGCATCAGTAGACTTTCGCACCGCTCGTTCCACCTCCAACTCTTTTTCCAAATTCTGCACTATTTTGGTTGTTGCCCCTGAGTCTCGAAGACAGCCATCTCCAAGATCACAAATCTGGCGACCTGGTTTGGTACCTAAAACAGACGTCATAATATCAAGTCCAATATTAGGATCATTAATAGGTATTTCCTTCAAAGGAATGTCTTCGAGAAGTTGATACTCTTTTGCCTTTTTCACAATATACTCATTAGTTTTGACAACCATTTTCTCCCGTAAAAAATACGCAACACAAATAAAGTTATTAGTAACCAGAGTATGAAGAAATAATAAATGTACATTAAAGCTAGTCTCTTACATGTTCTTTTGTTGCCTCATTTGTCCAACACTTGTCTTTCCCAGCATAAGTTACCTCAAATGTAGCAAGTAACGGACGGAAACTTTGAACCATCCCATTATTGATATTTTTGACTAGTCATACAATTTGTCAAAGTCCACGTGTTGGTTTAAAATGGTAGCAATAACTTGAATAATAGTAGAAATAGTTAAACCCAAAGTACTTGTTCCACAATATTTTTTATCAAATAGGTAGATTAAGAAAACAGCTGCACATCAAGTAAAAAATTATCAATAGTACTGGGCCTTAATTACCCATGATACATATTTCTATAATAAAATTTGTATTATCCATCAACGCCATACATTAAAAAAATACATGCACTTTCATAACAAATTAACTTAGTATGTGATTAACTCAAAAATTTACCAAAAAGTAAAACAAGTCATATGAGTATATGTAACATTGTGAATTTCATACCCTCTCCTTCCTTTTCACGGTTATGATGAAGCAGAACATCATTCTGAGGAACAGGAGGTGGACGTTGACACTTATGCCTAGAAGTCACTTCATGCCTAATTTGAGAAAGAACAATGTTGGTTGGATTAGAATACAACCTCTAATATACGCATATGAGCATTTATGGTCAACTGGGATCTCGCTTTATTAGAAGACAGGAATGAGCCTTCAGTTAGCTTAGGAGGAACTTTAGTTTTCAAGGATGATATGTTATCTGACTTAGACACTCCTGGGATGCTTAGAGTAGGTGCACAATTTATTTGATGTACCTTAGTTGCTGGAAATGCTTGAAATGCTTTAGGAGGTTGATGTTGACGAGGGGTCGGAGCTTGTCATGCACCTGTGGTTGTTCATATAACATCTTAATGGCAGAGGGTCAAATTCAAGGCATTGCCCCTTATCAAAATTTTACATCTGAGGCGATTCGGGAGTAGACGTTGTAGTCTTCTTGGGCAGCTTAGCCCTTGGTGTGATCCTTGAGCTGCTTTTGCATTTCTTTTGTGAAATCCCGCTCATCTGTCAATTCAAATAAGGAAATAATAATACCTTAACTACTAAATTATAATCGTGGTCATTAATTTATTTTGTAATTGTATGTTCAAACACATTTTTTAAGCACAAAACAATATTACTGCAAAAAAGAACAAAATTATCTAAGAAAATTGCCCCTTCCGTTACTGTCTGTGAGGCATGCATATAGTTCATGTCTTCTGATAAGAACCAACTAGTGCTAATATTTCCAAACCAAAAAATAACGGGGGACTGAGCCAAGGCAATGAAGAGGAGGAGATAATGATGCCTACTAGAATCATAAGTAAAGAGCACTCACTGCATTGTCTTTACCAGAAATACCCACATGCAGAGACCTGCCCATGGCATAAAAAAGTAGAATGAGTGGCTTGAGAAGATCTTTCCCAAGACAGCAATAGACAACCCAGCAAAGGAATATCCTGCATGTGTGACAATATCCAGCAAAGGTGCCTCTTCACTCCCAAGGGAAAAAAGTATCATCTTCAAAAATGTAACTTGTAAAACCCACTCCACCAAACCTTTCATGAATAGCCAGTTTATTGCTTCTCGGCTAAACCTTCCCTACCTCCCTGGAGACCCAATGATAAACCAGTAAGAACAACATAGGTGCCAAATGCCATAAAGGATATGTACAAATCTGGAGCATTTATGTCATAAATTGGGAGCTTATAGGAAAGCCTACCACTTACTGGCTCTGGGATTCTTGTCCAATGTCCCCTGTGCAAGAATGGGAAAAGTACATCTTTCAATTTGTTCCTCACATATTGGTCATTGATACTTTTTATCCTGGGAATTTCAATAAGTAAAATTAAAAACATTTAAATTATTAATAGAACAAATTAAAAATACGAATATATCAAATTATTTCAACGTAAAAAACCACTTCTAGCATCAACTTAAGTAATTCCTTTCCTCTCTAACACTAGTTCAAGATCAAATTTTTTTAATAAAAAATTATTACAAAAAAGGATGTGTAAGCAGGGGTGGTGGCAGACCATACCCTTCTAGATGGCATGCCCTCTAAACAGAAAGAAATGCTTTAAGGCCAAATGTTCAAAAGCTATAAGAGTAAAGATCTGGGCGGTCATTGAACGCAGCAGTCCAAGTCTCCAAACAAATCTTAAACTGCGAAATGACAAATATGAGAACTCATATTTATTAATAAAGGCATAAACTTTGTGTGATGAGCTTAATCAAACCAAGTTTTCCACCCATGTTGCAATCAAAATCAAAACTTTCCTCTTCCCTAGTTTAAAACATGGTAAAGCTTACAAGGTGAACATGTTTATACACCTCAAAAGTATAATTATATTGAATAAACTTTTTACTCGGGACTTTTATCAAACACGTTGGGGACAAAGTTCTTTGATAAAGATGGGCAATCAAAAAATAAGAATACATAATCAAAGAGTATTAAAAGAAGAATCGAATCTCAATAAGGGCAAATATTCTTGTAAATTATTCAAATACGAAAGCAATTGAAAGATACACAATCAAAGTGATTAATATCAAACCTAAACTGAGTTGTAAGCTTAATTTTAAACATTAAAAGAAGCATCAATCGTTGGTTAAGGATTGTGAAAAATATATGGATAAACTGTACCTAAAATTGGAGGTTGAGATTCAAAACCTGACTTCTTAGGATGAAGGAGAACGTTTGAAGCGCAACATACGAAATCGAAAGAGATATGAGAGTTGTTCGTGCGTTTTAGCTAGGGCAGGAATCCAGAGGCGGTTAATTCACTTTGCGCTCTAGAAGTTTGAGTTTGGGCGGAAATTGAAAATTTTGGCCGCGCTGGAGTTTTTGACATCGCCGAGCTGAAAATTTGGAGGCGGAATTTTCCCTCGCTTAGCGTTCTTTCCCTGCCGAGCTGGAGTCTTGAAATTCTCTCAAGTAAAATTTAAATAATTTGGTCTCTTCGTGGTCTGTAGTAGCTTCCCACCCCTCGCTTGTAGCTTGGAAGATTATTCTCTAATAATAATAATGTGTATGGATTATTGAGAGTGAATGTAATCCAAATAAGCCACCAACTGTTTTAGATCCTTTTTTTGTGACATTGAAATTGGCTGAATTGGTTGATTCTGCTTAATATTATGAAGTTCTGACTGAAATGACTGTATTGGCTGATTATGTTGATTTATGAAAAAATTATATATAAAATGTTTGTTATTAATAAATAAAATAAAATATTTATATGAATAATAGCTAAAATGAACATTTACACTAACTTCAGCTAATATGGACAAAAAAGTAATTACAACCTTACTTTTTGTTATTATTTTACAATTCAGCGCGCGAAATCAAAAGTTGTGTGAATGGTAAAAAAGCTGGCTGGTAAACCTGATAAGCCGAAAAAAGAGTCATCAAATGAGCTCTTAATTTGAGATTTGAAAGACTATTTGTTGTTGGTTGTATGTACTTAAAAACATTACCATTTCTCTTATTTCAATTCTTCACTTTTCATTTATGAAAGTGAGTATTGCTTATATGAAAGCATACCCTTCATATGAAAATGAATGTAATTTTCATATGAAAATGTAATTTGTTTTGCTCATATGAAAATGCAATTTTAAAGAAAAAACATGTTTACCGGCATGGTTTCGCCGATCCTGGGGTAGCAAAAATGAGAGATAGAGAACTGAAAAGTTGTTAAGTATAGATTGAGTAAGAAAATTGGCAGAAAGCACGATCCCTTTTCACACGTTGAAAAGTGATATTTATAGTGTGAAATGAAATGCTCGGCCAACAAGAAAAATAACTAATCAAGTGATATAGTGACACGTGTAAAGTCGAATTGATGAGAGAGTAATCATAGCTAACAGATTGGTACTATGTCTATTGTGTACTGGAACGCACCGGGAAGCCATGTGTGCAAGTCTGGAATCTTCTATGAAAACCGCCTAGGTGATGTAAGCCCTAGACAGTTGTAGCTCAAGTGATGTAAACTCATGTGTATGTAGAATTCATGTGCTGAAATGTCCAAGTCCACAATCTCATACTAGGTCCCAAGCTCTTCAGAAGAGGTCGAGCTTGGCGTAGTGCGTCTAGTTGCAAGGTGTGTATCCTAATTCTGTAACGTGAAGCAATGATGCTCTTGTTGGTCCTTTTAATTTCGTAAGGTGCCAGTTGACCTCAAACTCCGTCGTAACGCTGGAATTGACGCCAACCTTGGTGAAGGTCCACATTGGCCTCAGATGCAGCTTTGTACTCATCTCGATGATCCAAGAAGCAGATTCATATTCGTCCTTGGTGAGCTCGGCCTCAGTAGGAAATGACTTGTTAGTGGATTCTAGAGATCCTTTACTCATAAATGTCGATGCCCTGGGGGTATATGGAAATATACTCCATCAACCAGACTGATATTTTCATATTCATACGAAAGTTTGAAGTTAAATTCAAGCCAAGACAAACTATATGTACGTACTGTTATATATTTGGGAAAATCAACCTTCTTCCGCGCCTTAATTTTGTATGGAAATCAATTGGGTAGGGAAGAGGCTAACTCCACAAAACATTTATTTTGTTTGCGAAAGGAGCTTTTGTTGACATAATTATTTTGTATGTAGGGAAGAGGCTAACTCCACAAAACATTTATTTTGTTTGTGAAAGGAGCTTTTGTTGACATAATTATTTTGTATGGAAAACAAATATTTGTAGTTAAAAAAAATTCTCCACAAATGATTTATTTTGTCGTGACAAATTGCATTAGACTACAAATTTAATTTGTATGCAAAACACGTTTGTAGGGAAAAGGCTAGCCCCACAAAATAATTTCTCGTCTAGGAAAATAATTTATGCCGACATACGTAATTTGTATGGAAAAAATATATTTGTAGTCAAAGTACTATCCCCACAAATGATTTATTTTGTCCTGAAAAGACACCTTAGACTACAAAATTAATTTTGTATGCCCAAATTTTGTAGGCAAAACATGATTTTCTAGTAGTGATCTGATCTGATTTAGTCTGGTCTGATTGAAAACAGTCCAAAAGAAAACATTATTAGACTATATGGCCTCAAGAGTTCTTGAAATCCAAAAGATGGAGCTCAATAGTGAACTATATTTGTAAATTCGGCCGTTTCTTGGAAAAACATGTTCCGAATAACACACTATAATTCATGGGAGAAGATTCTTTGTGGAGTTTGTATAATTCAGTAAATCTTATTCAATAAAGATGATAATAATCAATGCTCCGCGTATCATTTTATAATTGGACCACATCACTTTATCAATTTTAATTTAGATTTAAATAATTCAACTGCTACCTTTTCATTGATCCATGTGGACAAAGGTATGGTACCTTTTGGGTACCATAGAAACTACCTTTATAATTTCATGATATCGCGATAACGGACAAACAAAAATACGAATTTGAGTATACATAGAGAGAATTAATCGAGAAAAGATTTAGTTTTAAAATTTTTTAATTTGCCGTCTCTATAGATCGTTTTTAAAAAACAAATGAATGACTGAACAGGGCAGAGCCAAGGGTGGGTCAGGGTGGTTAGCCACCCCTTGAAAATAAAAAAAACTTAGGGCTCGGAAATACTTTCAATTTGATATATTACGGATCTCGTAACCCATTACGAGTAAAAAGTGATGACTTCTGAAAAAATCAGCACCATCTTAACTTGAAATAAGTACAATTTGATGTGTGATATTGATTATATTCTTAAATTTAAAAATAAAAAACTTATTCATTCTTTTTTTTACTCCAGGGGTCTGGGGGAGGGGGCTGGGGGGAGCCTGGAATAATCCGGACTGAAACTCACTCAATTGAATTTCAAACTCTTATGTGCCTAGCGGGTTTTGAACTCAAGACCTCCCACCGTACGTGCACGGTAATCTCACAACCAACTGAGCTGAAATACTTGGTTACTTTATTCGTTCATTAGTTGAGTGAACTTTATGATACATTACACATATATCAATACATTAACTGAAAAAGTCTCATTAAACTACCATTTATCTTAGTTACATCTGAAACATTTCATTCAAATATTATTTAATAATGATTAACCATTTTGTATTGTATATAATTAAATTTCGACCCCTCACACGTTTTTTGGCTCAGCCATTGTTTGAGAATGCTTTAATTTTCATAGTTCATATTTTCATTGAATCTCGTTCGATCTTGTGATCTTAGTGTTATACAAATTATACTAATACGGAGTATGATATTACCAATTTGTGAGTGTCTTTTTGTGTATGGGCCTCAAGAATTAACGAGAGCCAATAAGAATTTCAAAGTAAAACATTTAATTGCATGCAATTAGCTAGCAGGATTGAAGGGTGGAAGCAGATAAGCTCTTTATCCACACACTATCGGCCGTGATTGCTTCATCGTCTTCATTTCGATGCCATGTCCACTTAGCATGGCTTGCATTTACCACCTCAAGCATTCCATGGCCAAAACTAGCTTCCCTAAACAATGATATTTTTGGTTGCTCCATATACCTGTAATATGCATATATATACATATGCGTCATGTATTTTTCATATGAATGATATAAAATTATAAATACATGAATACATCATTTGGTTTATTTATAATTTATCACTCTATAATAAAGTTTAGTATACCATGAGCTAAAAGTGAAAATCAAATAAGTAATCAAGTAAGGGTCATGCTTTTGTATAACTATATAAGTAATTAGTCTTGTATGTAAATTATTTTTTGAGCTTTTCCAAATATTTATAATGGCAATAATGTAACTTGATGAAGTTTATTTCCCACTACAAGAGCTAATTAATTTACAAGAGTAGAAAATTTAGGCAACATAAGAGAGTTTTATTATTCACGAGACGGAACCAGTGGCGGAGCCACTATGTATCAAAAGTGTTCTCTTGAACACTTAGATTTTTGAAAAGTCTTTGAGTATATGTGTAAATTCAGGGTAATTAATTATTGTTAGTTTAAAGTTTTAATGGCAGAAAAAAGTTGAACACCCAAAACCCAGGTCAATCCGCCACATGATAGGTGCATGAAGTATTTATACATGAAGTATTTAATGGTCTAATCATGGTAGGAGTCTTGTAGCATCTCTCATTATTCTGTAATTAGTACTCCTTTATCTAACTTGCGGTTACAATTTGTTGGCCATTTTTTAAAAGTAATTTAAAAATCAGATCTACAACCATAAATAAATAAATACTACGTAAAAGTTCCTTTTTGACTCCAATATATCATGTATCAATTTACGTTGGTGACCTCAAAATCTTTTAACACTACAGCTTGGATGTTATTCTATAAGACCCAAAAATAGCCAATATGGGCTGGAAATTGGATATCTATCTCTTCTCCTGGGCTGAAAATTATCACCACAAATGAAATAGTGAAATAGGAAACTTACTTGGTTGCAAGACCTTCACGATTTCCGCCATCTCCAATTGTGATATATATTGGCCCACAATTGTCGGCCTTGTCTTTGTAAACTCGAGTCTAATTGATACGCCCATGATGAATAAATATAAAGAAAAAATATATAATTAGAAGACAAATAAATCAGAAACAAAAAACTCAAGTATCACTAAATACTCCGTATATTGGATTATATTTTTTAAATGATCATCTATTATTCGTAAAAAAATGATTCTCTATTATATTATCCTAAATAAATTACTTCCACCAAATGCTTCCATCGGTCTAAGTTAGAATTGGTTAGCGTAATAACCCTAAAAATCCTAAATATCGAACCCAAAAAACATAAACACATTTTAACTGAAGTTGTGACATTTTCTAAATTAAGGATTATATGAGTCAAAGTTAAGGAATTAAACATAAATAATATTAATAAATTGTTCTAAATAAAAGTAAAACAATGTTAAATCTCAACATCGGAGTGTATTTTTTTTAAAAATAAAAATACACTACCATATTAATATTTCGTGAGTATATTACTAAGCTACATATGTGGTAGGATTTTTAGGCTTGAATTTGCTATTGATGAACATGTAACAAAGATTTTGATATTAATTTACTTCTTTTTATATTAGAGTCAATGTATCAAAAATTTAAAGTAACATTTGTATTAGCTTAGCATTTTTTTTTTGCAAATCCTTCTAAACCTATTATAGTATCTGCTCTAGTTAATGCAAACATCCTTGATTGGGATGAGACTCGAACCCGTGACTTTCTCTTTGAAAGATCAACGGTGATGCCATTAGACCACAAGGTAGTTGGCAGCTTAACATGTTTTGAGAAGACAAAAATTGGAGATGATGAAAGAAAGCTTACGAAGCGCTCGTAGGCATGAACATGACCGGAGAAGACGACGTCGGTTTTAGCTTGAAACAACAAACCTTCCATGGATTCCTTCATGGCATAGCTTTCGTACTCCTCCTGGTGAGCGCTGTTGGAGTTGTACCAAGGCGCATGCACCAGCGCAACCAGCCATGGGGTCCTGGTTCGGTCCACTTTCGCCAGGTCCGACTGCAGCCACTTGAACTGAGCGGAACCGTTCCCGAAATCGGCGTACGAACCCAGCATGACGACGTGTACTCCCGCCACCTCGAATGAGTAGTAAAGGTTCGAGTCGGACCCGCTCTCCTCGAACGGCATGACCCATCTCGCATTGTAGGCGGTGAATGGCTCGGGATGGACGACCGGGATTTTCTCGACGTCGTGGTTGCCCGTGGTCACCATCCACGGCCGATGACACGCTAGTGGCTCCACCAGTCTGCCGTACGAGTCCCACCCCGGCTGGTACAAATCGGCGTAGGACAAGTCCCCTGGTAGCAACAACATGTCGTAGTTTGACTTCCCGATGTGCTCAAGGGTTGACTTGGTCCACTCCGTTTGACCAAGGTCACCTACCATATATACAAACGTCTCATTAAATCCTCGAAGTATACAAAAATTGTCAATTTTATAATTTAGTAGGTTCACTATTGGCTAACCGGTCATTAATTTAGTAAAATTGTCAATTTTATAATTTAGTAGGTTCACTATTGGCTAACCGGTCATTAATTTAGTGTTTGTTTAGTTGAAGAGTTTAATTGATTTTTTTGATATATTTCAGAGGGCAGATGTAACCGTTTCCGATTAATAAAATTTAAGATATACCAAATACCAATCATAAATTAATAAAAAGAATACGTGAAAATAACACAGTACTTTAAATGGATACAATAATAGGTTAGAGAAATTGCCCCAAAAAAACACATATTACTACGTACATACAAGCTTCATCTCATATTTGATGTTTCGTTTTAGTCAGACTCCATTTTTTCGTTTCAAATTGATTACAATTTGCAATTTTAAATTTAATTGAAGATAAAGTTAAATATTTTCTTTATTCAATGATATCAGCTTTGTAACACCTCAAATTTGCAAAACCAAATTAAAATGTAATAAAAATGACATCTTAAACAGGTAAACGTACAAAATCATATAATGTTTGAAAAAAAATAAGTATCACAAATCATTTTGGGATGAATGAATTTAAATACAAGACTCTGTTTCAAAATAACCTTGAAATAACCCTTTGATACAAAGTATTGATTAATTGATTTTTGATATTTTAAATAACTGCATTTTTAGGGGTGTTTGGATCTGATTCTTAAAACTGCTTCTGCTCAAGGAGTAGAAACAAAGCTGGAGTGTTTGGTTGAAAGTGCAAAAATGATTCGGGTACTCAAATTTACTCCTAGAATCAATTTTTTTAGAAGTTGGGGGTGACCAGCTTCTGAAAACTGATTCTGATTCTGCTTCTTTAAAAAGAAGCAGAATGAGAATCAGTTCCAAACACCTCAATCACAAAACGACGTCATATTGTCTTTGTTTGTTACAAAGTATATACTCGATCCGTACTTAAATACTTAATTACATGCACGTATAGTTAATTACTAAAAGGTACTATTCCGTCCCGCTATGATTGCCCCATGTTACTTTTTCGGTCCGTCCCACTAAGATTGTCTCATACCTTATTTGCATTGGTAAAATTTGTGTGGGCCTAAATCATTTTTATTTTATTCTTACTTTATCATTTCAATATTAACCACATAAACCCACTTTTATTAATAATCGTGTCATATTCTCTTGTCCCAAACTTAGGGGATAGAATTGACGTGTGATAGTTGGTATCGTACAAAGCTATCTTCTCACTGCACTACAGGATAAGAGAGGGCAGTTCATATCTAGACTTTTTTATAAGTCTATATAAACAGCGCAGTTTTGGTAGAAATTTTATTTCACTTTCTTTCCGATTGAATTTTTAGCTAAAATTTGATATGAATAAACTAAAGTTGATGAAAAATATAGTTAAAAAATTTTATCAAAAAATTTCACCCCAAAACCCCCCTAAACTCCAGGATAACATATTCAGGAGTAATATATATATATATATATATATATATATATATATATATATACATACCTACGACGGCGAATTTGATCGGAAATCTTGAGGGTGGGGTTGTGAAGTTGTGCTCGGGGCTTACGACAGAGCCGCCGCCACCACAGCGGTAGTAGTAAACGGTGCTGGGAGTGAGCGGCCCAATGACGACATGATGAATATCGCCGGACTTGTACAATAAGTATTTGTAATTTGTGGTTTTCCCATTTGCAGTAAACGTGTACTTTCCCGGAGATGTGCCGTATTCAACCGTCGCGGCGGCGGCAGAATCATCTTTTGTAATCCATGTTATCCTCATTTTATCCTTCCCCGCCACCGATATGTGCACCTGCACGCCGCATTCAATGATTTATCGGTACTAGATACGTATTTGAGCTCAATCCTACTCAATATGCATTTGATGCGTATTTGAGCTCAATCAATGTTAAAATTAATTTTTTTTATAGATAATTAATTGATTTACAAAGTCAACATTTTTTGATCAATTAATGTTCAAATTAAATTTTCTTTATTGATAATTAATTGAATTTTAACACTTAAAATTTACATATTTAGAAATTACATTAAAATATCTTTAAATTTACAAACTTCAAATTAGAATATAATTAAAAATTGACTTGCTAATTAAGTGAATAAAATGTAACTGTTTGACTAAGAAAAGTCGATTTTCAAATCAATTTGGAAAAGAGGTACCGAGGTACTCCCTCCGTCCCCCTAAGTTTGTCCCGTTTTACCTTTTTCGTCCGTCCCACTAAGTTTGTCACATACCATATTTGGTAACATTTGAGTGGTTAGAATTCATTCTTACTTTATTTACACTTTATCAATTCAATACCAACCACACAATTCCACTTTTTCTTAAAAACCACACCACACCCCTCCGTCCCAAACTTAGGGGGACGGAGGGAGTAGTATATAGTTCACGCGGGTACAAAGTCTATAATCATTAAACTGATTGAGTTATCGTGACTCACAACCTTTCGTATATACTTCCTCCGTTCTTTTTTAGTTGCAACAGTCAACTTTGCACATTTGCCAACACACATATTTGACTGTCAATATATCTCATTCTCTATTAGTAGAAGAAAATTAAAATATAGATTATGAAAATTTGTAACGAGACGAATTGAACAATATTTTTTAAAATAAATAATTCTCATAAATTAATAAATAAAATGTAGTCAAAGTAGAGCATGTGAATAGTGTAAAATTCAACATGTTGCAACTAAAAAAGAACGGAGGATAATAGTTCACATACATAGCACGTAGTATAAACTTTTCATTCTTTCCTAAGTACAACATTTTCATTTTCACATTTGTGAGCACATAATTTGACTTCACTCCTTATCGGTATAAAAAATTTAAAATTTAGATTTTGAAAATTTAAAATGAGAAGAATTTAACAAGTGTTTTTAAGAAATTAAATTTCTAATACATTAACGAATAACATGCAATATAAAATTAAATGTGTCAAATGCATAAATGGTACCTTAATTATTGATAATGTTGCATTTTGGTACCTTAACTCTTATATGAATAAAATCGGTACCTTAACTATACATAAATATTTCGAATTGAGATTTTATTTAAATTTCTGACTAAAAAATCACACGCGACGACAAGAATTGTATGCGTAAACTATACGTCACCTTATTTTTGTCCATATGATCACTGTAGGGTGACTCTACACATGGAATTTGATAGTCATGAAAGATGTTTTGGCCGAAAATTTAAATGAAATCTCACATCGAAACATTTATGTATAGTTAAGGTATCGTTTTGATTCATATAAGAGTTAAAGTACCGTTTTGATTCATTAGAGCATGCGGCTAGTGTAAAATTCATAATGTTACATCTACTTAAGAACATATATGCAATATTAATTAGTACTACATCCGTCCCGAAATAATCGTCATGTTTTCCTTTTTAAGGTGTGCCTAAATAATTGTATGGTTTCCTCTTATGGCAATAATATGTACTCATATCAATACACCTTTTTTCTATTCAAATCACAACTACAAGTTTTACATGTTAAAACTTGTGCTAAAGCAAACAAGATAATTATTTCTGAGTGGAGGAAGTATTATTTACACGAATTTTTCACTAACGTAAAGTCGTAAATTAGCTTAATTCTTTCATCATTCAACCGGTTAAAGAGCATCTCAATCGCAAAAATGTTGGCGCTCCAAACATGAGAGGCATATATTTATGTTTCCATAGTGTACGTGTTGACTCTTAGCTACATAAAGCTTACCAAAGAAACATAGAGGAATGTTCATGTCAGGCCGGCCTGACGGGCTGCTCCGTCCGGCCGAGCCCGTTTGGGCACCTTCCCAGTGGAATTTTTTGATGAAATTTTTTGAGCATGTTTCTCATCAAGTCTAATTTGTCCATACCAAATTTCAGCTCAAAATTCGATCGGGAAGGCATTGAAATCATTTTTTGAAGTTGACTGCAGTTTTATATGTATATTTTGATGCAGTCAACTTCAAAAAAATGATTTGAATGCCTTCCCGATCGAATTTTGAGCTGAAATTTAGTATGGACAAACTAAAATTGATGGGGAACATGCTCAAAAAATTTTATCAAAAAATTCCACCAGGAAGGTGCCCAAATGGGCTCGGCCGGACGGAGCATCCCGTCAGGCCGGCCTGATGAGAGGCATATATTTATGTTTCCATAGTGTACGTGTTGACTCTTAGCTACATAAAGCTTACCAAAGAAACATATTATGGAAAGCAAAGAAAAATTCAAATAGTTAGTATTTTGTCTTTTATGCCACATATGCCACATAAATGGAAAACTGTCTAATAGGTCCTCGAACTTTCATAAAAAAGTTAATTAAGTCCTTCTATAGGAGACTCTGTCTGGTCGTCGCGATTTGGGTGGTTCCCGGTGGAATTTTTAGAGCATCTTATTCATCAAGTCTAGTTTGCTCATACCAAATTTCATCAAAAAATTTAATCGGGAGCGCATTCAAATTAATTCGAGAATGCAAAAATGCGCAGTTATCTTCAAGAATTAATTCCACCGGGAACTGCCCCAAATCTCCTGTAGAAGAACTTAATTGACCTTTTTATGAAAGTTCGAGGACCTATTTGAAAAATAAACTTTTTGATGATTCACCAATCACCATATACTAATCTAATTTATTGTCCGACTGTAAACTTACGAGTTAACAACTTTTTTTTATCGTTACGAGTTAACAACTTGGAACACTAATATACAACGCCCACACATATATAAGTGCTATTTCAATAATGAGATACGGTTATGTTGCACTAAAAGATACAGTATAAAAATGCACCTGACTTTTTTTATTTTATAAATACTTCTGAAATTCTTGTTACAACTCTTTAATACAATAGTTGGGCCCTTACGAAAAAGACCATACTCAAGTCTAGTGTAAACGCTAAACGTATTAAAATAGTTGGGCCAAACGTCACCTTTTCCTATGGTTTTAAATTTATTACGTACGGCCAAGTTTAATGAAGGCAAGAAGATTTTTTTGCAACCTTCGGGCAGCTATAGGACACGTACAGTCCCAATTGATTGCTTGGAATTATAAGCGTGTTTACGTGGCAAAATACCCAGATTCCACGTTTCCTACAAAATTCCTGAGGACATAAAACCGGTCCCATATGATTGAAAGCTTAATTGCGAGGTCGGTCAAGATAGATATTGCAAACTCCTTCGCAATTTTCATACTTGATTATAGGGATAAATGTTCCAACTATACAATCAATGTGAAAAGGGTGCGACTGTGTCATGAACATAGTCCATACTAGACACGCACAAAAGTCATAAGTTCACGTGTAGAATTACTCTCAAAGATTAACCGATAGGAGGAAGGGACATCTAACTTATAAGTCACTGATCAATCTGATCCGTGTAGGATTGTTGCAGAACGATCTAATGATTTATGACAGTGCTCATTTACACTTGAGATAATGTACAATTCGAATGAGTTGAAAAATTGAATTTATTTATTAAAATGCAGCAATATCTTCTCATTCAAGAAGGGTAGTGCATATTTCAATTTCACATACACCAAAACTCTTAAACTTAATCTCTAAATTCATTTTAATTTCCTTAGATCACATTCTAATTGGAGACGGAGATAGTACGCTAGTACCTCATATGTGAATATATAAAATATCTTGGATTAGTTAATCAAACATGCATAGTGTATTCTTGCGAGATCCATTGACATTAACTTAGCTAGTGACTTTTAGAAGAAATTCGTGGATCATCTCACTCACGATTCACTAAGCATATTGGCCTAATAAAAATTCCACATTTACTTATTTAGGAAAGTGAATGATTCCTCACTATTTATAGTATCAACTATCAACATCTCAACATGTCACGTTACATGTTCTATATATCTTTCCAAGTTGCATCTCTTTACGTATAAAACACCATTTGTACATAGATAGCAAACCAACTATCCTAGTCTAGGACAGATTCAGAACATGGATTGAATTTTTTTCGTAATATGTAAATCATATCGAGCATTATTGAAAAATAATTATACCGGACTAAAACATTAATCTGGGGGAATTAAACAAAATTCGAAGCATACCATAATTATATTTATGTTAGAGGCCAGGAAAGGAATAAAGTCGGGATTTACGTTACTAAACATAATAGAAACGAAGGAATATTAAATGAAACAAATAATTAATTCATTTACCTGTTGTGGAGATGAGGAGGGAAGATGTTGAGCCAGTGATACGAAAACGGGGCCCTTCGCCGGCGGGCGTTCGTACGAAGACACCGAATGACAGCCACCAGCGATGACGGCGATGGCGGTGGCCAAGGCAATTAGCGCCGTCCGATGGACATAGCCGGCGGCCATTTTTGAAAACCAGAGAGAGCAGTATACGGAGTTGAGCACCCACCCACTTGATTAATGGGTTTATTTGAAATTCGAAAGAAATTGCATTTATTTGGCTGTGTTTTATAGGGGAGCGAACAGAGAGGACGCGTAACATATTAACATGTCGAAGGTAATTTCGAAATTAATTCATTATTAATGTTATTGACATATTTACGGGGATTTCATGTTTCTTACCTTTGACAAATCATATCCAATCATGAAATTTATGCAATCATCATTAGTAAGGTGACAACTCCGATACTCATTTAAAAAATGGGGTATCATACCTACCATGCATTTGATTGGTCCAAATCATTATATGTTTTTTAATTTAGAGTTAAATAATTAAACTGCATCATTCTTATTGGTCCATTTGGACAAATGTACGGTACATTTGGGGTACCATAGAATCTACCTAGTAATAATCCCTCCATTCCGGAAAGGTTCGCCAACTTTGACTTTCTAGTAGATTAATAAAGTAAACACTGTGTGGTTGAAATTTGTGCAGAGGGAAGAGAATTAATTTTAGCCACATATTCCTTACTTTGAATAGAAATGACAAATCTTTTTGGGACATTCAGAAAAGGAAATTTGGCAAACCTTTTCGAGACGGAGACAATATTACGTATTGTTGTTTGCAAAAAAAACGGAGTATTACGGATTGTTATTAGTTTTAGCTAAACAAATTACTACAGTAGTATATTACTCCCTATTTCTCTAAACAGATACTCCTTGTGTTCCATTCTAAGACAAATTATATTACTCCCTATTTCTCTAAATAGATACCCGGGAAGGCAAACCACCAAATACTCCGTATTAAACATAAAACTTGTCTAACACCACAATTATCACCAAAGCCCAATTTTAATATATACTCATCAAACTATTTCCCAAAATTTACTCGAATAGTTTTATTTAGTTATTGGCTAAATAATTGTGGCATACTACAATGTGAATGTTTAAACGGGACGAATTAATATACTGCCTCCGGTTTTTATTAAACTTCACACTTTCCTTTTCGGGATGGTCTAAAATAAACTTCACACTTCCTTATTTCCTTTTTTGGCAAAGAAATCTACATCAAAACAGTGTCAAACAGTGTCAAACAGTGTCTCAACAGTGCCAAATAGTGTCTCAACAGTGCCAAACAGTGTCAAACAGTGCCTCAATAGTGTACTCTATAGTAAAGTCAAATTTCTTTCCTTATTTTGTGTGAAGTTTAATAAAAACCGGAGGTAGTATAATTCTTTTTAAAGAAATTATCTTTAAAATATCTTAAAATATTGTCAACTATCACATTATATTGTCATGTTTACAATATGATAATGCTAAAATATATCAGGAAGATTTTAGAATGACAATAAGGTACTCAAATATATGAAAAAACGCTTTGTTAAAGTATTTGTCCAACACCGAAAAACTATAAAATAATAAAAAATTATACAAGACATTGGACTAATTTTTCTGTCAGGTTAAGCTTTAGGATGGAACCCCAAATGTTAACATGGTATCAGAGTCAAGGGTCTGTTTGGCCCATTTATACACCCCGATATTGTCCAGCTCGATTTGGATTGAAGTAACATGTTAAAGTATTTGTCTCACACTGAAGAGTTATAAAATATTAAAACATAATATAAGAATTAGTTATTGCCTCATATGGGAGTAAAACATAGGGGAAATTTCGAAATAGGAGTGTGTGCGTTTTTTCCCCTAAATAGGAGCATCTTACCCCTATTTGTAAACATACATAAATTTCATTTCCTATTTGCTCCTGCTTCATTCCCGATCTGCTGCTCTCTCTTGCGCACAGATGGATCGTTCCTCCTGCGCACAATTCATCGCCATCGTACTCCTTTCACGCCACCGCTGCCGACATCCCTGCGCATCATCGCCACTGCCATAGACTCTTCTCTGCCTTGCGCCACAATAGATCAATCGTTCTCCCCACGCACCAAATTTCATCATCGATTTCTCTCTGGACATCGTTGCTAGGTTTCTTCTTCAATTTCTTCTTCTTCTTCTTTTGCTTCTTCTCCCCCCCCCCCTACATTGATTTTTCTGATTTTCCTTCTATTCTTTCATTTTTCAGGGATTTGACAATAATTTTGTTAGTTTTTGGCCTGCTATTTCGCCGTTCTGATTTCTGATTTCTTAGTTTTCAAGAAAAACTCGATTTTCCAAAGTTTTGGATGATGACTTCACATTTTGCCAAGTTTATTGCAGAAATGAGTATTATGGCAAAAATTCTTTTGTGTTGATAGAGTTTGATTTTATTGACCTATTTAGCATATATCTATTTATAATGCAAGTCATAAGGTTGACACTGTTATGATATGAAG
This sequence comes from Cuscuta epithymum, assembly GCA_945859915.1. Lineage (NCBI taxonomy): Eukaryota > Viridiplantae > Streptophyta > Magnoliopsida > Solanales > Convolvulaceae > Cuscuta > Cuscuta epithymum. Next base: position 174,332 of record CAMAPF010001176.1, on the reverse strand, counting down.
ACTATAGAACATTTTCCTTAATTTAGCCATAAGGTTGAGTGGTTGACACTATTATGATTGTGATGATGATGAATTGATGATGAATCAAACAACTCCGACGAGTTTATAAATGTATTTGATACACTCTCACTGTACTCAATTCGGCCACATCAGAATGATCAGATGCGTGTTTGGAACTCTACGGGATGACAATCAAAACAAATAATTTTAATCATTGTCACAAAATCCAGATGTGAAATGGACTTTTAGTACTCCGTAGTAAGCCCAATTGAGCAACTAGTATGCGCATCGAGCCTATTAAGGAACACATTCTTTGCTTTAGTATGTAAAAAAAATAACAACCCATGTGATTTGTTTAAGTTAAAATACAAATTCAACTTGTTCAAATTAAGTTTATTTAGCAACACAATCTTCGATTGAACATGTTTTTTTATACTATGTTAGTACACTATGTTTTTTCTTTCAGGATTATAACACTTAAAATGGCTTTATTGTATCGGTTAGGGGTGGGCGCGGTCCGGAACGGTCCGGTAAACTAGTAAAACCCGTAATGTATCCGCTAGGTTTTAAACGGTCCGGTACGGTCCGGTTTCAAGGATGAAACCGTTCGGTACCATGCCGTTTCGGAACGGTACAAAACGGTACGGTACATGCCAAACATGTGCTAAAAAAATTTGAACAAATCTTGCAATTAGTAGATATCTTGACACCAACCAACTTACATGAAATGTTGAAATAAATACAAGAAATTGCATGGGTAGTACTAAAGTTCACAAATACAAAAATAGTGCAACACAACTAAGAAAAAGTATCACAAAATTATGACGCACGAGATAGATATCATCTTTAATTTACTAAGTTCATGTGAAAATATAAAAAAAGAATATCATCTAATTGCTAAATATAAATAGAAATCTTCAATGTTCTTCTTCTTCGTTCTAGGTTAAATATTTCTCCGTAGTTCTAATTTAATTTATAGTTGAAACTTGAGAGCTAAGATTTAAACCATTTTAATTAAGTTATAGAATTATGCAAACATGATACTACAAAAAGTCATGTAACTACATTACTAGAAATGAATAGTCCTTAATGATTTCTAAAATTTTAATTTTTTTAATTTTTTTTTCAATACATATTAAAATATAACATAAATCATCTAAAAAGAAAAAATAACAATATATATAATCTAATCACACACATTTAGGTAGTTTAGGAATGCATGAATACATACTTGGGCTATAAAATTGTTTATCTATAAAACAGATCTATTAGTATAAAAAAATTATAAAAAATTCAAATGCATTATTTTCAAACGATTCGATCCGGTATTTTTTGGTTCTCAAAATTTAGGACCGGTCTCGTACCCGTTTCAAACGGTTCGGTTTCCGTACGGGGCAAAAATCTATAGAACCGTTTAAATACCCGGTATTCGGTTCGGTACCATTACGGAATGACTCGGTACCGGTTCGGTTCAGGTTTTATGCCCACTCCTAGTATCTGTAATGGTAGCTAGGAAAGTTTGAACTATAAACATGTCCGTATGTTTTCACAATATGAGTATTAGTAATAAGACACATAGTTTTATAATTTGAATTCATAGGTACAATAAGTAATAAAAATGGCATTGTCTATTTTAGTAGAAGTAGATAGATATTACTAGAAAATAATTGATATTGTTGTGACCATGAGTTTGATGAGCCGCCACAATACTCTTTTCTCTTTAGAGTCTTGGTATGAGTGGAGAGCACGAGTAATACGATAGTAATATCTGAACGGATTATGACTATTAGGAGCTAATTTATTAATTCTAATGACTTACACAATTAACGAACCTATAAGGCATAATAGGTTCTTAAGCAATATAAATGATATTGAGCAGCTAAACATTTCGCTTCAGATGTACTACTCCATTAGGTTTTCAATTTAATGTTATTTTTATGAATAAAATATGTACCACTACAATTGGGTATTTTTATCATGATCTACATGTAATATATATGCTACAAATCAACTTATTCATTTACCTATATTATCTTGTATATCATCAAAATATTTATTGTGTTAATTTTTAACTTATTACCAATACTCATTTCTTTTAAACGATACACTCATTTTTTTAACATAGAATATCCGGTTGTACCGTATTACCTCTATTAACTATCTCTCGAATGAGATGATAGCGTCTGAGTACATGCTTTAATAGAGGTGACGTAAAGATATGCAAAGTGTCGACAGATGCAAATGTGGCTGACCCGCTCACCAAGCCACTACCACAAACAAAACATGAACGTCATACTGGTGCATTAGGCATTCTTTTTGTTCACGATTGGTCCTAGTGCAAGTGGGAGACTGTTGGATATATGCTCTAGCACAATCATAGTTTATGATTTATCAATGAATATTTAATGCTCATTAATTAATAAAGTCACAAACTCATTTTATGTTAATTATTTTTGTGGGTTTTCTTTATTACGGAGTAATATTTAGTCCGTGAATATTATGTTTAGTAGCTAATTAAGTACGTGACTTAATTGAGGAATGCTACACTTTAAAATAAGCATAATATTCTAATTGTCCCTAGTCTAATTTTATTAATTTGGAACATTAATAATTAATAGACTAGTATGTGGATTAACTGATGGCTATATTCCACTAGTCATGTATATAGAGATATCAAGTTAATAACATAGATGCTTGTTAGTGAAAAAGTTCATTGGACAGACCCAACTTGAGTACACTGCACTGCTATGTTATATGTCATCAATGTTGTCCTCAATAATGATGTGGTGCTATATATTCTTATACTTGAGATAATCATGGTTACTTACATGGGAATTAATATGTATTAACACCATTAAATGTTATCTTTAAATGGATAATTATAAAGCCGGTGATTGTACATATTATGAACCATGTAGTGGTATGTGAATTATCAAGATAGTTTTTGTCACTATTGTATAGCGAGGGAAAGATATCTATTGAGCCCTTTGACAAGTAAAATTAATCAGCATGGTCATGCTCAAATGAAGTGTCATTTGTTCAAGATTAATCTTACTTGGTAATCAAGAAATATTAATTGAGAATAACAAGGATGACACGACCTAACCTTGTCTCAATTTGGATATCGTTTGACAAAAGAGAATTATTAGCACAAATTAATCATTAAAAGGTTATGTCAATTTAATTGACATTTATATATTTTGGATAGTTATAATGCCTTGCTAGAAGCCGCTTATCATTTGTGAGACTCGAATTAATTTTCTAGCCCACTGCCAACGATATATAAACATACACGGTCACACACCTAAGTGATTTGGATCATTAATGTTTGTTAATAACATTAAAATAGCCTGATTAGCCCAATTCAAAATAGGTTTTCAAATGGTATTGGGTTACGGCCTCCAGGAGAGTTTTATTAGCTATAAAACTCCTTCAATTCTTTCCTCCTCTTATAAATAGGGGTAAGGAGACCCACAAATTTCAAGAGTTAATATTCACATCTAAAACCTAGAAAGAGAGAAGGAAGGAATGAAGGAAGGAAGTAAGAAGAGAATGCTAGCACGTTCCCTGTCGGCGATCCAGTCACGTGATTGTGGACACCGGTAGAGCTCGGGATCGTTCTCTCGGTCTGTCTGACATCCTTGCTTAAGATTGTTATGTAAGTCTCTCTTATGTCTTGTAATTTTGTCTATAGTAAGAACCTCAGCTCCGGTTGTTTACTTTTTTGCAGTAATTTTTTTCGTTTATTCCGCTGCGTTTTTCTGCCCGAAACCCAACAGTGCAAACACATCACAGTGATGATGCAATGAACAAATTTAGGGATGACATTTGCGCATCAATAACATTTGGTAGAATTGATATTCCAATGTTTTAGTACCTACTTGTATTCATGTGATTCTCCCGTGTGTGCATCAAGAACATCTTGTATTTTTTGCTCCAACAATATGTTATTAAGAATTGTATTGTATTAATGTAGGATATTCAAATCTGATTTTTTTTTAGTGGATTCACTCATATTTTTCCAACTCAAATGACCACATTTGCTCCCAAATATTTCACCCCGACTCCAATTCAGGGTATACCATATCATATGATATGCCTATAATCATCATAAACCAAAAGATACATTCAAAGTACAATACAAAGAGTACATATTCAGCCCCTCAGAGAGTTTTTAAGCCAACCTAAAAAACTAATACATATAGTGTACAATAGAAAACAGTACACTAAATTTCAAAATCATCCGGTTAAAACCTTTTCGGAAAACATCAAAATAGGCAAAAAGAGGTTATGAACGTTCTTAGGTTGGCTAAAAGTGGTTACATATAAAATCATAACCAGTTCGATACATATACTACACTTCACGTGAACCCCCAGTTCATGGCCACATCGATGAAGCAACGGATGAAACTTCACTTGGAAAATCATCATCAATTTGTGGCAACAAAATCTTTCTGTTTGCAAATTTTGATTGTTGATCCTTGACCTCAATGTCCTCTTCATCTTCTGTATCATCAATGATTATTACTTGAGATAGAGATTTAGGTTTTTGGTGCCTAGCAAAAAGAGCTTGATTTGTTGGCGCTTCTTCTCTTTGACGTAACTTGTCAAAAGTTTTAAAAAGTTCAAGGCACAGGTTTTCAGGTCCATTCTTATATTTTCTGGCAGTAGGGTGCTCCTGCAATTACAAAATGGCTAATAAGGTATTTGTGGACAGTTTTGTATATTAAAAAATAATTATTAACGTATGCATGTGGAGCATGCATCTTGGTTGACTATGTATTACACTATGTATATATTATTTAATTATTATTTATTATTTAGATAATAATAGAATAGAGCATAGTTATCTAATACGTATGAGTGCAGTTCAGTTAGCTTGAGATGAGAAGCTAACCGAATAATACTCATGCCTATTGGATAACTCAAGCTAACCTCTTTGGATTTGGTATCTATTGACGAAGTTCACGGCGGTGAAAATGTCTCTGAATCAGATGCATTCACAAATCTTAAGGAATTTTTTCAAGACACCTTGACAAATGAGGTCGACTCACTTTCTCATTATTTGGTGTATGAATTTGAGAGACTTCTCACCTCTTCTTTGGGAAACCATAAGACTTTGACTATGATGCCCACGGAAGAAGAAAAATCTTCTAGAGCGCTGAATAATTCGGGGAAAGCTGATCAAAACAAGATAGGGGCTTTAGAGTCAAGTGTTAAAGGTATTACGGGTGATTGTGCAACTTCAGGATGGGATTATGCAAATCAGGATTATACAAATAATCTTTATGCGGCTTTTGATTTTGAGGGAGCTTTTAGAGGATCTAACTCTTCACTCTCATGTGATGAATTTCTCGGTCATGTCTCGGAAAATGAGAAGAGGGTTCCTATTTCAACGGAGGGGGATCTTTGGGATTCTGATACAAATGAGCTTATTTGTCAAAAAGCTTTGTTGGTCACACGAGAGAATTGCTTACCCGCTCAGAACTTGAACACGCAAAGGAGAATATCTAAAAAGAAGAATAAGAGATCGCATCTAATGAGAACAAGATCTCAAACACGAGTGGGTCTTTGAAGATTTGACTAAGGGATTGGGTATCGTAGGGAATGAGTTTATTACTTTACTTTATCAAAAAATTGCATCGAAAAATTCCACCGGGAAGGCTCTCAAAACGTGGAGGCCGCACGGCGGCTCCGGTAAGGTATACCTTACCGGAAGAGTTCCCCTATATATATACATACACACACACACACACACACACACACACACACACACACACATATATATATATATATTCTTGCCTCTTCCTTCGATAACCGGGAAAAGTTGGAAGAGAGACTTGTTCATGAAGAAAAGGATACACGATATGCGAACCCGGATTTTTCAAGGGACTTTTTTTCAAATGACCAAGATAGTGAAGCTTATGAGCAGTTCTGTACACACTCGGGGGATGATTTTCTTGGTCACGCTTTAGAAAATGGAAAAAGGATTCATATTTCATCGATGAAGGATTTATGGGATTCTGATACGAATCAGGATATTTGCAACAAAGCCTTATTGGTTACAAGAGAAAATTGTCTCCCTATAGAAATTAAAACTTGACCCTCAAATTAAGATATATAAAAAAAACGAAGCAGCAGTCACATCTTATGAGAACTAGATCCCAAACTCGAATGGAGTTTTGAAGACTAAGGCTAGGGGTGATCTTGGGAGGGATTATATGTTGTACTATGGGTTGAGTTTTTTCTTTTTCTTTCTTCTTGTTTTTCTTCTTTCCTTTCTTGTAATTTTTGACTTCCTCATTAATAAAACCCTATTTATCGGGCAATATATATAGGGGTGAGATCACATACTAACCATTCCTCCCATGCTAACCTACAAACTATCAAAAACGGTGCATCTTTACATTATTTGTACTGCATATTGAAGTTCAAAGTGTTGCATATTATTTGTACTGCATATTAAAGTTCAAAGTTTTGCATATTGTTTTTATTGCATATTGAAATTCACAGTATGCATCTTTACATTATTTGTACTGCATATTGAAGTTCAATGTGTTGCATATTATTGAGTTAGTAAGTTAGTATTTTAAGCATGGTTAGTATGTGATCTCTTTTATATATATATATATATATATATATATATATATATATATATATATATATATATATATAAAACACTAAAACAAATCTCTCAATCACATTAGTCAGTATCTAACACACATGAAATAGTATCTAACACACAGTACATATATACTCCCACGACAATTATGCAATGCACAAGAATCATTATCTAACACACAACTTTGAATATGTAACTCACACGAACATGTATCCAACACAGAACCTCATTTTTGTAATGCACATGAATCGATATCCAACACACATGTTGTATGTAACATAAAAATGAAAATATGTCTTGAAAATTATATTTATGATATGGTGAATATTATTTAAAGGGAAAGATGATTGGATAATAACTATCCTCTCCTAAGAATTAAATAAAAATGAATAAGTCACCACGTAGGAATTTCCCACTAACCAAATTTCATTTAATTTGCAACATTTAAAATTTCCATATATGAACAAAGTATAATACTAAAATTTAATGTTTCCATTAGTAGATCGTACGAATCTATTAAATGACATGATCGGTTACAAAACCAGCCAATTAATATAATACCAAAATACCCTTGATTTCCCTTTACTTGATCGTAGATCCACATATGTTTTCAATGGTTGTGATTTGTTCTTATTTCTCACAATAAGACTTGTTCTCATTTGAACCAATACACACACACACACACACACACACATATATATATATATATATATATATTTATGATCAAGTGAGAAAGACATCTTAGGAGAGAAATGAGAATGAATTACATCCCTTAGATTTGATTTTTTTAATCTTCCGTTTCTCTTTTAGTTGAGGACAAATTAGAGATTTGCTTAATCTATTAATGAGCAACGATTCTTTCCATAACTTCTCCCAAAGTTTTTGCTACTTTAATTTATTATCTCATGCATGGATTTCAGCACCGTGATTCATCTTCTTTCATACTCCGTATTAACTACTATAGGAAGCTACAAACGTGAGTGGTGCACAGTAAAATCCAAATGATTCTTTCACAAATGTAACAAAACATAGAAAATTAATTAAAAATATTTACTTTTGAAATAGATCATTAAAATTGCATTCTAAAAAATGAGTTTAAATATAAATAAAATATTCATCTAATAATACTCGTTAGTGTTGTTGTTTAACCAAATTGTAGTATTTCTTGCAAACCAACAACATCTAGTGCCCTGCAAAAACCACGTTGTGCACAATTCCTAATTTAAAATGCACTTCAAAAATTATATTAGCATCACAATAAATATGACAATACACGATAATAAATATAACAACACACTATTCTTTGGACAAGTTTTCATTACATCCATTTTTATTTGCATTTTAGAAAATTATGTATAATGGGTAAATTTTTAATGACATTTTTTATTGCATCGTGTTGAAAAGAATAATGCACTCTCTTTTTATTTGGATTATGTCAACTTCTTCCCTATAATAGGGAAGTACATATGTGTGCACTTTCTAAGTGAATATAATGCACTTTATTTTAGAAAATGTGATATAATAGTGCACTTTTATTTATATTTATAATGAACTTGGTAACAGTGCATTCATTTTGCAAAAGAGTGTTAATGTAGGACTTTAGAAACTCTAGTGTAATAATGCACTTTTATATATATATTTAAAATGCACATGATAGTTTAATGGTTTATATTTGTATATTTCTATTCATTTTGTTTAAGACATGTATATATATGTCCACTACTTCAATGTTAAAGTGCATATTAATGTTATAGAAAGTGCAAACTAAATCCGGAGTAATAAATCATAAATGAAATGCAAAGCTATTTAGATAATTTTACATCAACTAAATAACTAAAGTGCGTAAACTATTTACAAAAGTGCATGGCATTTTCAATAAAAGTGCACTGATTCAAATATATAATACGAAAAATTTGACATACTAAAATTGAATAGTTAAATTTTGTAACCTTGCTAGCCAAATTAAAACACAACACGTCCATACTCTAGAAAATAAGATATGAGGACGTCTCAAGTGGAAATTAGATTTCCAAAAATATAAGCATGCGTGTAACTGTTTTGCTTAGTGCTTTGACATAAGTGCCCTGCCAGTAATTAATGTTCAGAATTCCTTTCTAAACTCATTAATTGTTACCAAAAATTAAGGATCACGACATCTTGATCGTGGCCATTAGATTAATCAAATGATTGGTTAGATTTTATTTTCATTTCTCTCCTAAGAGCTCATTCTCACTGGAACCCTCCACTAAATATTTGGTTTATCCTGAATCTCAACAGCAAAATAGTCCTGATGACAATGAACCAGATACTCTGTCCCTTATAGACATACCGGTTGAAGAGGAAGGTTTCACTCCGGTGGTCTCGAGGAAAAATAAAAAAATTAGCCACCAAAATGAACTCACATCAAATCAAGTGCCAATAATATATACAAGGGGATACAGTCAACATATACTAACAAGGAGCAAAGCCAAGGCGGGTCAAACAGAGTTTGAATTCTATGCTTATCCAGAAGAACACAAATACGAATCGCCGCACAAACTGGTGCAAGGACTGGGCTGGTACCGCCAAGCACATCCTGAGAAGAACATGTATCCTCCATATATTCAAAGGGCGATCAAATTTCATCACAGATACAACAAAGAACTATCTATAAAGGCCGGTCTCCCCAACAATTTTAACTACTCAGTAAACTACTAGACTCTATTCTCTTTTATTTCCCTGCAGCTTATTTCTTTTACTCTTTCTCGAGTAGGCTTTGGTTTGGCCCTCCTACTCTTTGTACCTCTTTTTTATTAATAAATCGGTGAGGAATTCCCTAGCAGAAAAAAAAAAAAAAAAAAAAAAAAAAATATACACATTGGTTCAAGTGAGAAATGCATCTAATGTGAGAGAAATGAGAATGAATCTCAGCCATTAGATTTCCGAAGTTGCACTAAAATGGCTTTATGTTGCAGTAATCTTTAAATTTTGCAATGTTGCACTAAAACTGTTTCATGTTGCACTAATATTTGACGGCATTGCACCGAAATAGCTTCATGTTGCACTAGATAAGTGTAACACAGATTTTTCAGAAGTATTTACAGAAATGCCACCGTGCTAGATTGCATATTTCAGTGCATCATGAAATGTCTTTTACTGCAACTTAGTCGAATACAATGGTTGAGATTCATTCTCACTTCTCACCTAAAAGGTTCTTCTCACTTGAACCTTACCCTATATATATATATATATATATATATATATATATATATATATATATATATATATATATATATATATATATATAGAGAGAGAGAGAGAGAGAGAGAGAGAGTAAGTCAGCAACCGGAATCCACAACCATATCTCAGAGGTAATCGCTATTGCACACAAGGGGTTATTCTCTGCTCCAGCGATAGAGGTATTTCACCAACCCGTTACACAAAGCCTCATTCCAGAAACTCAATCAGCAGATTCACCAGAAATGAAGATGTAGCGCCAAGAACAGAATTTGGTTTCAACTATCCTAATTCACACCCCTGGCGCTACAACAATTGCAGGCACTGGTTGGCAAAACCTCACCCCAGGCATAGCGAACAGGGAGACCGCACAATCCATTATGCTGCTAGCTTTCACAAACCCAGGTATAACAACAAATTAAAATCGACGAAGGTAAAATATGATACTGAGGCAGGGCGTAACTATCTGGTATGACGAGAAGAGGCGCAACCACACCGCCACTCCTTCAACGACCTCGCCACAGGCGAGACAACAGACGTCCGGCGCATCGTTAACTACCAAAAAAGGCGCAAGAACACTCACCCTAACCACTTCTCTACTGCGCACAGACACACAAACCCAGAAAATCTCAGGGCTTATGGCAACTCGACTCGCTTTCAAAGCTTAGATCTAGAAGATAAAATTTATCTTTCATCACAATCAGTTGAACTGGATAATCATCCCTTGAACGATTACCGGAGAAGTAGAGAAGATGAACCCGTGGATGTGAATAGAATCCCAAAAGTCCGGCTCTCAAAATCAGTTGGCAACATAGGCATGCAAGCCCAAATAATTATTCAAAAATAATAATATCCATGAACATTATTCATATTGTTTTTAAAACAGAAACGGAGGAAGCACGAACCACGTCTCTTCTCGTTGAATCTTCCCGAGCAATGGGCAATGGTAGCAACCTTCAAGTTTTACCTGAAACTGTGAGGTGTCCTCCCCCGTGAAGGGGAGGTCAGTACTTTGAAGCATTTGAAAAGTACAATGACAACATACTAAGTATAATCAATGTTTCAACTTCTAAGACCCTCAATCTAGGGTATTATTACATTATAGTTAACCCGTTCATTTAATATCGATTCACCGTGCTAGAGCCCTACTTTTAGTCACCTTTACGTCGGTCTAGAGCCCTGCTCATAATCACCGCTATTTACATCGGTCTAGAGCCCTGCTCATAATCACCGCTATTTACGTCGGTCTAGAGCCCTGCTCATAATCACCGCTATTTACATCGGTCTAGAGCCCTGCTCATACTCACCGCTATTTACATCGGTCTAGAGTCCTGCTCATAATCACCGCTACTACGTGCTAGAGCCTACTCTAGTCACGTTGTTTAATTATCTAAACAATTTCTTGGCCTATACTCTATCCATAAATTCCACCTTAAATTATCTCTTAAGGCTACTTAGGACATATTCCTTACAATTCAATTTCTTAGGATTAGTTCCATCAATTATTCAACTAACATTTCCGACTAATATTTCAATACTAGTCGTTTGTTCATTTCAATTTAATTCCTCATCCATGTGTAATTTGGCCTTAATATCAAAATATCATTTTTATGCTTTCATGACTTCTTCTCATGAAATAAAAGTATATTTATCACAATAAAATTCATGGTTAATACAACCATCATACCATCATATTCATAACACATAAATATACACAATTTATTCATAAATTTGTATATTATGCATACTATACTTATAATCAATAGTAATTTCATTTAGTCATTATTAATCATTAATAATCTATGCAAATCACATTTTTATTCATCTAGGAAAATCTTATGAAATTAACCCAATAATTATAAGCAATATAGTCGGTCATCCTCACCTCGAATTAGCACTATGAAGTTCTACCCCTCTCGGTTGAACTCCGGCGAAACTCTGGCGACTTTTGACAAACTCCGGCGACTCTTTCAACTCCGTGAAAGCTCTTGAAATAACTTATACAAGTTCCTAACAAGGTTTTATAATCATAAAACTTATATTAATACAAATAACCTCTAAAATGTTATTTTCCGGCGAACCGGTCGTTTTGGATTTTAAGTCCGTCCTTGGACTTTGAACCACTTTCCAATCTATTATTCCACACTCATATCATGTAGAAAAATCATAAGGGTTCTTCATATGATATATATCTCATATGATAGAAGAAAAAATAAAGGAAAAGTTATGATAAAGTTATTACCTTAATTTTCACACTTTTTCCTAGTTTTTTCCTTCTTCAATCTTCTTCCTTGGACTTCCTTAAGCTTGAGCTCGAATTTAGCTATGGAGAATGGAGTTGCAGGGCTTCCTTTTCTATTTTCTTTGGGTCTTGGTCGAGCATGATAGTGGGGATGGATTGTTAGGCTTGGTTTTGTCTCAAATGACCAATGAGTGAGGGAGGTGAGGTCCACCTCAACTCATACTCACACCAACCCTCCACTCTCACCTATTCCATACCACACACTGCCATTATGCAGCTCCCTTTTGTTAACTATGAGCATACAAAAACGTGGGGTGTCCCCCATTCATGTGGGAGGTCATCCCTTTGTGTCCCGATGTGTGGCCCCGAAAGTTGTATTTTTTGGACTGTTTTAATTATATTTTATTTTATCGGGTAAAATAAAATATATTACATGCTCTCAATCATTATGGTCTTTATAATGAGTATAAATTACCCAACTTTGATTTATAAGCCTCCGAAATTCATTTCGGGCTATTATCTATTAAATTACCAATACTGGTAATTGGGCCTCGGTCAACACTATGCTTTTTCCTCGGCCCAAATAAAATACTCACCACTATAAAAATATTATCTCGACCAAGATGAATAAAATATGTGGTTTCAGGAATATTGGGTGGCCCCCGCTCCCGGTGTGGGCCGCAAGTGCAATTTACTATTCACGCGAAAGAATTAATAAAAATTTACAACTTCGTAAATTCATTAACCATTCCATAAGGTTCAATACATTATTATCTTAAAAGTAATTACAATTGGGGACGGTGTTACATTATAGGTATTACAACCCTCTTTTGGAAAAAATACATCATCTAAATTGGGTTTCTTTTCATATTCCGGTGGCAGAAAAGGAAAGCAGCGACACATCGAACACAATTTTACAAGCAGCCAAAAAGTGCCCGTCAAAGACAATATCCTCCCATGGATGAAATGAACAAATTGAGAGATTACAAACATATTTTTATTTTCACTTAGAATTTGGAAAATAATCCTACATTTCATAGCCAATAAAGAGCAATAATGTGGGGCCTCCTACTGTAACCGACATCATCTTTATAGCAGAGAGTTAGGTTTCATTTTTGTTGTTCAAATACACATACAAACGAAATTAGAGTTGTAGATATTATATTCTTACCTGAATCGAAAAGGCTGTATCGAGGAGCTCTGGAGGAGGACTGTGCGTATGAAACAGTTGTGTCGCAAGGGAGAGTTAGGTTATACGAAATATTTACGATCGATAGGAAGGTGAGCTGATTAATGAAGGGAAGGATATTTTTGTACATTCAGAAAAATATAATTTCACAATCACGCTTTTACCAAACATTCTAACTTTAACTTTTTCACTATAATCACTTCTATTCTGAAATACTCTCAACTTTTGACATTAATCGCTTTTTCAAAACTCACTTTACAATATCACTTTTAAAAAAATTAAGCAATAGCAAACATAGCCTAACTCCACAAGAAGCATGGCATGGATGCAAACCTGGAGTCTCACACTTGAGAGTATTTGGATGTATTGCATTTGCTCATGTTCCTTATCAAACTAGATCAAAACGCGATGACAAGAGCAAGAAGTTTATATTCATTGGATATGATACACTCAAAAGGGTACAAACTCTACCGTCCAGATTTGAAGAATCTTATTATAAGTCGTGATGTGGAGTTTGATGAAGAGGGCTCATGGGAATGGAGTATTAATGACAAAAAAGATCATAGTCTCTTACCTCCCATGGAATATGAAGAAGGAGTGGAAGAGAATCATGAAAATATAACGCCTCCACTATCTCCCACTCAAGCTCAAGCTTCCCCACCAAGTTCGGATGAAAGAGAAGTACCACGCTTGAGAAGCATTGAAGAGTGTTTCGAGGTAACACAAAACTTGAATTGAAATAATGAACTTACGCTCTTTTGTCTATTTGGTGATTGTGAGACAATAAGTTTTGAATAAGTGACAAGAAACAAAAAGTGGAGAGATGCAATGGTTGATGAGATCAAGTCAATTGTGAAGAATAAAACATGGGAGCTAGCTACATTTCCACCAAGACATAAAGCAATTGGAGTGAAGTGGGTATTTAAGACCAAGAAAAATGAAAAAGGAGAAGTCGAGAAGTACAAGACAGGACTAGTAGCCAAAGGTTACGTCCAAAGACATGACATTGATTATGAAGAAGTATTTGCGCCCGTTGCTAGATTGAAAAACAATAAGATTTATAATTGCACTCGCGGCTCACAACTATTCAAAGTAATCATATTGAAGCACATACAAAATGAACTAAAATCAGAGTGTGCGGTTTCACTCTGCACTTTTTTATAAAGTGAATTTTACAGTACATACATTCTTTCTTTGCAACAAAGGTCAAACAAACTCGTTCCTTTATAGCTAGAATGAATAATTAAAATGTATGGCTTTCTTTATAGAATATTTGTGCAACTTAAGTGAATTCAAATGTAAACTAAAGATGTATAAGAATGCAAGGAAATAGACCTAACAACTGAGTGCGTGGTAGAATGCACTTCAATAGAAGAATCCACTTCAAATGTAAACATCATCACAGAATGCATGGCTTTCTTTCCAGAACACTTTCAGCAACTCAAGTGAGTTCAAATGTAAATTAAAGCTCTATAAGAATGCAATGAAATATTATTGATCATGATAGAATGCATGGCAGAGAAGCTATATTACCTTCAATATCGAGTGCGCTCCAACAGAAGATTGTCCATTTGACCGATCTACCTCACGTCTTGATGATTGGTTTTTTGAAGACACGCAAAATTCTGTAATGTTCGTATTTATCCCAGGATTAGCTGCCTTTATTTGTGATAGTACCTTGGATGCTACACCTTTTTCAACTTCCCGTGTCAAATCTTCTTTGATGCTCGGAGCTAACTGTGCTTTGACACTTTTCAAGAAATCTTTTGGCATTATGTAGCTAGAGTGCTGATTATTAGTTTTCTCCATTTTAGACTGGATCACGCCTCAACCACGAAGGCATACGCGCCCATTCTGCTCAGCACCAGGATAAGCCTTTGTCAAACATTGACCATCCACAAATCTAATCCAAGATTCCTTATACATCGTGGAATCAGATGGCTCTTCATTATTGGGATCCTCATGTTTCCGTTAACACATATGCTTAAGGTGAATATATAAATGAAGTGTATATAATTAATTATAAGCATGAATAATATGATTTTAAATTACATGATGAATTCACAACACCAGTACCATTGAATGACGCAATAAAGCGATTAATATGGGGCCCTAAGTGTATGGGTCATCATGCTTCATGCAATTTTTTCTATTGATATTGAATTCTTCCTACAATTTTCATAAAACAACTTCAAATCAAACATATATAATATGAAATTACGCCCCTTAATTTCAAGTGTTTCAAAACAAATGTAATGAATCAATTATGAACTTCTAATCTATATTTTTAAGTCATTAATCCCTACCTTCCTAGTGCGAATACTATACATACTTCAACATATTCAAGGTCCCAGTAATTCAAAAGATCTAAGAAATGTTGATTAGGAACAGTCTTTGGCCGATTAGCCCATCTTTCTCTACTTGTAATATACTTATAATAATGATTTTTCTTCAATTTTGATTTGTGAACACGCCACAAATCGTTATGGTAGGAAAAATCATCTTTTTCCTCCTGTGAGAACCACATACTTCTCTTGCATGAGTATTACATACATAGCAATTACTCTCAACTTTACACATTTCATCTAAATCATCTCAAATAAAGAAAAATAAACTATAAAAGAGTGTTATGAATTTACCATGATGCAATTCCACATTTTGTTTAAGTTAGTTTCCGGTACCTTATGCCAACTAACATAATTCAAAGGTGCAAGTTTTGGATCTCTAGCCACAGAGCCTAGGAACCTACTAAATTCACGAACAACAGCGGGAGTAGGCTCAATTGGTTGCCCTGAGGCATTCAGAACTGATGTCATAACTGTTGGGCCTCTATGCTTCTTTTCTCCAGCAACTAATAACATTTAAATGATAATTAATATAGATAAAATCCACACCTACGTGAAAGAAAATGACATACATAGTTACAGTGTTCCATATCCACTGAAGTGTCAAAAGAGTCTACATCGTCGTCATGTTCTTCAGGATTGTCAACTTGCCACACTGGTGATGATTTGCTTGCTTCCTCTTCGCCGCTCATGGAGTTGTTATGATTAGCATTTTCATGCTCGTTCTCACTGGAAGAATCTTCATTTTCTAGAAAAGGTGCTTCATTCTTTTTCTTATTCATCAACTCTTGCCTTTTCTTTATTTCAAGTACAAGGCCATGAATCCTAGAGGGATTTTTTGTGCCTTTGGATCATAAATAGACTTCTTCCTGCCACTTGTGGCTTGATCCTTGAGAACCCTTGCAACTTCCTATTATGAACTCACCTTAACCAAAGTTTGAGTGGTCGATGTCCAAGAACTACTGTTAACCTCTATCTTCTTACGTTGACCTTTTCCCTTCATTGATACCTATAAGGAAAACATATGTATTCAACCGCCAAAAGTGCAGCAAAAAATGCATTCATGAATGGTTGGTTATTTTCAGAATCATATATGTCATATTGAATTAACACTACAAAAACTTTATTGAAAACATTTTCCTCAGATTTTGTATACTTCTGCAATTTTATACAAGTTTGTAGAATCATTTATAGTTTTTGGAATTCTAATAATTGATATACTACATTACTATGTATGTTATAAAGATGCTAAACTCCTGTTCTTTACTCCTAATCTGTATGTTTTAAACTTACCAATGAAATGAAATGTTTTTATCAACACACCTTTCAATGATTTGATTCAGCATTCTCATCATCACTCGGTGTGTAATCTTCATCTTCTAGGTCAACACATTGGTAAAGTGATGTGTGCTCAGTTTATCTTTCGTTTGGAAGATCGTCTTATTTGCTAGACTTGTCAATCCTGTTGCACACATTTTTTCTTAATTCACTTCCAACTTCTTTAACCTTTGCTTTTATACTTTGTAAGTTCTCCACGTCCACCAGATTGAGAGGAACCTTTTTTTGTCATATGCAGAAGTAAATCAAATAAGGTGTAAGATTAAATATCACATTTAAAAATTGTATTACTAAGTTATGAATGAGTGAAAATTTCACATAAAAATAGAATTGAAATTCACATACCAATAGAAAGAAACTTTTAATATTGGCATTCCTTCAAACTTTAATATGAAAATCTAAATTCACATACAAATAGAAAGAAAAATGCATTAGGAGTACAATTGAAAGTCATCTTTAGGAAGGTTTTCCACTGCATAGTACCAACCATTCTTAGTGGGATCTTCAACATAGAAATGCCTTATGTGCTTGAGATGCTAAAATGAATGGTTCATTTTTAGAAATGAACTTGGAACAATTAACCCGAGTAAGTCCATAATCATCTCTCTCAGGATGAAACAATGTGCATCTGAATAACACAAAACTGAACCTATAACTATAACTTATCTCAATGATTTCTTAAACGTAGCCACAATACGTAACATCTCCAACAATTGGATTTTTGTCTCTACTACTCGCAAAGCTAGGAGTTTATGTTGTCAGTATGACTCCACTATTGTATGTCACAAAATTTGCATCACGGTCCGCGGTGTGGAATCTGAAGACATTGATAGCATATCCAGTATATTTTCTACCTATGTGAGAAGGCCCTGTAGACAAGATTTTGATATGATCAAGTACTTCAAACCTTCTTGAATCTCATAGTCAACTTTTTCTCATAACCAATCAATGAAATATTTGTTATATATGGTTCTGGAGGGTATCCCATTTTCTTTCATTTCGACTAATAAGAGACGTCTTGTGTTCACTGTATTGTAAAAACAAACTTAGGGTTAGTAAAAAAAATTATGAGCAAATGTATAATAGAAAGTAGCAACAATTCTTAATGTATTTCTCAATCTTTTCACTCTAGCAGTTGAATAACACATATCCTTGCACTTGATTCCATGTGTCAAGGTCAATCATGAAACCAAAACATTTGTTCTTCTTTTTTCCCTTTCCCTTTTAAAGGATAGCTTATCCTGGGAAATGTAGGATTCCGCTCATCACCCATATTTCCATCATTTGGGTCATGTCTTGATGCACGACTCAAATATCTAGAACAAAAGGTTACACATTCATTAGTTAAGTAACCTTCTATCATTGATCCTTCTAGATGTGCCTTGTTCTTTACGTGTGATTTCAACGTCCGAATATATCTTTCAATTGCATACATGCATCTTGATGCAACCGGACCACCAAGTCTAATTTCTTCAACCGAGTGAATAGGTAGGTGAACCATAATGTCAAATAAGGCAGGTGAAAATATCTTTTCAAACTTATAGAGTCTTAGCTATTTCAGATTGCAACTGGTCCAAATCTTTAGGGTCTACAACTTTATACCATATATAACTTAAAAAAATAGTCTAATCAAGGGAGTAGTCACATCCTATGCAGACTTGTTCTCTTAGCAATTTGCAATAACTACTGCATCATGAAATGTGCATCATGGCTCTTATAATTAGCAATTTCCATGTCTCCAAATTGCACACATCGTTTGATATTAGAAGCATAACCTTGTGGTAGTTTAGTTTCTTTTATGACTTATCAAAACACATGCTTCTCTAAAGTCATTGTAAAGACAACATCTGAAATTTCAATAATTTGTCCAGTCATAATGTCGAGTTCTATCAAATTCTCTCATGCTTTTATATGATTTTTGGTCTTTCTTGGTATGTTTAACAATGTCCAAAGAACATTATCAAACACGCTTTTTCCTATGTGCATGTGTTAGAACATTATTTATTGTGTTCAAATTAATTGTAATTATCTTTGATTAATTAGTCTTAGTATTAGCAGGCTTTAAACTGTTGAGAGAGAACTAGGCTTTTATCAACTTAAAATAAGCCACACGCACGCCCTACTATGTTTCCTAATTGTAATAGGATGATTTGAACGTCTCCCTATAAATACAGGCAGAAGGGGTTCGAACAGGCCTAAGTCTCTGCACAATTTATTCCGCATCTATTATTCTCATAGAGCACCTCTATTATCTTCTCTCAACAGTTCATCTGTGTATTGTTCAATATTGCTACATCATTATGGATATACGATATTGATTGTTGATGAATTATTCTTCTACTTCTCAATTTCTTCATATTATTGTATACTCCCTCCGTCCCTTATAACTTTGCCAACTTTCCTTTTTTGGATGTCCCATTAACTTTGCCACTTTCCCATTTAAGTAAAGAATTTGTGGTTCCAGTTAATTCTCTCTCCTCTGCACAAACCTCAACCACACAGTTTTTACTTTATTAATCCCCGTGCCGGTCAAACTTGGCAAAGTTATTAGGGACGGAGGGAGTATTAGTTAATCGACTGTTGATCTGGGATCAACCAATAGCATGGCATCAAGTTTATGACGACATTTATTAGTAAGACAATATGGCAACTCAAAAAGAGATGAAATTTTTCTCCATGGATTATGATCTTGATCCTTCTTTTTCTTTTTTCTTTTCAAATACATTTTTAAACTCACTTAGCAACTGCACAATCTCAGTCCATGTCAAGCGAATAAGGGGCACTTCTATTCTTTACCCTCCCTTGAAATTGCCTCTTATTACGTCGCCAACAGTGATTCTCACCCTGAAATCTACGGTGATTCATATAACAAATCTTTCCATTATAAGGTAAACTGATATGTTTGTAATTTCCGTGTGTTTATTTACGTTTTTAGATAGTTTTGGTTGTTTAATATTTCGGAAATTACACACTTTCGGTGTAAATAGTTTAGTCTGTTAAATTCTTGTAATTTGTTTAGATTAGGTTCATTCTGAGCTCAAACAGGTCCAAGTACACTTTGGAGACCATTGGTGAAACATCACAAGTGCAAGGAAGGTGCAAGAATACAAGAAAAAAGTGAAGATTTCATTTTTGGTCTGTACCCGGTCGGGTATGACCTATACCCGGTCGGGTACCCTTCTGAAATTTCGAATCAAATCGAATCCGGGAACAAGGCATCATGCGGGAAGATTTTAACACGTTCGGGTGTCCATACCCGATCGGGTGACCGACAGACCCGATCGGGTATGACCCCATTTTCCAGCTTCGCGGAAGCCGCATATGGTACCCGATCGAGTGGGCTGAAAACCCGATCGGGTACACGATCCTGCAAGCTTAAAAAGCCTATAAATACACCCCATTTCCTCCACAACAAATCACCAATTCCTATATACTTCTAAGCTCAGTTTAGACAAGTTCTTTCTTTATATTTTTATCATGTTTAGTCTCCAAATGAGGAGCTAAACTCTTCCATCTTGGTTTTGCTACTTTGAAGCTTAATGATTTGTAAGTTGTGAGTTATTTTCTTTAATCTTCTTCCTTGAATATTAATTAATTCCTATTCCTATTACATATTAATATTTTGAACAATACTTAAAGGATCAACTAGTTTTGTTTCATATATTAATTAATACTAGAATCGGTCGATTAATACGCTTGTTATTAACTCGGTCCTTTCACGGTAGTAAACTTGGGTTGTTAATGCATGCGTCTCATGGTTAATAAGCCAAGGGGAATTAATTATATTGATTAAACCAACAAACCGCTTGTGTTGAGGTTATCAATCTCAATCGTTTTCATCTTGATTTTATTGCTACTATCGAGTAAATATACGGCGCGTGTTCTATATTAACTCGGTATGTAAGTTTTATTAATGAACGCGTCTCGTCATTAATAACTACCCTCGATGAATTGGATATACTCCTCGATTGAGTATTCGAGAGGAAGATAGTTAAAGATATAACCGGGATCGACGAACATTTCATTAAGTGGATAAAAGCAAAGCCAAGTCTTCTTCTCATTAATTAAATCACATAACTCGTTCATCTTCGTGTTTAAATATAATTTAAAGTTCATCAACCAAATATAAACCCCCCCTTATTGTTATTTATCTATTTCTGTAAGAAGAAAAGTATTCCTTTCCCTGTGGATACGAACCTTACTACGCTATACTACGTATAAGTGTTGTATTGTATTATTTATTTTGAGTGCACCTCACGACAAGTGCACGTCAAATTTGGCGCCGTTGCCGGGGAAAGGCAATTATTTTTCTTTTTATTTTATTTCAAGAAAAATCAAAAAAAAATAATTAACCAAAAATATAAAGAGTTCTTACTTTTCTATTTCTGAGCTTTGTGAAGTTTATGGTCCGATATCGTTCTATAAACGAAATCATTTATCAAGCAAACCCCGAAATAGAACAAGCCTTCGAAAGGTTGAGAAATTTAATTCCGCACATACCCTCGGAGGAAACCTCAAACGCTAGCTCCTATTCTAGCGAATCTGAAGAGCCGATAACTATGGCTCTTGAAACAAGAACTTTGAGGGAGCTCACAGCTCCGAACTTGAACCAACAACCGTTGTGTATTACCTTCCCTACACTCAACGAGGGTAATACATTTGAGCTCAAATCAGGGCTCATTCATCTTTTGCCATCCTTCCATGGCTTAAGAGGAGAAGACCCAAATAAACATCTCTCGGAATTCCATGTTGTTTGCACGAGCATGTGCCCTAATGGAGTCACCGAGGAACAGATAAAGTTGAGGGCCTTTCCATTCTCCCTCAAAGATACCGCAAAAGATTGGCTATTCTATCTTCCTTCGGGAAGTATAGATACATGGGCGGCCATGAAGAAAGCTTTCCTCGAAAGGTACTATCCAGCCTCTGTCTCCTCATCTCTAAAAAAGCAAATAAGCAATGTGGAACAAAAAGATGATGAATCGTTCTATGAATACTGGGAACGATTCAAGAAACTTTGTGCAAGCTGTCCGTATCATGGCTATTCGGAGCAAGACCTCATCCTATACTTTTATGATGGTCTTTGCAATGATGATAGACGGATGATTAATGCCGCATGTGGAGGAGGGATCGTTAACAAAACTCCTTCTCAAGCTATGAATCTTATCTCGGAGTTGGCCGAGAATTGTAGATATCACAACGGGCGGTCATCAACAAAAAGAGTCATGGCGGCCGAATCAACATCATCTCTAGAAAGTCAAGTTGCCGGCTTGACTTCTTTGGTAAAGGATTTTCTTTTAAATTCCAAAACCCAAGAAGTCAAGGTCTGCGGCATCTGCACACAACAAGGCCACCCCACCGATGCATGTCCGAGCCTTCAAGAAGAAAACCCCGAGCAAGTCAACGCTTTGGGGTTCCCAAACCAAAAGAGGTATGATTCTTACGGCAACACTTATCATCCCGGGTTTAGAGATCACCCAAATTTGAGATATGGGAATCCGCAAGGAAACCCACCACAAAACAACCATCCACAAAACCAATTTCCTCAAAAGCAACCATACTCTAAACCCCAAGGGCAAGGCTCAGCTATGTCCACCGAAGACATGATCCGAGCACTCACCTCAAATGTCTCAACCATGCAACAAAACATGGTTCAATTCCAACATGAGACAAAATCAAGCATCCAAAACCTTGAGAATCAAATGAGCCAAATCTCAAGTGCGGTGAGTAGGCTTGAAGCCAAGGATTCAACAAAGCTTCCATCTCAAACGGAGCCGAATCCGAGGCAACAAGCCCATGCTGTTACATTGAGAAGTGGCAAAGAATTGGTGATTGCCAAGGAAAAAGCCAAAAGCCACATCGGCGAGGAAGAGGAAGAAGAGCTTGTGGAGAAAGCTCAACCGGAGGAAGGGGAAGCTCACATTTCAACCCCACCCCCGGTTATTCATGAAGTGGAAGCACCGTTTCCCGAAGCTCTAAGGGAAACGAAAAGGGTGGAGAAAGATAAGGACATCTATGAGACATTCTCCAAATGTGAGGTAAATATTCCTCTTCTCAACTTAATAAAAGGTGTTCCTAGATTCGCAAAATTTTTCAAGGAGTTATGCACAATAAAAAGGAAGCATAGACTCAATGGAAAACAGAAAGTTCAAGTTAGTGAACGTGTCTCCGCGGTTTTTCAAAAGAAACTTCCAAAAAAATACAATGACCCGGGCATGTTCACTATACCTTGTAAGTTGGGAGGTACTACGTTTTCAAAGGCCATGTTAGATTTGGGGGCATCAATTAATGTCATCCCTTATTCTTTGTATAAATCACTTGAACTTGGCCCCCTCAATGAAACCGGAGTAGTTATTCAACTTGCGGATAGATCAAATGCCTACCCTAAAGGTATTGTCGAAGACGTACTAGTTATGGTAGACAATTTGATCTTTCCCGCCGACTTTTATGTTTTAGAAATGGAAAATGACAAGAATGCGGTTCCTATCCTTTTAGGAAGGCCATTTTTAAAGACCGCTAGAGCTAAAATTGATGTTTTTAGCGGATCTTTAACTCTGGAATTTGATGGAGATAAAGTTGAATTCAATATTTACGACTCCATGAAATACCCAAATGAAAATCATTCTCTATTTGCCATTGATGTTATAGATCCCATTGTGCAAAATGTTTTTGAAATGAATGGGGAGGATGACCTACTGAGTGTAATTGAGAATGACCTCGGGGAAAATTCTTTAGAACTTGCTTTGACCCCCAATAGGGAAGCCATGATAGTGGAGTTGGATAACCATTTCCAACTTCCACCTATGCCACCAGGGTCAAGAGCATACCCACTAACCATCCCCGAGGAAAAGCCTTTGCCTTCTATTTTGCAGGCCCCCGAAATTGAGATGAAACCACTCCCAACACATTTGAAATATGTGTACTTGGGAGAAAAAGAAACATTACCGGTCATAATCTCAAACAAACTGACCGGGGAGCAAGAAAAGAGGCTAATTGCGGTGCTTAAAGAGCACAAACTTGCAATCGGATGGACTATAGCCGACATTAAAGGCATTAGTCCATCTACTTGCATGCACCGCATCTTGATGGAGGATGAAGCCAAACCGGTGCGCCAACCACAACGGAGATTGAACCCACCTATGATGGAGGTGGTCAAAAAGGAGGTCATCAAGCTTCTCCAAATGGGGATAATCTTCCCCATATCCGATAGCAAGTGGGTTAGTCCAACCCAAGTTGTTCCCAAGAAGACCGGAGTCACGGTGGTGGAGAACAAACATGGAGAACTTATGCCCACCCGAATTCAAAATGGATGGAGGGTATGTATAGATTATCGTCGCCTCAACGCGGTAACTAGAAAGGATTTCTTTCCTTTACCCTTCATTGATCAAATGCTTGAGAGACTTGCGGGGCATAAATTCTATTGCTTCCTTGATGGCTATTCCGGGTACTTTCAAGTACCCATAGCCCCTGAAGATCAAGAGAAGACAACATTTACTTGTCCATTTGGCACTTTTGCCTATCGACGTATGCCATTCGGACTTTGCAACGCACCCGCCACCTTCCAAAGATGCATGATGAGCATATTCTCCGAATATGTTGAGCTATTTATGGAAGTTTTCATGGATGACTTCACAATCCATGGGGACTCATTTGATTCATGCTTATATCACCTCTCCCTTGTGCTCAAAAGTTGTTTAGAATCAAACCTTGTTTTGAATTCTGAAAAATGCCACTTCATGGTGGAAGAAGGAATTGTTCTAGGCCATGTAATCTCATCCAAAGGAATAGAGGTTGACAAGGCCAAAGTTGAAGTCATCCAATCACTCCCTTATCCTACCACCGTTAGGGAGATACGATCATTCCTTGGACATGCAGGTTTTTATCGGAGATTCATCAAAGACTTCTCAAAGATTGCATCTCCTTTATGCACACTTTTGCAAAAGGAGGTGGAATTCGTCTTCTCCGAGGAATGCAAGAAGGCCTTCAATACATTGAAGGAAAAGCTAGTAACCGCACCTATCATCCAAGCTCCCGATTGGTCTCTCCCATTTGAGATCATGTGTGATGCTAGCGACTATGCGGTCGGGGCCGTCTTGGGCCAAAAAGTGGGAAGAGCTTCTCATGTGATTTACTATGCATCCACCACACTCAATGATGCTCAACGCAACTACGCCACCACCGAAAAAGAAATGTTGGCCGTCGTCTACGCACTTGAAAAATTCAGATCATACTTACTTGGAACCAAAGTGATCATTTACACCGATCATGCGGCTCTTAGATTTTTAATGACAAAGAAGGAGGCCAAACCGAGGTTGATTCGGTGGATACTACTCTTGAGCGAGTTTGATGTTGAAATCAAGGATAAGAAGGGCATGGAGAACTTGGTGGCCGATCACTTGAGCCGTTTAGTCCTTGATGAAGGAAATGATCATGTCAAAGATGATATCCGAGGGGAATTTCCCGATGAGACTCTTTTCTCTCTTAAGGAAATTCGCCCTTGGTACGCTCACATTGTTAATTTCCTTGTTCTAAACAGGTTTCCACCAAGCTTCTCAAAAGCTCAAAGAGAGAAGCTCCAACACGATGCAAAACAGTACGTATGGGATGAACCATACTTGTGGAAACATTGCAAAGATCAAGTCATTAGAAGATGCATTCCCGAGACGGAGATAGCATCCATTCTTGCCTTTTGCCACTCACATGCATGTGGTGGCCACTTTGGAGGAAAGCGAACGGCCATGAAGGTACTTGAATGTGGTTTTTGGTGGCCAAGCTTATTTCGAGATGCCCATGTCTTTTGTCAATCTTGTGACAATTGCCAACGCATGGGAAACATCTCTCGAAAACATGAGATGCCACAAGTTCCTATGCTCTATGTGGAGATATTTGATGTTTGGGGAATAGATTTCATGGGACCCTTTCCTAATTCCCACGGAAATCTATACATTCTCTTGGCGGTGGACTACGTTTCAAAATGGGTGGAAGCAAAAGCCACAAAGACCGATGATGCCAAAGTAGTTGCGGACTTTCTCAAAACCCGCATCTTCTCAAGGTTTGGAGTCCCACGCATTTTGATAAGTGATAGGGGCACACACTTCTACAACAAAACTGTGAGCGCCTTGTTAAAGAAATATGGCGTCACTCACAAGCTCTCCACCGCCTATCATCCACAAACAAACGGACAAGCCGAGGTCTCAAACAGGGAGTTGAAGTCTATACTCCAAAAGACGGTGAATCCTAACCGCAAAGATTGGAGTCTTCGCATGGATGATGCCTTGTGGGCATATAGAACCGCTTTCAAAACACCAATTGGAATGTCCCCCTATAGACTTGTGTTCGGGAAGGCTTGCCACCTCCCGGTCGAACTCGAACATAAGTCTTATTGGGCGGTAAAAACATTCAATCTTGACATGGAGCAAGCGGGGATGAAAAGGAAGCTACAACTCCAAGAGCTAGAGGAGCTCCGACTTGAGTCCTATGAGAATGCCGCCATCTACAAGGAAAAGACGAAGGTATGGCATGATAAAATGATAATAAGGAAGGACTTCCAAGTTGGAGAAAAAGTCCTTCTATTCCGATCACGCCTCCGTCTTTTCCCCGGTAAACTGAGATCACGATGGGAAGGACCATTTGAGGTGGTCAAAGTCTACTCACATGGAGCGGTTGAGATCAAAAGCCTTGACACCGATAAATCTTCAAGGTTAACGGACATCAACTCAAACCATTCCTTGAGGGCTTCCAAAAAGAGAGCGTTGAATGCATGGATCTCTTCGATCCAATCTATGAAGGATGAACATGACTATGGCGTCGTGCCGCGACGTTAACTAAGGCGCTTCTTGGGAGGCAACCCGAGTCAAGATACGCATTCTTCTTCTTTTCTTTTCAAATTCTTGCTTTTTAATGTCAATTTTGAGAAGATGGGGTAAAATTCTCAAGAAAAAAAAAATGAAGGAAAACCATGTTTTGGAAGCCTGGGGAAACCTCCGATCGGTCTTCATGACTTAACCAATCGGATCCGCGCTAAAAAGAGGTTAAAACTGGACAAAAACACGTCCCAGGGTAGGGTACCCGATCGGGCACAATTCCCAGACCCGATCGGGTACGTATGAAATAATCGGATCTTGAGGAAACCCGATCGAGGAAGAAGAAAAATTCTAAGAGGGTACCCGATCGGGTATCCGTAAGACCCGATCGGGTCTACTTCCAAGCATTTGAAAATTTCTTCGAATTAAATTCCCCGATCGAGTACCCCCAAACTCGATCGGGTGCGAACCCCTGGAGCAATTATAAAAAAAAAATGTGGGCAGACCCGATCGGGTATTGCACTCACCCGATCGGGTACACTAAGCTGCAAAATCAAAAAATACTTTCGAATTGATTTACCCGATCGGGTAATCGGGCCACCCGATCGGGTGCTCTACTCTGGAAATCAAAAGACTGTTTCGAATTAAAATACCCGATCGGGTAATCGGGCCACCCGATCGGGTACACGACGTTTTTATCCCAAATCAAGCCCGAAACTCCCATTTCATCTTCCCCAACACACCAAGATTCGAACCACTCTCCCCAAATCCTCCATTTTCGAACCTCCAAGCTTCCATAACTCACCCAACACTCAACCAAATCCTCTCATACCACCACCAAAACACTCCTCTCACCACCCTCTCCAACCTCATACCCAAAAATCACCACACCTCCCTCTCTATCCAAAAATCCGAAACCCTACCCCAAAATCCCCAAAATCCGAATTCAAGCTTGAAACTTTGACAAAATGGCACCAAAAAGAAGCCAACCGGAGAGCTCTAATGCTAGAGGACCAATTCCGGGGTATGAGACCATCCGCTTTGGGCCGGGAGATCACCGCAAACGATTTTTGGCCATCATCAAAAGGCAAGTAGTTCCTTCTAGATTCCTTTGTCATAATGCTCTTACACAACTAGGCTTGTTGGATGGAATGAGGGAACTATTTGATAGGTTGGAGATGAATTTGATTTTTAATATGAAGTATAATTGTGTTGACAAAGTGATTTATGAGGTGATGAGTTCGGCTAAGGTTGTTCTACATGATGACCCGGCGGAGTTCCTCTACGACAAGCTCACGTTTCGTTGGTTAAACAACGAATACTCAATAACGAGACGTGAGTTTGCGGAACACTTCGGCATCCCCGCACCCCATGAAAGGGGGATACCGGAGAGCACACTTGACGGGCACACTTTATGGGCCAAAATGACCGGAGAAAGGAAGGTGAACGCGTCTAAATTGTCCATTAGTCACGTTCAACATCCTCTTCTCCGGATATTCCTAAAGTTCTTGTGCAATTCTTTGCTTGGTCGCCCCAACAATCACCATACTCGGATGGGGGACGTGGCCGTGCTCACTCTAGCTCTTTTTCATAGACCCACGGAATATAATCTTTGCAACTTAATGTGGGATCATTTGGAGGAAGCTTGTAAGAAGACCGGGAACATTGTGGTTGGGGGGGTCATAATGCATTTGGTGAGCAAATTCGGCTACACGGAAAATGCTCCAATCCACCCCGATTCTTTGATGCACATTGGGTGGTTATCCAATGCGGGCTTGATATCTTTGGGCAACAAGGACCACAATGGAAACCAACGCTATCGGTGGCACATGAAATACCCCGAACCCACCAAATATTTCCCCCTCCCTTGTGATGAATTGCCTAAGCTTAGGTATAGGATGGCCACATTCGAGATCCCCCATTACCTCCTCCCGAACAACATTCCACCCCACCTCCAAGATCAAGCCAACCCACCCGAAGACCAACCCGAGAATCATCCCGGCCAAGCCGACAATCAAGGACATGAAGATGTCCACAATGCTCTTCCGGACCCTCCTCAAAACCCGCCACCCCAAGACTTTTTCCAACAACTCTTGGCGGGTCAACAATCCCTCCTTGCCGGTTTCCAAACCATGAGCCTCGATTACACAAAAATGGGTAGGCAATTCACCCAACTACAAGAAGAGTTAAGCCAATACCGGGCGGAGCAACAAGCAAGGGACCGCCAATTTGATGCCTTCCGGACCGAGCAACAATCGGCATTCCAAAGGATGGAGGAGCAAAGGGCGGCCGATATGCAAAGGTATGAGGACGACCACCGGAGGATGTATGGGCCCACATACTCATACATGTCCCACATCGGCGGCTTCGCATCCATGTCCTCACCACCACCGGCACCCTCTTGGTATAACCCCTCCGATTGGGGTAATTTCGGCGGCTCCACTTCCGGCGGTGGTGGCTATGATGGCGGGGATACGACCATGGGCGAGGGAGGTGGCGATTATATGCAGGGAAGCGGCTTTGGAGGCGGATATTATGGCGGAGAAGGTGGGCACTAAGGATAGTGCCACGTTTCAAGTGTGGGGGAGGAAGCATCATCTCTTGGTATGTCACAATCCCTTTATTTTTACCTTGTACTAAGCATTATTTTCTACAAAAAAAAAAAAAAAAAAAAAAAAATAATAATAATAAAAGAAATGAAATGCTAGTTAGGTTGAAAACCCAAAAAGGGCAATCTAAGCAACAAGGGCTTACAAAAAATAATGAGTGAGTGGTAAGAAAAGAAAAAAGAAAAGAGAGGCTAGGATGAAAACCTGAAAAGGCTCCTAGGCAAAATGAGAGATATGAGAGAAATATTTTTCTGTGTGCAGGAACTCATTTGATCTCTTGGAGGAAGAGGAAGACGAAAAAAAAAAGTGGAGAAGAAGATGAACACTAGAAGACCATAAAACCCAAGATGATAGTTGTAATTTGAGCATTAAAACTCATATTTTAGCCTTGGTGGTCTTTGTGTTGTTATTTTGTAACATGGTTGAAACTCTTAGAAAACTCTTAAACTGTTTGGATGTTTCTGTTTTACTCGAGGTCGAGTAAAGAACTAAGTGTGGGGGAGTTGATATGTTTGTAATTTCCGTGTGTTTATTTACGTTTTTAGATAGTTTTGGTTGTTTAATATTTCGGAAATTACACACTTTCGGTGTAAATAGTTTAGTCTGTTAAATTCTTGTAATTTGTTTAGATTAGGTTCATTCTGAGCTCAAACAGGTCCAAGTACACTTTGGAGACCATTGGTGAAACATCACAAGTGCAAGGAAGGTGCAAGAATACAAGAAAAAAGTGAAGATTTCATTTTTGGTCTGTACCCGGTCGGGTATGACCTATACCCGGTCGGGTACCCTTCTGAAATTTCGAATCAAATCGAATCCGGGAACAAGGCATCATGCGGGAAGATTTTAACACGTTCGGGTGTCCATACCCGATCGGGTGACCGACAGACCCGATCGGGTATGACCCCATTTTCCAGCTTCGCGGAAGCCGCATATGGTACCCGATCGAGTGGGCTGAAAACCCGATCGGGTACACGATCCTGCAAGCTTAAAAAGCCTATAAATACACCCCATTTCCTCCACAACAAATCACCAATTCCTATATACTTCTAAGCTCAGTTTAGACAAGTTCTTTCTTTATATTTTTATCATGTTTAGTCTCCAAATGAGGAGCTAAACTCTTCCATCTTGGTTTTGCTACTTTGAAGCTTAATGATTTGTAAGTTGTGAGTTATTTTCTTTAATCTTCTTCCTTGAATATTAATTAATTCCTATTCCTATTACATATTAATATTTTGAACAATACTTAAAGGATCAACTAGTTTTGTTTCATATATTAATTAATACTAGAATCGGTCGATTAATACGCTTGTTATTAACTCGGTCCTTTCACGGTAGTAAACTTGGGTTGTTAATGCATGCGTCTCATGGTTAATAAGCCAAGGGGAATTAATTATATTGATTAAACCAACAAACCGCTTGTGTTGAGGTTATCAATCTCAATCGTTTTCATCTTGATTTTATTGCTACTATCGAGTAAATATACGGCGCGTGTTCTATATTAACTCGGTATGTAAGTTTTATTAATGAACGCGTCTCGTCATTAATAACTACCCTCGATGAATTGGATATACTCCTCGATTGAGTATTCGAGAGGAAGATAGTTAAAGATATAACCGGGATCGACGAACATTTCATTAAGTGGATAAAAGCAAAGCCAAGTCTTCTTCTCATTAATTAAATCACATAACTCGTTCATCTTCGTGTTTAAATATAATTTAAAGTTCATCAACCAAATATAAACCCCCCCTTATTGTTATTTATCTATTTCTGTAAGAAGAAAAGTATTCCTTTCCCTGTGGATACGAACCTTACTACGCTATACTACGTATAAGTGTTGTATTGTATTATTTATTTTGAGTGCACCTCACGACAAGTGCACGTCATAAACTTATAACACTAGTTTCATAATGGCAACATGGACATGTCGTCTTCCCGTTTGTACTCCACCCAGATAGCATTGCAGGAGCCGGAAAATCATTAGTGGTGGTGTGCAAAGCTGCATACATAGTAAGCATTTGATTGATTGAAGTATCATATGTTTCCCACCCAAATTTCCATAAATCCTTTAAATTTTGATTAAAGGTTGCATGTATACATCAATCTCATTTCCTAGGGAAAAAGGATCTCGAATAAGTAATGCAAGCATGAAATACTCCGGCTTCACATACATCCACAGTGGCAGGTTATAGTTGATGATCATATTATTAAATGGGTTAATCTCACATTACATGGATCTTTAGAAAACGTTGGATACAATGTATCAAAATCTTTCCAAGCCTCACCATCAGCTGGATGCGTTAGAAGTCCATAATTGTGTTGTCCATTTGCATACTAGGTCATATAACTAGCGGTCTCTGAGGACATAAACAATCTTTGCTACCTTTTTTGATAGGAAAGTGCCTCAAAATCTTCGCTAGAATTCGATGACACTTTTTATTGATGCCATCCTTATTATCTGATTCATACCTAAGAGTTTGGCAAATGTGACAACATGTAGCTTCTGCATTCTCATCCTAGTACAACATGCAGTCATTTGGACATGCATCGATCTTAGTATAGTCAAGCCTCAATACCTTTATATCATTTTGTGCCTCGTTAAAAAATGATGGCAACTTTGCTTCTGGTGGTATATCTCTTATAATATCCAACAATTCAGAAAAAGATGCATTACTTATCTTACGGTCACATTTGAAAAGAAACAATCGAATTGTGAAGGAAAGCTTTGAAAAGTTCTTGCATCCTGGGTATAATTCTTCTTGTCCCTCTTCTACTAACTTATGAAACTTATGTGGCTCTTCATATGGTCCAACGCTAAATGTATCTTGTAATAACCAGTCTATATTATCATTAAATCGTGATCCACACCTATTATCGAATGATGAGCTTTCAATGTGTTTCCTTGAGTCCATCTCGTTCCCTATCCTTGGAACAAAACCCTTACATATTAAGTGGTCCCTCATGACATTCCTATGCAACCTGTAGCGGAACAAACACTTGCTACATGGGTAACAAATTTGATCTCCTTCTGCTTCGGTCACAAATACTTTCTCAAGATACTCATTAACTCCAATTTCAAACTCGTCGGCCCATTTAGGAAAATCCACCACTCTTTTATTTTTCCTTTATCCATGACCTAAGTTTAGTAAGCATAAAAAAACTACAATGCCCATCGACACTTATACTGATAGTACAACATCTAAATGATCACTTAAATCAGAAGCAAAGATTGAAAGTAAAACTAAAACTAAAACTAAAAAAATGGATGTATGTAACCAAGTTTAGCATGGTTGAATATTACAAAGGGTGAGTTGATTCTATCTCACACACATACACAAAATAATCATGCATATAATAATTACTCACTTTTGATTATACCAAAGTTATAATTCAAAATATATAAAATCAAATATAATATAAATACAGAAAAATTTATAATACAAATTGATTTGACGAAACAATGAACATAATTTGAACACAAACACAAACTAATCCATTTAAGTTTGAATTTGATACTAAGCATTTAGCAAACAACATCTACGTGAGTCAAGTTGCAACGAAATAAAATCAAATTCAAGAGAATATATACTCTAAAAGTATGAAGATACAATACCTAATACACCAACAAGATTCCAGGTTGGGGAAAATAAGAACTCTTAGAATATAATGTGCCAGAAGCCAATTTATACAAACATGATGCATAATAACAGATGATTATATAATAAGACCATAAATTACACCATAATAGATGGAATAATAATAACAACGAATTTTTTGTACCGGCCCGCCCCAAATTTGAAAATACGTAGTATTTTTAGTGTAAAAATCTATATGTAAAAATTGGTCTGAAAAAATTCTTTGCGCCGACCTACCATAACCTTCGATCATGGCTACACCCCCCCCCACCCCCCCCACCCCCACCCCCTGTTGTTCAACTATTTCATCAGTTTTTGGGGCGGCTAAATATAAAAAATTATAACTTGAACCATGTACACACATTACTCGAGCACATACAATGTATGGACACTTTGAGCGTGTGAATGGACATGTATACAATTCTTAGCTAACGCATCGTGCAGTCTTTCTCTTAATCTCGATTTTTCTGTGACAGCAAAGGTGCAATCCGTATAGCTTCTAATTTATGTTTCGCAAATAGACCAAACACGTCAAGGTTGGTTTTCATTTGGTGCATGATAAGATTCTTAGACATTGTATTCAGACTTTTGATGTGTTGATGCATTCTCGGTGAATTAATTCACCGAGAATGCATCATATTAGTTGATATATCTTGACTAAAGCTATGTCATGCTTCTCGACTTGAATGTTTTCTACCCATGCTACAATATCCTTGCATGACGTTTCACAAGTTTACTACTTGATTATATTCGTTCTATAGGGTTTTCTTGTAGCTTCGTTAATCCTTCTATGTTTCTTTAATTTATCGTACATCCTTTGACATAGATGCATGTTCTTTTGCTGTATGAAGATGACATAGTTATCACATGCAACTTTCCTTCTTTACTTCAATAGCTCTATCTTTAACTATTCATAGTATCGTGACTTATGAGCTATTCATACGTACGGGTTGCATAGCATTGTACATGGCCTACGATATCTTATTTTAACTAGATCGGATATTTCAAATGAAGTTCTTGTGGTGTCCTAGTTTATGCATGATCCCAAATTCCCAATGCCACGCACTTACACTCTTTAATTTCTAATTGACTTCAGTTGTATAAACAGACTACTCCGCACCACATCATTGCGTACTCAGATCACATACCAAATAGGCAAGATATCCATTGTTGAAAAGGTGGAATCTCCCACCTCAGGAGCCCCCACACCCTGACCCGACAGAATGATGGAAAAGTAAGTCACGGTGATTTAGTCGGCCCAATGATGGTAAGCCTTATACCCGTGCGCACCAGAGGTTCAGCCCAGCATGCAGAAGTTGTAACCTTCCACACGGCCACTGTTGGTTTCGAATTGAACTTTGGTCATTATTCCAAATTTCCCACAATTGAACTTATAACTGAGCTACTCGTGCGGGTATTAGGCAAGATATCATATACTTCTCGCTCTATACTACCACATGTTTTTACATTTTTCTTGGATGTACACTCATCTATTGGCGTTCCAAAAAACCATTGATCTAGTGACTCAAAATCCTATACCAAAGATGAATATCAAGTCATTGGTTACACAGTTGTTGAAATTCTTGGGATTCGTAACCTTCTTGTTGAACTTATATAGTATACTCATTCAAGCCCCCAACACTCCTTTATTGTGACAATATAATTGCCAAGTAACTCACTACAAATATCAAGCATATATATCAACTTTCTCCGAGAACGGTTCCTTGGTGATCTTTCTTGTTTCCTATGTACCTACTAGGTAAATTACAAGTAATATGCTCCTCAATATGATTAAGGAGCATATTAGTGTATATAGGCCACAAATGTGTATGCAGGCCCATGCATTGTAATTATCCTAGTTAATTGTACAGTTTCTCTTGTAAATATATCAATTACTCAATTCAAGGTAGTCATAAAATTAATTAACTGTATATCAACTTTATTTAGTTACAAAGAAGAGCGAGTCTATCGAGAAATATAATCCTTGCGATAGGAATACCTAATATATACTCCGTAATTAAGTACAGCCAAGATAACTACAATTATTAATTAATTACAAATAATAAGATAGAATAGCTAGCTTATTGATTATCTTTTACAAACCCCACATTTATTAACAATCACGATTCACGCACTACTTCATGTCTCAGTTATATAGTACGCAGGTAGCTAGCTAGCGTAGTAGTAGTATATAGCTATGAGAGGCCGGGGAAGCTGTAATTTGATAATTAAGCTCCAATGATTTAAAATTGACATTAACTTGAGGCACGTATCATGATTAGTTGATTATCACTACAAAAAGTTATAATGGGATTAACATAAATTTGACATAGATTTACCGATGATTTCGTACAAAAGGTGACATGATTTCTTTTCACACCAAATATCTCATCGTGCCAAAATTCTTTTGACACGGATTTGGTATAATCTTGCCAAATCTTAAGTGAATTTTGTGTCAAATCTTAAGTGAATTTTGTGTCAAATAGCTCGTGCCAAAATGATTTTGGTCCACATTTAATTAGCATATCCGTGTTAAATCCTTAATTAATTTGGTGAATTCCTACCCAAAAAAAACTATGTCAATCCCTACCAATGATTTGGCATATAGTCGATCATGACCATTCACAATTTTTAAACCATTCTCTTGAACTTATTTCATTAGCCAAAAATATCGTGTAGCTACGCATGCTGGGTATCACTTGGATCATGACATATCTTGGTAGGGCAGGCCATCATGATGTGCATGGATGCCCGGGGACCATCACACATACATACCCCATCTTTGGAATGCAACAAACCCTAGAACTAAACTTCATGTTACACCTCGTTTCCTTTTCCAGTAAACTGTCAAGGGTCACTACCGATTCGAGGGTCCTTTTACAACGTCTTGAAATGCATATTTTCAGTTACCCAAACTAAGCTATGAAATGCGGAATCTTGCCCTTTTATGAACCTTCCTAACTACAAAACAACAAGACACACCCCCAACTCCTTTATGGCTTGTTTTTTCTTGACAAGGAACGCAATAAATTAAGTGAAAACGTTACTATTTAATGATAATAGATGTGATTATAATTAAAGAATCGATTCTAACTGCTTTTTCCCTGTGTTTGAACTAATAAATATTTATGTCTTATATCGACATTAATTAAGATTTACTTGATGTTATTTGTACGTACAATTGACCTATATATGTTTAATTTTATAGTTTAGTACATACGTTCTTTAGTCTTTGCTCCCATATACTATCGTATCATAGACACTTTCAATTTCTTAACTAAGATATATGTATAATCAGTATTGGTATGATCAAACTATGCAAATCTTTGTTTGTTAACTATGATATACCTCATATACGTAGTACTTGGTATGTAAAATCAGTATTGGTATGAATGTATGATCAAACTATGAAAATCTTTGTATGCATAAAGCAACAATGTTTGGTATACACAAAGAGCCCGTTTGGTAACACAATTATTCGGCTTATCAGACTTATCATTCAACTTTTAAACCAAACAGAACTTTTAATTTCGCGCGCTGAAATGTGTAATAGTTAATAACAAAAAGTAAGGTTGGAGTTACTTGGCTGTTTCAGCTGAAGTTCCTAAAGATGACTATTTTAGCTATTTTACATATACTTTTTTCTTTATTTTATTAATAAAATATATTTTAGATTGAATTTTTCATAAATCACCGGAATCAGTCAAATACAGTCACTTAAGCCAGAACTTCAAAAATTTTAGTAGGATCAACCGATTCTGCTCATTTCAGTGTTACCAAACGGGCTCATAGTTAAATTGTACTCGACAGATTATTTGCAAAGACAATTTTTGTACATTAAAGTTTGGCAATGCTAAAAAATGTCGGTTTGGAGCAAAATCAATTTCACAAATAAATACATTTCGCACATAAAATGTTCCATCGCAAGTAAGAAAACATGTCACGTCCTACTAGGTACGTGAAACCAAAAGTATTTTCCAAATTTAAGTTTGGTTTTCACAAACGCATACTGAGCTAATTAGAAGGTGATGAGTAGGCCAATGAGGAGTTCAAATGTACAGTATGTGCTAATTAACTGCGTTATAAATTATGGGGTAGTATAATTATCAAATATTTACGTAATACGGTGTACTTCTCTTAGTTCGGCTACTCGCGACTTGCATATACGTAGTGAAGTACATAGTACGGAGTATGGATGTTTTTACTGGACTGTAATTTGTCCCACACCAAATCAGACCAGACCAGACCAGACCAGATCAGATCAGATCAGACCAGCAAATTACCGTCCAAGTAAAAACATCCTTTATCATATGTTTCATATACGTAGTACTATGTATATGTACTTGATATTTGGTGACGGGTTCCAACTGTCTTCGTGGTTGGATGTACCGTATGACTAGAGGTGTATCTGGTTCTGGTTCGGGGATTGGTTCAAAACGGAATATGTCGGTTCTTGGGACTGGAATGGGTCGACTATTTCTAAGAGTTTTTTAATAATTGTTAGCTCTTAATGACTGGATCTTTAAAGAAAAAGATAGTAATTATTGTTTGATAAAAAACTAACTGTTTGATTTAGCTCTCTATTTGGTACACAAGTTGTTGACACTAATTAATACTAGAAGCTACAGACTTATTTGAGATGTTACTCGCTGTAACATCGCAAAAAAGATCTTTTGTTTTTATAGAAGCTCTTAAAAATTGGCATGTCAAACACACAACGAGAAACTTCTGAAGACTTTTTAAATAGTACAGAAGCTAGAAGGCAAAAGTTTATGTCCGTCAAACATAACCTATATATTAATGGTTCGGTTGGGAGTCTAGCATCGAGGCAGTTCACGGGCACCTATCTTGGCTGTCATTTTTTGGGCCGAGAATAGCCAATCCGCTCACGATTAGGTCCCCTTTTTTTTTTTTACATTTTTAACTTTGGAACATTATATTAAGTGAGATGTAAATCCATTTAATTAAAAGCTAAAAGGGATTGGGAAAGGTGGGGAGACGGGAGACCCGAATTGAACCGGCTCAGAACTATGAATAGAGGTCTTGATCGTGGCTTTCATAAATTTCCCTCAAAGACCGGCGAGCCCGGCTCAGGAACCGGACTGAAACCACCCCTAAACGGAACACTAGTAGAAAAAAACTAAAATTAAGAGAAAACTATGAATGAATCCTAACTGCATTTACCTTTGTTAGAACTAATAAATACGTAGTAGATCTTATCGTATCTTGTTAGAACTAATTAACTACATGTACTCAATAGTTAGTCAAGGAACGACGACACGCGTTGTTATCTATTACACCGTGACACTCTAACTCATATGTTAGCTTACACGTGCATGTGCATTTAATGTATCGCTAATGGTTCTCATGTCATTAATATATGATTATTTTCTATTTCTAACTCTTAAACCTCACTCGTCTCTACAATACAACTATCATTTTACTGATGAGCTATCACATGCAGAGTGGGTACAAACATCATTTTTGTACAGAAATTATATACGTAGTACAAGTATTTCCTAAAAAGGTTGAATCCCCAATCCCAAGGCCCCCCACACCCCGACCCGATAGAGCACATGAAAGGATGTAAGTCAAGTTGACTCAGTCAGCGGAGTGGCAGTAGACTCATACACCCGTGCGCACCAGAGACTCAACCTTATTTCAGGTTTTGTGACCTCCAGCCGGTCGTTTGCGAGATTCAAACCTTGTCATACTTCCAAATTTTCTATCACTCGACCAACTGAGCTACCCGTGCGAGTCATTAGAGTAATTATATGGAGTCATATTATGGAGCCAGTCTGATTTATGTGAGCTTCAATATGGTCACTTATTATGATAATGAGGTCAACCATATTATAGAGGATTCAATATGGTCACTTATTTTAAAATGGAGTAATAATGCCAAAAGTCAATTATTAATCTACAAAGTTGTCATAGAGAAGTGCTCATCTATAATACGGAGTAAATATATGCCTTCTAGCCCTATACTTTTATTATTTAGAGTCTTTTGTGACATTGAAATTGACTAAATTAGATGATTTTATTTAAATTAATGAAGTTCTAGTTAAATCGTCAGGAATGACTTGTTCTACGGGTATTAAATTTTTCAAAAATCAGATTGATAGAGTATATATTTTACTAATAAAAACAAGGAAAATATTATTTAAAAATAACTAAAATAATCTTCTAGATTAATTTCAGTCAATCTAATCAGAAAAATAATTCAACTTTGCTTATTTTGAATATTACACAATTGAGTATATGAATAAAAAATTAATAATTGGTGGAAAATTTGTGCTGATAGAACTAATATGTTGAAAAATAAGATTACCAAACAGACCCATAATGTATACTCTATATGTAAAATCTACTGCGTATTTTGAAAAAAAAACGTATTTTTTACGACGTATTTTGAAGGTTAATATATGGGTAAAAGTTTAGACTCTTAAATTTGCAATTGATTCGACTAGAAAACCAAAGGATAATTGATTCGACTAGAAAACCAAAGGATATAACGGGGCTTTTCATGGTATCCATCATGTGGATGTATGAGAAGTTGTGCAGAAGCTAAGCTACTCCCAAGCGCGAGCTACTTGTCGATTAAACGTCCACAGCTGGGAAAGTTTCTAGACTGCAACGAAGCAGGCCGACAGATTTCGACATCACATGCCTGTAATTAACAAAAAAAAAAAAAAAATAACACTCTATCCCTGAAGACCTCAACACCGACCGGATGTCACGATTGGAGGATGTAAATTGGACTATAATCACAATCTGACAGATAGAGAGTGGGATTCTGTCCCCGGTACTTGCAGAGGTCCTATGCATTTTGCAGCATAGTAACCCCTCATCCCAATTGTCGGGATTCAAACCCGAGACCTAACCATTGTGGCACTCCTTTGCTACCAGTTGAGCTACGCCCACCGGTATGCGGTAATTAACAAATGTTATTCGATCGAAAGAGTGATGGAGAAACTGATGTGCTCTTTTAAGAGATACGGAGTACGGAGTATTCTAATTTCTCAAATAAACTGGAAATTGAAAACAATAAAAACAAGTTTATCGAAATAAATTGTTGAAAACTGTAAAAAGGAGAATTGGAATCCTGAATCATTTTCCAAAAAAAAAGTTATATCTCGGTTTTCTTTAATGAAAGAGAAAATGAGATTTTTGCTACTCCGTAGTTTATTACTCCCTCCGTCCTTAAATAAACTTCCAACTTTCCTTTTTCGTCCGTCCCAATTAAAACTTCCATTTTCCCTTTTTGGCCATAATTTGTGGTTCACAGCAATTCTTACACATTTCTCTCTCCTCTGCACAACTCTCCACCACACCTATTTGAAAGATATAATAAGGACGGAGGGAGTAGTTTTTTAAATTTGATATGGCCGACACTACAATATTATTGCAAAATAGATTTTGCCTATTTATGTGTAGTAGTGGACTCCATCTCGCTCCGGTTTCGGTTCCGATCTAGTCAATGATCAAGCGGTCTTAGTCCGTTCTAGATAATTGTCGGGCGATCCTACCCCAATCCGTCGAGTCAATGACTCGACAATTCCTATCGTTGTTCAATTGGTGCGCTTTTTTTTTAAATCTTTTTTTCAAGGTGAACAATTTCAAAAGAGTTATTTGAGTTGTAAACAATAAGGGGAAAGGGAAAAGAATTAGTCAAACTAATCGTTGAGTTGGGACCATTCGGGATCAGCCTGTTTCGGTCCCAACTTTCCTATACTCAGGATCAGTTATCCTATTTGAATTGTATCAGGTCTGATTCCATATCGATCCGTATTATTATTCTTCCAACAGTTCTTAGAACCAGATGAAAAAAAATTGGTGAACAAGTTTTGATATTTGAAAATGAAAACAAAATCGTGGAAAATGAAAAAACTGAACAATCAAAACAGAAAATTGGAGAACCAACAAAAATTGAAAAATTTCTCAATTAGTAAACGAGCCCTAAATGTTTGACATGTTCGGACTCTCTTAATTTATAATCGTGTTTGATAACATTTCAAGTGACCAAAAGAGAAAGATGAAAGTGTACTTCAAAATGTCAAATGTTTGAATTTGCTAAATTGTGAAATATTCATAATAAAAATATACGGAGTATTTTATTAGTAAAATTAAAAACTTAAAAAAAAAAAAATATTAAACTGATCATTTCTTGTGAATTAATCGGATTATAAAACATGTTTGGCAATTAAAACGATTGATAAATGTTATATAACTCTAAATAGTGGAAGGTCTTACGAGTCAAAAAAATTAAATGTGAAACTTTTGGACTCCTATTTGCCTACATTGGAGTAGTAAAATAGGGTTTAAAAATGGAAAGGGGAGTGAAAGAGTTCAAAAATAGAGGAGTTTTAGCTAGCCCAAAAGAAAAAGAAAAGAGGGAACAAAGGGCCTACATGTGGCTGTTTTTACGTGGGTGACGTCATGCTGACATCATCCCTGCGAAATAAAATCACTCTTTTTTTAAATAGACTGTAATTTTTTGTTTGTGGTCCAATTTTTTTGAAAAATAAATCAAAATTCATATATTTTTACGTTTTTCATATGACATTAATATTGCATATACAAAATTTATTTAAAAAAAATTAAGTTTCAACAGCTAGAGAGTTGTGTAGGCTTAAAAAAATGAAACACAAATTTTTAATTTACTGTGTCTCCACAAATAACTGTATATTACATAAACTCATTTTACTATTTTATAAAAAGTAAAAATAGTAATAAAAAAATGACTATTGTTTTTTACATCGAAATGTGTATTTTTTAATTTCATAACTCTTCATAAATAAAAACAAAGAAAAATATTACTTATAATAATTTAATTAATGTTTTACTAAATTGATATGTAAAAAATATGCAAAGTGTATTTTATCGACGGTGCGCGAATGTAGAAAAAATGGTATTGACGGAGTCTAAACACTGTTTTCATATGAACGGAGTCTAAATTTAACAATTTAGACTTTTAACCACTACAAATGGTCGAAAGGCCTCATAAATCATAATCTTCCAAAGATGAGGCTATCTTAGATGATATACAGCTCTCTTTTTGCCCTACTCAACGGACAAATTATGCATAGCCTAGTTGCCAATCTGCCATAGGGAAAGGAAGGGTGTAGCGTAGATGTGCTCTAGATCTATCGCTTAATTATACACAAGTGTAATAAAAAAAACAGGGAAAAAATATACTCGGTATTAAATTGTATTTTGGATATACGGAGTATAATCATAAAATTAAACACACATTCTACATAACCAATACTAAATCGGTTTCATTTCTAAGTTTTTATTTCATTTTACTAGTTATGACTCACAAACACTAACTTAATTTTTGTATGTATAAAAAAATAACTTAATTTTTGTCTAATAACACAGACATGTTAGTGCAATGATAATTTCAAATCTAAATATTTAGAATCATTTTTGAATCACTATATGAATCGTGAAAAATTGAATTTTAATTTAAAAAACAATAATTGTTTATAAATTCATAGAAAAATATTGTTAATTGATGGTGTAAGCAGTGCATGAGAACCGTAAACGGTTAATGGATATCCATGATATTATGAACATTAAAATTGTACACACAAAAAACGATTTCATGACATTCAAGTTCTTAGAACACATTATTTCATTAGGGTACTTCACTTTATTAAATCACATACAAATTCTACCCTAAAATATTTTAGAACCAAAACAAAATATGCACAAACAAAACAATCGGGTGACGTTTCCCCCTGCTGAATTGAAGTAACTATCGATCTAACCCCTTCATTTTTATGTAATAAAAGGTCTATTTTAGTACTCATTTTCTTCAGTTGTTTTCTGGCTGGGAACCCTCGCCCATCTGTGTGTGAAATACTCCGTATTATGTGGATCATATACGTTGAGGAAGTTAGGATGTTTTTACTTGGACTGTAATTTGCCCCAGACCAGACCAGACCAGTCCAGACCAGACCAGACCAGTTCAGAACAGACCAGACCAGACCAGACCAGACCAGACCAGACTTTGATAGTTATAAAAATACAAAGAAACCAGACCTTACCAGACAAGACCAGACCAGTTCAGACCAGACCAGACCAAACCAGCAAATTACAGTCCAAGTAAAAACATCCTTAAGAGTAAATATTTCAAATTAATGCCAGCAAATAGCCAAATAGATACTACGTACAATGGAGTACTAGGCGAGACAATCGTAGACTACAATGGTCTACATGAGATCACTTCAAACAAGAAGAGATTAGTACGTTCAAACAAACAAAAAAACGTAACCAATCCAAATGAAAATTTATTATACAAGAAGTTTATTTGTACAAACTAACTTGTACACATTTTGCACGTGTACACGCTTATTTTTGACTGTACACGGACAAAAATGAGCATGTACACAAGACGCATTAAAATTGTAATATAGGCATTTCATAATATTAAAATTGTTTGGTGAACACACATTTCATCAGTTTTTTAAATAAATGTCTCTTATACAATTAGAAAAAATTACTTGTACTAGTATACGATATCAACAATTTTTCACTCTAAATTTTGTTGGAATAACAAATAATTTGACTCAAAAGCACAGTCAAGTTACTCGTGAAATAATAATTTGAGCATTCACAGGGGCCACAAGCAAGGGCGTATGAGGAAAAAAGGGGAATGGCACACACGATGTGTACGAATTGGCTCTTATTTACAAATTTTCACCTATTTTAACTCTTATCTAACGACAAAAACAACATTATCTCAATGTTGCAAATTAAAGACTACCATCTACAGTGTAGTAAAGGAAAATTGGATGTTCACAATTTTCTTTTATACTAAAGCACAAAAAGATTTTTTTGGACGACTCCTAGTGAAGATCTTGTGGAAAATCGCATGAACTAACT
The DNA here is from genome assembly GCA_945859915.1 of Cuscuta epithymum. Classification (NCBI taxonomy): domain Eukaryota; kingdom Viridiplantae; phylum Streptophyta; class Magnoliopsida; order Solanales; family Convolvulaceae; genus Cuscuta; species Cuscuta epithymum. Next base: position 130,446 of record CAMAPF010001176.1, on the reverse strand, counting down.
ATTATTTCTAAACAAAGAATCGAATACAGTTTAATTATTCATTTTAGTTTATTCCCAAGACAGTTGTTTAGGAGGAGTAATAAATGCTTAGTATTGGGGGCCTACTTTTATAGGAGCCTCAAAAGGTGAATTGCAATTTATTCCCAAATGGAAGATTCGAAGACAATATGTATTGTTTGAGATTTCAAAATATGTATATATAACTTTTAGATAGTCTAATCTATACATTTTAAACATTATCAAAGTTATATTACACTAAACTTGTGAAATAATGGGAAAGGTTACCCCAATAGGGTACCTGGCAGGTATATTTATAATAATAAGAGTTTCCAAGAATACAAATTATTCCTAAATTAACATTAGGCTATTACCTAATTTAATATTAGGCTATTACACCCCCTCAAACTGTGCGGGAGATACAACGCGCAGGTTGTCCTTTAAAAAATGAAATTGCTGACTAGAGAGACTCTTAGTAAATATATCAGCCAGTTGAAGACTAGTAGGCACATATTTAACGACAAGATCACCATGAGCCACGCGTTCACGAACAAAGTGATAATCAATCTGAATATGCTTGCTCCGAGCATGTTGAACAGGATTCGCTGTCAAGTAGGAAGCAGAGATGTTGTCGCAGAACAGACGAACTGGGGCCGTGACAGTAAATCCAAGCTCGAACAGAATGGACCGAATATGAAGTGTGTCCTGCACCGTGTAAGCAATAGCACGATACTCTGCTTCTGTAGAGGATTTGGAGACAGTAGGCTGCTTCTTGGATTTCCAAGACACGAGATTGGGTCCTAGAAAAACAGCATAACCCGTGGTGGACCGAGACGTGTCGGGACACCCAGCCCAATCTGCATCCGAGTATGCTATAATGCAAGTCGCCTTTGGTGTGGGCTGAAGCCACAGACCATGATCAATGGTACCCTGCAAATATCTAAAAATCCTTTTGACAGCAAAAAGGTGAGTAGTGCGTGGGGCATGCATAAACTGAGAGACTAAATGCACTGCATAAGTAATATCAGGTCTTGTCAAAGTTAAATACTGTAATGCACCTACCATACTGCGATACTCAGTCGCATCTGCAAGTAGCTCGCCATCAGTGAGAGATAAGGAAGTACGAGACGCAAGGGGAGTGCGAACTGACTTGACAGTGTGTAAATGAAAGCGAGATAAAAGGTCAGAGACATATTTCTGCTGGGAGAGAAACAAACCTTTAGGATTACGAATGGCCTGAATGCCAAGAAAATAATGAAGATCACCCAAGTCTTTCATGGAAAAATGGTGAGCAATAAGATGAATGAACTGAGTGACAACAGATGATGAATTGCCAGTAATAATAATGTCATCCACATATAGTAACAAATAAATAATCGAAGTGCCCTGGCGGTAAATGAATAGAGAGTTATCCGACTTACTACATAAAAAGTTATGAGAAAGTAGGAAACTACTGAACTTATGAAACCATGCCCGCGGGGCCTGCTTAAGACCATAAATAGCCTTGCGCAGACGACATAAATGATGAGGATACTGAGGATGAATAAAACCCCGCGGCTGACGCATATAAACTTCTTCAGTAAGATGACCATGAAGAAAAGCATTTTTAACATCAAGCTGACGCATAACCCACCCGAATGAAATAGCTAAAGTGAGAACAGTACGAACAGTGGTGGGTTTAATAACAGGACTAAACGTTTCAGAAAAATCTACACCAGCCTGCTGATTAAACCCCTGAGCAACTAACCGTGCCTTGTGGCGCTCAATAGACCCATCTGAAAGAAATTTTGTCTTATAAATCCACTTAGAGCCAACAATATTTTTAGAGTTATCAAAAGGTACCAAATCCCAAGTGTTGTTAGCAATAAGTGCATTAAATTCCTCAGCCATAGCCTTACGCCATATCAAGTGTTTATTTGCCTCAGAAAAACAAGTAGGATCTGCTGAAAGAACAACCGTGTTTAAATTAAAAATAGTTTTTGGTTTAAAAATTCCAGATTTCGCCCGAGTTTGCATCGGGTGGACATTAACAGGGGAAGGGGGGTGCTGTTCGGGCTCAGGTGCGGGGCTGGGGAGTGGGTTTGTAGATGGGGTGATAGGTGGGTTGTTCGGCTGAAATGGAGTGGGGTCAGATACAGGGCTGGTCGGTGGACTGGACTCAGCTGAGGAGAGCTCGAGCTGCTTGGTGTCCGGTGTAGCGAGGTGTTCCGGACTGGAGAAGCTGACCGGGATGGGGTTTGAGGTTGGGGTGGTCGGACAGGCCGTATGGCGGGACTGAGGTGGCTGGTTTGGGATGGGCCGAGGATTCCGAGGAAGAGGTAAGAGAGCAGGTCGGGGATGGTCCTTTGGGAGTAAGTCTGATCGGCTCCAGGAGGAAATAGGGAGAGGAGTTTGGGAGGTAGAAGGCGTGTTATGCATAGTAGAGGTCAAAGTGGTGTACGGAAAAATATTTTCACAAAAACGCACATGCCGACTTATGTATACTTTTCCGGTTTGAGGATCAAGACAACGATAACCTTTATAACCAGATGCATATCCTAGAAAAACACATTGAATGGATCGAGGAGAAAGTTTATTGGAGGAACTGGCAGAAATATTTGGAAAACACGCACAACCAAAGACACGTAAAAGGGAATAATCAGGAGATTTTTGAAAAAGTTTTTCATAAGGAGAGTGACCAGACAACGTTGGAGTGGGTAATCTGTTAATAATATATACAGCCGTAAACAACGCATCAACCCAAAAATGACTAGGAAGAGATGCCTCAATAAGCATAGTTCTAGTTAGTTCAAGTAGATGACGATGTTTACGTTCAGCAAGCCCATTTTGTTGAGGAGTGTGAGGGCAAGATTTTTGAAAATAAATTCCATGAGTATCAAAAAATTGCTGCATATGAGAATTAACAAACTCACCCCCTCCATCACTTTGAAAAATTTTAATTCTAGAGTTAAAAAGATTTTCAACTAAAGATTTAAAAATTTTAAAAGAGTCAAAAACCTCGCTTTTATGACGTAATGGGTAAATCCATGTAAAACGAGAAAAATCATCAATAAAGCAGACATAATATTTAAACCCTAAATTAGAAAGAACAGGAGATTGCCACACATCAGAATGAATTAATTGTAAAACAGAGGAAGAAGTGTGAATAGCATCTGAAAAGGGTAATCGTTGAGACTTGCCTAACCGGCAAGAAATACAGTCATGGGAAAAACTAGAGCTATTACATATGCGTTTTTGACCACTTAAAATATGTAAAATATTTTCACCACAATGACCTAATCTACGATGCCACACAGGGCCGGTGGTGAGGACTGAAGATAAAGCTAGGCTAGATGGTGGACTCAGGCTGAGAGGATAGAGATGGCCATTAGTTATTGCCCAAAGAAGAACCGCCCCCGAAATTTTGTCCTTAACAAAAAAGGAATTTTTGTCAAAAATAGCAACACAGTTGTTATCAGCACACAATTTTTGAATTGAAATTAAATTAAATTTAATATTAGGCACATGATAAACAGATTTCAACAGCAGTTGGCGGCCAGAGAAATTTAAAGAAATATCACCAACATGTTTTATAGGGAGTTGAGCACCATTAGCAACACTAACAATAGTTGGACCAGAATAAGTAGATTTATTTGTCAAAATACCTTCAGAGGAAGTCATATGAGCAGAAGCACCAGTGTCTGGATACCACAGAGCTTCATTAGCTTGACCGGTGAGAAGAACAGGTGCAGTAGATGGAGAAAAACGAGAGGGACAGTTGATTGCAGAATGGCCTGCAGAAAAACAGATTTGACACACAACGGGTGGGGGAATTGCCCCAAGAATTCCCTCAGTTGATGAAGAGCCTGCAGATTTAACATTAGTACCACAATATAATATAGCATTAGTATTTAAGGTGGACAAAACAGAATTACTCATGGCACCTGCATTCGGAGGTCTCAGTTGTTGCTGGCCGAACCCCTGCTGATGGTGCTGTCCCGGTTGCTGGCCCTGCTGCGGAGCTGACTGCTGCTGCCCGTGGCCCGGTTGCTGGCCGTACTGGTGGTAACCACGGCCTCTGCCGCGGCCGTTTCTTCCACGGCCACCCCTGCCGCGGCCACCGCGGCCTCCATGTGGGGCTCTGTCTCGATCTTGGACACCGAAAGCTTGGTAAGCAGGCGGAGTATTTTGCTGACGAAGATATAGGACCCTCTGTTCGGCTTCTAACAAGCTCCGGTGAAGAATGTCTGGCGGGAAATTATCGGGAAAAAGAGAAATAGTGCCCATGGTGGATTCATATTCTGGTCCGAGCCCCATAAGTGTGGTTTGAAGAACTTCTTTATCGGACACAGGAGAATTTATTGTAGCTAATTCGCTTACTAATGCATGAATTTCTCTTAAATTATAATAATAAGAGTTTCCAAGAATACAAATTATTCCTAAATTAACATTAGGCTATTACCTAATTTAATATTAGGCTATTAAAACTGTCTAGTGTATTTATTGAGCATAATATTTATTTAGCCCATATGTTTGTAAATAGTCTTGGACCGTAGGGCTGCTATTAGTGAAGCCCATGTAAACTACTGTATAAATACTACTCCTACTACGTAATGAAAGGCATGCATATTTGACCCTAAAGTTTGTCATGGTATCAGAGCACGCCGCTCGTAATACCTTTGTGCGTGAACTTGGCTATTATTCTTGGTCGCAGAACACTGCCGAACGAAGACGGGAACTGCATCAGCGTTGAAGTTGTTCCGTCGTCATGTCCGGCGACGAGAAGATAGATGTGACCTCTCCGTATTACTTGGGTGCCGGAGATCAGCCCGGTAATCTTATAACCCATGTAATTCTTACCGGCGATAACTACGTAGCTTGGTCTAGAGCGATAACACTTTCGTTAAAAGCCAGAAGAAAGTTTGTATTCGTGGATGGCACGATTAAGAAGCCGACGGTACCGCGACAAATGCTTACTTGGGAGACGGTTAATTCTATGATTGTATCATGGATTCTTCGCAGTATTGACGGCAAAATTGCGGGAACTATTCCGTTTCATGTGGAGGCCAAACCGCTATGGGATTACCTTGAGAAAAGGTACTGTGTCGCAAATGGTCCTAGGCTCCAACAATTGCGCGCGGACATCGTCGGGTGCCGGCAGACCAAAGGGATGAGCGTTGATGATTATTTCAATCGGCTCATGTCTCTCTTTGATGAACTGGGACGCTTAAAGCCGCTGCACGCTTGTAATTGTGGGGCATGTACTTGTGAAGTGGCGGAAAAATTCGCCGCCGATCGGGAAGAAGAAAAACTTCATCAGTTTTTGGTCGGGATAGACGACGAATATTACTCTGTGACTCGCTCTAACCTGCTCTCTCAAACAGTTCCAGTCACACTGGACAGAGCATACCACGCAATGCTTCAAGAAGAGAAATCAAGGGACATAGCACGTGGCAAAACTGTACAAGAAGACCCACATGCCTTTGCATTGCGGGCAGATTTTCCCAGGGGTGAACGAGTGGACAAAACCAAGCTAGTGTGCAGCCATTGTAAGCAGAAAGGCCACGAGATAGGAAGCTGCTTCAAACTCCACGGCTATCCCGAATGGTGGGCGGAAAGAAACCGGGGCAACAAGGGGCAGTCCTCTGGACGTGGTGCACAAGCTGGGAAGAAACAGGCACATGCTCATGCAGTAATGGACGAAGGTCCGAGAGGAGGAATTGAAAGTTCTGTGGGGCAGTTTAAACCAGAGCAAGTGCAGGCACTTCTCAATTTAATTAATAATTCTGATGAAAAAGTTGTTGACCGTATGACTGGTAAGACTCGTTCTTCTTTTTGGATTCTTGATAGCGGGGCCACACACCATGTTACCGGTAATGTTGAATTTTTGACCAACTTTACAAGTGTTGAAAATTGGACGATTGGTTTGCCTAATGGGCAGCGAGTTGCGGCCAAGATGATCGGCAACGTCTATTTATCTGAATATCTTACTTTGAAAAATGTGTTGTGTGTACCGCACTTAACGTGCAACTTGATCTCTATTGCACAACTTATTGATGATATGAAATGTATTGTTAAATTCACTGATAATTTGTGTGCTATACAGGACCGACTCTCGGGGAACCTGATTGGAGCCGGTGAGAGAAGGGACGGACTCTACTACTACCGGAGTATTCCTACCATTCAATTGCTGACAGGTTCAACGGTTGAAGATTTTGACTTGTGGCATCGCCGCATGGGACATCCCTCCGATAGAGTTCTCAAGTTAGTGCCAGCTGTTGGTTGTAATTTAAGTAACAACTCTTTGAATAAGCCGTGTATGGCATGCCCTATGGCAAAGAAAAAACGTGACAGTTTTCCTATTAGTGACAATAAAGCAACTCGCATTTTTGAATTATTACATTGTGATTTGTGGGGACCCAACCGCACTCCTTCTTCTTGTGATGCTGTGTATTTTTTGACCATTGTGGATGATTTTTCTCGTGCGGTATGGGTATATCTGTTGCGTACCAAAAATGAAGTCCAAAAAGTTTTTTCTTCATTTTTGGCTATGGTGGAGCGTCAATTTGAGACGTCTGTCAAAAGGGTGCGTACCGACAATGGTACGGAATTTACTTGCATGGCTGATTTTTTTGCTACCCGTGGTATTTTATTTCAAACTTCTTGCGTTGGAACTCCCCAACAAAATGGCAGGGTAGAACGGAAACATCAACATATTCTTAATGTTGCTCGTGTTCTCATGTTTCAAGCACGGTTACCTATCCGGTTTTGGGGGGAGTGTATTCTTGGTGCAGTTTATTTAATTAATCGCACACCCTCGGGTCTTCTTGGAAATAAAACACCGTTTGAGTTGGTGTGCGGGAGGCCCCCGACGTATGATGAATTGCGTGTGTTTGGATGTTTATGCTTTGCACACAATCAACGTGCTAAAGGGAACAAATTTGCACCGCGGGGACGCAAATTAAATGTATTTTTGTTGGTTACCCTAATGGGAAAAAGGGATGGAAGTTATTTGATTTGGACACAGAAGAATTTTATGTGTCACGTGATGTTTTTTTTCATGAACAAATCTTCCCCTTTGCGGAATCTACTGCGCCAACTAGTTCCACTCTTCCTTCTCCCATCATAGGCTTTGATGATGACATTGAAGATATTTCCTCCGCCGCTATTGATGACAATTCTTCATCCAAAACTATGGGTGCAGGGAATGAGCACACTACAACTTCAGCCACTTTAATTGAACCCTCGGGTAATGCTGAGACCGAAATAAGGGGGGAGGAGACGTCCTCCCACTAGTAGAAAAACTGCTTACAGTGACATTTTGATAGTGACACTTTTTTATAAAATGCTATTAAAATGTTATTAGTGACATAAAAGTGTCGCCATTTTCTAACAAAATAGATGAGTATCATCAGTGACACTCTACTTTTTTTGCGGAGTAAACTTAAAGGCCGGCGCCACTGTTCATATTACAAACGGGTCGGCCTTTTTACACTTAGCTTTCCCCCTTCTTTCTCTGAACTCTGAAGTCTGAATCAACTTTAACATCACTCTTTCTCTTCTTACTTGCAACACCGTACCAGAGCTTCCACGACCAATTGTCCACTATGTTTGGTTTTGATTCGTGACTTATAATTTGTTTTCTCTTGTTGTTCTTGGTCGGATTGGTCAACTAATACCACTTCTATGTTTGGATTCGGATTTAGAACACTGAGTTACGGCCAAAAACTCCAATTGGGTGTTAATTTGATTAATGTTTGTTTTAGGGATTTCTTTCTATTTCTGAGTCGAATTTCCCTTCTGATTACATTTTCGAGCTTCGATTTGTTTTTGGAAAGAGGATTCTTGGGCAAAAACTCAAATATGAACTGAAGCTATTCGCGAACTTACTGTTCACTTCTGAGACTGTTCATAGCCAAATCGTTTTGTAAAAGCTTCGATTTAGGTTTTTGTTTCTGGAATTGAGGTTTGCAGGTTGCTGATACTCGTACTACGAACTTTTTGACGGAGTGAGGAAAGGTTGTTCGGTGGATACCAAGAAGTCCGGACAGTTCGTTGTTCACCTGCGAGTATCTTTCCCAATCTCCTGCTTTCATCCGGCTATGGTGAGGAAGATGCAGGGGTCTGTGACCAGGTCCCGGTTTGCTATCCCGGCAGACACAGATGAGGAGTTCCCAGCTCTATCTGATGGAATCAGTGCGAAGAAGACTGCAAAACTATTTAACTGATGCTGCTACGACCATGAGTTCTTTGAAAATTGCAGGGGGGGGGGGGGGTCTACCACTGATATAGTGAATTCAGTCCCAGGTGCTTGGAAATCTGCATAGCGTAATTCTTCCAATCACAAGGCTAAAGATGTTCTGAAATCTGGGAATTACTCCAAGGTGCCAGAAACTGGGCAGAATGTGAACGAGGGGATTTAGGTGGGAGCTAGGCATATTTCACAGGAGGATGGGATATCGTTGGGTATTTAACTACCTGTGATTCCTGGGGAGCTTACTGCTACAAGTTTTCCAAAACAGAATGAAGGGGCTATTAAGCCGCGGACTACTCTTTTCAAATAGTTTATTACATATTCTCATATAGATTAAATATAGTCGTAAAGATGATTCATTTATAAACATTTCCGGTATTGATATCACTTTTGTCAGGTGGACAGCTAGCTCTCGTTTTATGTGTAGCCTTGTTAATGTCATCATTTTTTTTATAAATGTGAAATTCTTACAATTTTAAAATATCATTTAGAATACTTGGTAATAGTTTTAAGTGGGAGACATATATATTAATTAAGTGCCTCAATTACTTGGTGTGTTTTGCATGATTCTCCATGGTTCATTATGTAAGGTTGGAGCTCCACTTATAAAAGATTAATTACAGTTGGTTGGAGATCCTATATTATTGTAATACACTAATAGTTTTTTGAAGTAGTGCTAATTAATTTATAAAGGATAGGTTGGAGAAGAATCAGAAGATTAAATTTCTAGGGTACAATAACTATGAGAGGTATGATCTGCCTGTCTTCATTTTGGTATGTATAGAGCTCTACACTTCTACTTTGATCTTGTAGTTTCTCTTTTAAAGGATATATGAGATTGTTTTTTTTTATAATTGATCATCTTACATTGAACTTTCATTGTTGGTGGTCTGGTTGTAGTATGGGTAAGCTTGGGAACTAATATGTGATTTAGCTTAGTTAAATCAACTGAGCTATTCACCTGTGAATCCATTTTCTTCAGGGGGAGGTTCCATTTCAATCTCCTCAACCTCAGTAGTATCTGATTCTAGTGTAATGTTTTGGCTGGAAACATGTTGTTTTCTTTCGGTGAATATAGTATATAATCAGCTTCTTACTTTGTGTGTTATATATTTTAGTTATTCTATTTTAGTTCTTCTATAGCTTTTAATCTTTTCAGGTCATGATCTAGACCATAAAGTGAAAAACAAGGAATGGGACATTAGAGTGAGATTTTATTAAAAGGGTGCCATGTCTACCTAATAAATCGTCTTGTATTTCAGGTTATACACATTTCAGTTTAATCTATTGCTCATTTTAATTCGAGAAATGCACTTTTGTCTTTTCATTCTTTGAGGGTTCGTTAGATTGTGATTGATATTTTGATCTATTTTGATTTGATAAATATAGTTGTCTTCCCATTTTTACTTATTTTTCTTTTTCTGGTCCTATTAAAAGTTGGGGATGTAGTTTGGTATTTGTTTTCAATGTTGAAATGTTTATGGCATTAGATGTGCCAAAGGCCTTTCGCTTTATCACTTTTGAGAAGTTTAAATTTTAGCAACTTTAGTCATTTAAGAGAAGTTCACAATTACCAAATATACTTGTCATTCTTGTTTCCGCTTACTATGTTTAAATTTCGTAGGTAAAAAAAAAAACAGCTGAAAATATTGATGAAGCTCTCAAAGAACTTCCAGATGCCAATATGGAAATTCCACAGTTGGGAAACAAAATTCAGAATCAGTTTAATATTAAAATTATTGTGCATATGGAGCTTACAAAAGGCACGTGTACTAACTAAAATTCAATAGAACCTATTGTTCTTGTTGTTATTGTTTATTTTGTTATTAATATCTATTGGCTCTGTTTATTCCTTTCACTTTTTGTAGTTTCTATTCACATGACTTGTGCAGAATGAAAGAGAAACCTTGATATGGTAGATCACACCTTTTTTTCTTGCACTATATGCTTCATTTGAGGTCACCTGAATTAAAAACTAATTGAGTTTAGAAGGGTAATAACTTTTTACTGTAGGGTCAATTTAGAACTCAGAAAATGCTAGGCAAATAAAGAGAGTAAATGTTAACTTCTGAAGGAAATTAGCCAACTCCACAAAAGTTGTCCCTTTCATATCTCTCTTTTATATCCTTCCCATTCATATGTCCCTTTTTAGAATTACTGACTCATCCATTGATGCTTGATAAATAACCTCCCTTTCATATCCTTCCCATTCATCTGTCCCTTTTTAAATTTACTAACTCATCCATTGATGCTTTACTTTTCGATTGTCACCTTGTTGCTTATTTGGTGTGTTTTACCACTTTTATCAGGAGTTCTATACACATTGGGACTGCAATAGCAAATACTTCAGGAAGAAAATCATTGATGGTATTGAACTAATAGTTCATGTGAAATTCTTTTGTGCCATTTTTTCTTACTTATTTGCTAAATTTTTTACTTGTTTGAATGGGCAGAAACATAGTTTTTTTAAAGGATATATACCTCTCTACGTTCAACGCTTTCATGAGTTTTAATTTAAGTTATGTTACAGGCGACATTATTTTTTTAGAACTCAGATATTCTATGACTGTTTTCATCAAGCAGACAAACAGTAGTGCAGGCTTAGCTGAAGCTAGTGGAGAGCATTTTATGTTTATGAGAGGTATGCTTTCTGCACTAGCATATGAGGTGAAGTGTAAAAGTACAATTCACTAGCTATATCACTAGCTAATGGCCTGGGATAAAGCATTGACAATAGTAACTCGCCACTTTCTTTCATTCTTGTTTATTTTCTTGTTTAGAATTTTGGGAGTTGTTTTATTTTGTAGTTTAGAGTTGAAATTGTACTTATTTATAAGAAAGATGTACTAAGTTGAACTAGTGTGTGATTACTGTAATCTCCACTTTGCAGGTGAAGTATGATAGAAGCAAGTGAGGTTTCAAACGATGAAGTTGGTAGCATAAGAACTGGTTTCAATCTGTACAAGTCTGCAAAAGAAGATATGTGAAGGCCCTAGGAAGTGTGGTGTAAAAGTTAGACTTGTTAGCGTTTTGTTCTTGTATATTAGTTGTTGTTTCGGGGTGTAGTATGTACATTCACATTTATGTGAGAAATTGAGATATAAATAAAAATCTTTGAATTTTGGATATTTATTAGTATTAGATTAAATTATATATATATATACATATACATACATATATATATATATATATAATATATATACTTATGATACTAATGTATCATATATCTTTATGATACCATAGTGTCAAAAAAGTTATGATATTATAACGTCATAATTTTATGTGATATTTTATTGTCATCATTTTGTGACACCAACCTGTTTCGCAATCAGTGACACTAAATTTTGTGTCACTTGCCCCGCTTTTCTGTGACACTTTCAGTATGTCACTAAATCGTTTAGTGACACTAATTTAGTGTCACTATAAGCCAGTTTTTTACTAGTGTCCACTGCTCCAGTTTTAGGTCGCGGACACCGGGAGAAAAGGCCCTCTGTTCTGCTCCGGGAATTCATCACCCATGCTACTGGTAGTACGAGTCCCTCTCTGCACTTACCGGTCCCATCTTCTTCCCCAGGTACGTCCCACTCCTTAGCACATTTTATCAGTTTTAACAATTTTTCTGCCCGGCATCGTGCTTTTATAGCTGCAGTCCACGCCGGCGAGGAACCCCGCTCTTTTGTCGAGGCCATGCAGGATGAAGGATGGCGCACGGCCATGGCAGCCGAGATCCGTGCTCTAGAGGACAATGGGACATGGATTATGACTCCGCTACCCCCTGGCAAGAAAGCGTTGGGATGTAAATGGGTCTACAAAATCAAGTACAACTCCGATGGGAGTGTAGAGCGACTCAAAGCGCGCCTTGTTATTCTAGGCAATCATCAAGTAGCCGGCTTGGATTATACTGAGACATTTGCTCCCGTAGCTAAAATGGTTACGGTGCGTACTTTTCTTGCAGTTGCTGCTGCCAAAAATTGGGAGATCCACCAAATGGATGTCCATAACGCTTTTCTTCACGGGGATCTTAACGAAGAAGTATACATGAAATTGCCACCTGGGTTTACCCCTAGCTCCCCCGGTTTGGTCTGTCGCCTCAAGAAATCTTTGTATGGCTTACGTCAAGCTCCTCGCTGTTGGTTTGCCAAGCTCACCAGTGCTCTAAAAACTTATGGCTTTCGACAGTGCTACTCGGACTATTCTCTCTTCACTTTTCAGCGGGGCACTGTGCAACTATCCATTCTGGTGTATGTCGATGATTTAATTATTTCTGGAAATGATTCGTCTGCATTATGCTCTTTCAAGAGTTACTTGAGTACTTGCTTTCACATGAAGGACCTGGGCACATTAAAATATTTTCTGGGAGTTGAGGTTGCCCGCAACGCCGACGGTCTGTTCTTGTGCCAACGAAAATATTCACTGGATATTATTGCTGACACCGGTCTTCTAGGGGCAAAGCCGGCCAGCACGCCTCTTTCCCAAAATCATTCTCTTGCTCTTGCAACAGGGGAAGTCCTCACGGATCCAGAACCCTATCGCAGACTTGTTGGGCGTCTTATTTATTTGTCATTCACACGACCAGATCTTGCGTATGCTGTACATATATTGGCGCAGTTTATGCATGCCCCTCGTCAGGATCATTGGACAGCTGCTCTTCGTGTGGTGCGATATCTCAAAGGCACTCCTGGTCAGGGTATTCTTCTCAGTTCTCAGTCTGACCTATCTCTCTCGGCATGGTGTGATTCTGATTGGGCTAGTTGTCCGCTTACTCGCCGATCTCTCACTGGATGGATGGTTTTTCTGGGCTCTTCTCCTATCTCTTGGAAAACCAAGAAACAACATACGGTCTCTCGTTCCTCGGCTGAAGCTGAATATCGCTCCATGGCATCCGTTACCTCTGAACTCAAGTGGCTCAAAGCGCTTCTTCTCAGCCTTGGTGTCGCTCACTCCCAAGCCATACCTCTTTATTGTGACAGCCAGTCTGCAATGCATATTGCTCAAAATCCGGTGTTTCATGAACGTACGAAACATATTCAGGTAGATTGCCATTACATTCGTGATGCGGTTCAAGAAGGGACTATCCGTACCGTTCATGTCTCCACTTCGGACCAGCTTGCAGATATTTACACAAAAGCTTTAGGAGTTCAACAGTTTCATTATTTACTTCACAAGTTGGGCATTTGTAATCCGCATGCTCCAACTTGAGGGGGGGTATTGAGCATAATATTTATTTAGCCCATATGTTTGTAAATAGTCTTGGACCGTAGGGCTGCTATTAGTGAAGCCCATGTAAACTACTGTATAATTACTACTCCTACTACGTAATGAAAGGCATGCATATTTGACCCTAAAGTTTGTCAGTATTTGATAGAGTATTTAATTCTAGAGAGAAGTGAGAGCTAGAGAGAGAAAGTCAGTAACTAATATTTCTCACCCTCTATAACTAGCCTCAAGGGGTCTTTTATAGCTAAAAATGTGGATTTGAGCTCCAAGCCTTGAGATTAGGAGTCCCATTACAATAAGCATGCCTTCTTTGGGCGAAATAGGACCACTAATAGGCTGAGTACAATACTTAGTAAAAAGATAGGGAAAAGCATTCTGTCAGGGTAACTCCTGGCCGATGCAGTGCCTTTTGGCCGATGCGGTCCTCTGGCCGACGCGGTCCATGGCCGACGAGGCCAACCTGTCCTTCAAGCGGTGTCCTGAGCTGGCCCGGTTGTGGCCGTTGCGGGACCCACCAGGCCGAAGGGGGCCACGTTGATGTTGTTCTGGCGTCGTTGACTTTGTGAGTGTGTGGGTCATGGGGTCCAGGCCCATATACTCTATCAGTATTTATATTTCATTATTGTCAAATTGTAAACTTTTTCTTGTTTCAGATGGCCTCAATTCGTCTTTTGAAACCGGAGCCTTTACATTCATTAGAGGGTCGTCATATTCTCAAGTCAAAAAAATCGAAAGCCTTTAGTTCCATTAAAAGGATGGAAACTCTTATTTAGGGGATTTTTAATTGAATTATTTACAATTGTACTTTCGTATACACATTATATTGATCTTTTTATACACATTCATACAATTGCAACTCCAACAAAGTCTTATTGCACAATATTCACAAGCTGATTTGTTATTGTGACAACGATTACTTCGTATCAGATACTCCCTCCGTCCTATTAAGGTCTTTTTGCTTTCCTTTTTCGCAGTCTTAAATTGAAGTTTCCATTTTCCTAAAAAGAAAGTTATTTTACATCAAAATAATACAACACAGTGTTAAAGAGTGTCAAACAATGTCAAACAATGTCAATCTAGAAAGATCTTAGCGGAACGGAGTTACTATCCTACTAGGAATAGGTAAAGAGATGGATCTCCATGAACCAGGTCAATTGGTTCAACCGAAGTCTTAGGCTAACTATCATCTGTTACGATTGACGGCAAACAATAAAGTCAGACAGCATGAGTTGCAAAAAAGTTACTGTTAAAACGAGGGACAAAAACTGGCAGAAATTAAAGAGAAGCTAGCGCTGACATATTTTTGTGATACGTATTTTCATTGTGTTTCAAAAGTCAGGCGAAAAGAAAAGGGCATACGGAGTATTTATTAGCAATATGTGGCCTTTACATGTACACAGTTTTTTGGCTCTTGTTGATGTTATGTGATAATGGAATCTTCATAATAGGACACCACTTATATTTCGATTCACTGCTGCGTTTCTGTCATCCCGATTTTCAGATCGATCGTACCCTCCCACCCCATCATATCCGTGTGACAAATAAATAATGGCTTTTCTGCTTTTCATTTGTACAACAAATTCTCTCTATTCATCACTTATTTACACAAAAAAAAAAAAAATTGTTTGTTTTTATCACTTATTTACACAGTTTGAACTCATTTGGTAGCATATGTTTTCAACTTATCATATTTATTGTGGAGTAATTTCTTTGCAAAGACACGTTCATTTGTGTAGAACTCCGTAATTAGAATTAGGTTGAAAGTGTTTTTCTATTTGATTTTTTTCATTCCTTTATAAATGAAATATATTCAATGTAATTTACGTGATATAATTCAGCAAATTTAGTCAATTTAATCAATTGGGAAGAATTTATTGAAATTTAAAATATCCAATCAATTCCAATATTATCAATAAGCTAGCACTATAATTTCATATTGTGAAAACTAAAGTGTTTCAAGACAAAATAAACACACAACTTTTTGTACAAATGTGTATATATTAATTGATTGTATACCAAACATGACGCAATGGACATAGATAGTATGCACCAACCATCACGTGTCAACATTTTGATGCAACAACCTTTCCCCTATTTTCTGGTTTTTCTTCTCACTCTTGGTTGGGAACAGGTGGGCATAACTCAACTGGTAGCGAGGGAATGTCACAAGAGTTAGGTTTCGAGTTCGAATCCAGACAACTGCAATGATGGGTTACTATGCTGAAAAATGCATAGGGCTTCTGCAAATACCGGAGACAAAGTCTCACTCTCTATTTGTCAGATTGTGATTATAGTCTAATTTACATCTTCTCATCGTGCCATCCGATCAGTGTTGGGGGACCCTCAGGGATGGGATGCCATTCTTTTTTTTCTCACTCTTGGGAGTGAGAAGTGGCTAGATCATTCCCCACTCTAAGTTCTAGTCATTCACTTTCCCTCTTTCCTATACTATTGATTGTAATCGGTGAGCGTAGCTCAATAGGTAGTGAGAGAGTGATATATGGGTTAGGTATTGGGTTCGATTTCCGACAACTGTAATGAATAATTACTCAATAGAAGACATTTACAAGTATCGGGACAAAGTTTTAGTCTCTCTATTGCAAGTCATCTCATCATGCCGTTCAGTCAGTTGGGGGACCTCAGGAATGGAGTGTCATCCTTTTTTATACCATTAATTATACAAGTAATTGGGATGAGAACATTAAATTTATTCTGGTCACTCCAAAATTGTAACTAGTCTTATACGCATGCTCTTTGCAGCTCATATATAGCCTTACTAGCCTTGTTTAGTAGGTCTCATTTTATATGTTTCACTTTAATTAGACACAATTATCAAAAAGTGGTTGAAAAAAATAAAATTATAGTTAAAATTTGAGTATAATAATGCTAATGTTGTAGGTCACATATATCTTTCCAAAAATTGAAATGAAACACTCATTTTGGTAAACCAAAAAGAAAGGTCAGGAAAAATGGAACAGATTGAATACAGAGTGTTTTACTTGAACTGAAATTTGATAATCTTATTTACTACGGAGTATGAACCAGTTTACTAAATGTCTGGTCTCTGTGTATCTTATAACCATCCAAGTCTGATCTATAGATTGTTTTGAAACTAAAGCATTCCAATTAAAAATTGAGATCAATTTAATCCTCGACTTGTTTGGCTTACCGTTTTTTATTTTGTAAATCGTATGGGCCTCTAATTTGTCGAACTCAAAAGCTATGGAAGGCTATGTTTGTACAGTTGTACATATCTATAAATTGTGTAATTGCAAATGAACAACAATAATACGAATTATTTTCATAATCTTTCTGGGTTTGAAGTAGAACTCCATTATTAATGACCGCATGCAGGATCTAACCATGATAGTAACAAGATATTGAATTTCATTTACTACGTATGATAGCTGAGATTTGTGAAATCATTTGTAATCAATGCAGTGAACGATTCAAAAACAACACGAAGTATAACAGATGTACAACAAATTTGTGCAAATCAAACTTGTGAACTCATTTATTATATATCAAACATTTTATTTGTTGGATAGAAATGTTAGAATAGATATTTTTGGAGACTTTTGTTGTCTGATGCTCTACATTTTATTTTTTGATACATGTTTAAGTTGATTTCTTTTACATGAAACATTGTACTTAAGTGTAGCCACAAAAACTACGTAGCAAGATTTATTTACAAGTACAAATTACATCTCGGAAATAGCACAAGGATTTTCTGGCTTTCCATATCTCTTGTGCTTCAGAATTTACTTGTACCATGAAATTAATTACACCAGAAAATGACAACCAAAATATAAATTTGTTGGAGCCATCTTCTTCAGATCCTTGGAAAAATCCTTGTTCTCGACTTGGATCCAGAAGCCCTTTCAAAACCATGAATACATAACATTGAGTTTTCAAACCCACATGAAAAATGAAAAATAAAAAAAGAGTTGTTTCATGAAAAGAATTCTCTTACCAGAAAAGAACATCAAACCTTTACCCTCCGAGATGTTGTCAGATTTGAAACTAAAACCTCCAGAACTTTCACAAACTTGCTTAGACCCTCCAAAATCTATTTCACAAAAACACCGGAAAACACAGAATGCATACATAGAAGATTTCCCATCAAGTAAAAAACAAAAGAAAGTGAAGATTTGCCCCAGTCTTTAGGGTATCACAGAGATTTGGTTTTTCGTGCACCGACTAACAGGTGAAGCTACCATATGATCTGATCTTTCCCGATAATTCAAAGGCAAGTTTAGATCATGCTGGCAGCTTCAACAGATAGAGGTGCACGGCCAATTTGCCAGATGATCTTCATATATCTCTATATGCTTCTGAAGGACCTGAAACCCTAGCTATCTATATATGGATAAACAGTGAGACTATGACTAGAATAATAAAATATGAAGAAGAATGAGGCCCGCCTCGTCTAATTTGATGTATGATGTGCTTAGCCTAGGGTGTTATATATAGGGGCGTGCGGGCAGTTGCATGTGACT